>VYXF01007701.1:206767-251973 GCA_013397295.1 Polioptila caerulea
GGTGAGGGCTGTGTGAGGGCCGGGGAGCGTGTGGTGTGGTACAGCCCAGGGGCGGTGGCTGTCGCCCTCAGTGGGGCAGAGGGCCCGTGGGGCACACGGAAAAGTGATTCAAGGCCAGGCTGGGCTCGGATCGGCCTGGTCTAGTGGAAAGTGTCCCTGACTAGAGCAGCGGGGCTGGAACTGGATGGTCTTTAGAGTCCCTCACAACCCAAACCGTTCTATGATCCCATCATTCTATGACTTAGATGTAGGGATGGGGCAAACTGAGCTCTAAATCCTCTTTCTCCCTCTTGCCATTCCTGCCCTTGCGTATCCCCAGTGGGATCCTATAAAGGGACAACAGGAATATCCAGGTCGTAGTCAAGGAAGCGATTCTACACCGCGGCGTGGTTGGAATTCCACCTGACCTTGGCTCTTGCCCTCTGTTGACGTGACGGTGGTGCATCAAAGCTAGCCCTTCCCACTTAAAAGAAATCTGAGGAAATAATATCTCTCAGAACTGTGAGATAATCTTGATTGTGATATGGACTTTGCTGCTAGCACTGGAATAAAGTTATACTTTGTAGTGTGCTGGTTAGCGGTTCTAAAACTACGGGAAACACGTATAAATCCACTACTACAGAAGCTTAATTTCCCATGGGCACGCCACCATTGTAGTGACATGTCAGAGAAAGCTAGTCCAGTTCTTTGTTTCTTTTATGAAGTATTTAAAAATCTTCCCATTTTAGCGTAGCTAAAAATTCTTTTGTTTTCCTGGACTCTGAGCATGCCACATACCTCCTCTTTTCAACATACCTGTAAACCAAAATTACCTGCACGTGCACTCCCCCATCCACATCCTTAAATTTGCTGTCACTTCACCAAATCAAACTGGAGTTCCTTCTTTCCAATCCTAGCCTTCTTTTCCCAACATTCCAAGCCCTGTTCTGCCTGGAGTATTAAACCACTTAGCATGTCTTTTGCAAGTATCATTTGATTTGAAACACGTTTTCTGTTATTTTCCAAGTTTTAACTTCAGTATGACTCCCTATCTGTGAATGTTCTTAAAATTCTCGCCTCAGCACTTGTTACATATACTTAAGCAAGGTTTCTTTTGTATTGTAAACAAGGTAAAGTAGTAACAGTTGCTACCATATTATTTTTGAAAAATAAGCTTCCTCCTAGCTTCACTGTTCTGTTTTTCTGATTTTTTTTTGCTTATCATCTGCAGTTAGAGAATGTTCTCTGGATATGGGACTGCTACCTTCTCTTTTCTGAAAAATAGCTGTCACATTTTAAGGCTATTAAAATAGTCCAAATATGTCATCCTCTGGTTCCAAACTGGTGGTGGCAACAATAATAATAGTAACAACAATATTAGATTAATTCACCTCACATCCCCAAGCATTGCAGAACACAGCATTTGGAGCTGAAGAAAGAATTAACCTTGGAATCAAGTAATTTTGGAGCAAAAAATATGTGATCCATGTATGTAGGCCTTGGATATACATGGATACATACATACATACATATGTATATATATATATATACATGGATCATACACGATCAAACATATTTAGTACTGCTCAAGGCCATATGGAATTTCTGGCACACAATGATTCTTGGGGTGTCCTGTGCAGGACCATGAGTTGGACTCTATGATCCTAAGGGGTCCCTTCCAACTCAGCATATTCTGTGATTCTAATAGACTAGGAAGTAAAAAATGAAAACAAGTAGGACTTAGAGTTCTCCTATGTTCTGTACAGGTAAAAGCCTTCAAATCAATGTCTATTCCATTTGGAAAACCTTAATTTTACTTATTTAGGTGTTCCTTTCTCTAGTTCATTCACCAGGCTTGTCAACTTGTTGTAGAAGGCCATCAGGTGAGTTAGGCATGATTTCCTGCCCATAAATGTGTGTTGACTAGTCACAATTACCTTGACTTTCATGGTTTTGGAGACCACATGAATTCCAGGAGGGTTTTCTCCATGACCTTTCCAGGGATTGAGATGAGGCTTACTGGCCTGTAGTTCTCCAGACCTTTGTCCTTGCTCCTCTTGAGGACAGAAGAGGTGTTTGGTCTCATCCAGTCTCCAAGAACCTCTCCCAGTCAACAGCGCATTTCAAAACTAATCGACAATGGCCTCACAGTAACATCAGTCACCTCTCTCAGCAATCTCTCAGGCCCTGGGAACTTAAGGTATTTCCATTTCGTTTACCTGGTCCTCTTCCACTGAGGATAAGTCTTCCTTGTTCCATTAGACTTTCCCTCTAATCTCTTGCCTGAGGGTGCTGAATGTCAGTATGGGTGAACTACTGAGACTGTCCTCATAAAAAGGACTTTGTGGCCTAAAGGCCCGGACACTTCAATAGAAGATAGATGTATAGGTGAGGGATAACTGGGAGTGTTACACTATAAGCAAGCCATGAGAAACAAGAAACTCTTCCTCCTCCACCCATTTGGTCAACACAATCTTTTTTATTCCATTTTTCCCAATATATGAAATAAAACCTTTCTTTTGAACCTCTTTGTGTCAGTTAAGATTTATATGCAGATCTCCATCTGAATGAAAAAAACCCAAACATATTACATGTATTTTACCTAAGACTTTTCTTCAGATAAAAGTTAAATGACACAATTAAATACAATCTATCTCACTAGATATCATTACATGTGCTAATGTGCCAAAAATCTGTACAATACCAATGATGATGCACTTGGGATAGGTAAGCTGCAATGTGGACGTTGTTATTTTTCAAAACCCCATAAAATCACACAAAAGAAAACAGAACTACTGTTGGACACATGGGGTTTTCTATTCACTGAAGTTCAGATATAAGGTTACTTACACAAATCTAATCTTGGTATATCCAGTTCCTTAAGTGTATATATGTGACATGGAGTCACAGAATTGGATATAGCTTATCCATTCCCTGAGGAGGATGGAAAAATTTCACTCATGACATTATGACCTTCTTTCCATCCTCTTGTTACATGCTCACTGCATACTATCAATATTCTACATTTAACACTTTTTCCTGTGATGCTCAACCCTGATCAGTCTTCCCACATCTTCTCTTGGTGTGTACAACCACAGACACCCTAAGATATATTTTGGGGGTAGGGAAAAGAGGATGCTCAGGCCATCAGGCAGCACAAGGACTGCAGCACTGGGCTGGTGAGGGGGCACTCAGGGGGCCTCTGCCCAACTGCACCAAACCATGGGCTGGCTCACAGCAGCGGTGTTTGACACATTTCCTCAAAGCAGCAAGGCCCCACAGTGCTGTGAAAAAGAGAGCTAAAGACACTTTAGCTTGGGGAAGAGGGGTGCAGATGCTGAGGGTACAAATCTTATTTACAGGATGTGGGAACTGATGCATCTAGACCAACAAGCTTTTTCACAGCAGCTAGTTAACCAATGTTTGTGTTTGCATAGCAAGACCAGGGGAGGGATCTCATTGTCCCTCCTTCACTGGGGAGAGAGCTGAGGCAGACACACATTTAAAGTATCAAGTGATTTTTGATTGACCCTTCTGGCCTCCTTTTGAGCTGGCCTATGGGGAAAATCTCATGCCTACCTTTATTTGTAGCACAGCTTCTGCTGGTGTCGGGTACTGTTTCAAGTGCTCAGAACTTCAACAAACCTACACTTGGTTACCTAAAGGGAGGCAGCACAAGGAAGAATTAAATCATTGACTAGCTGTAAAAACTTACATGTGAACAGCATAGAAAGTATTCTATATAATGCATTTATTCTTGTCCTGAAAAAAATCTTTAGCCACTTAAGTTTGGGATTTTTTGTTCTTTTCCAGATCCTTGCATCATTCATGGCCTCCTGTTTGTTTATTATCATCCACACCCTGCATTGATGAAGTGGGAGTCTTGCCGAAGGCTATTATTGCAAATAAGGCTTAGTAAAATTAATATGGGCAGGAAGAGCAAGTTAAAGTAATCCAGGCAGTTTTTGTTCTACAGTGTCCTAATTTTTTTAATCCTTCTCTTGGCACATACAGTAACTGGCAATCATATCAACTACTGGAGCCAAAATAATATATAGGAACTTGACTACCTATCAGTTGTACCCCAGAAGCCTGGCAGGTATTTATAGTTCTTGCAGAAGGAAATTGTAGCCCCTTCTGCTTTTCAGAATATGCTTGTTGACCTTCCAACTACTGACTTTCTTTTGGTATTATTACACTTCTCTTTCCCGAGGTGGGAATACAGAAACAGCTTCCTCCCACCCCTTTTCCTCTGCGTTACACAGTTACTCATGGCGCTGTGAGCTCTTGGATGTAGGACTCAACACAGCAAGACCATGGTCCTAAACTGGGACCTCCACAAGCTACCCTGACACCAAATACTAGCAGCTGTAAGAGAGAACATTCAGGTTCATCCACAATTCACAGCAGTTAACACCAGCAGGCTCCTCGCAGGAGACATTGCAGACAGCGAGGAACAGCGAGGAACTACGGTCTTTTGTAACAGCTCACCTTCAGTATTTACTTTGGAGCCCTCATGCTTTTCCCAGTTCTTGGCTGACTTAAATAAACAGCACAGACTATTTGTAAAAGATGATAAGCCTAAGAGGGATGAGAAAATTCTACTAACGTTAATTTATAGAATACAAAAATACATAACTAAACTCTATCTGTGGCTGCAGTCAAGGACTTTCCCTGTTGCAAATGCTTTTCAGCTTTAGCCAAGCCTTTTAAGCGTAAACATCAGCAGTGCTAGTTTGTGTCCGAGAGAGGGTGCTAAAACAAAATATTTACTGCAAAACCTTCAGCGCTCCGCAATTGCTCAATTCAGTGCTTCTGCCTGCATAATTTTATTCTGACTTAGTTTTTATTTTACTTGCTTGCAGCTGACAATTTAATACAAAAAATAGCTTTATGGACATATTAGACCAGCTGTAGTTTCAAAGCTGAAAGTAACATTCAGAAAGAACTAACCATACCAGAGAAAAGCAAGGGAACAAACTCCCAGATTTTCACTACAGCCTGATTGCTCAGATTTGATTCCATGCAGTTTTATTACTGACAGCTCTGAGTTAATAAAATTAACAAAAATCAGCAAAAGTTAACTGAAGGAGGAGAAATCTAGGTTNATAACATTCAGAAAGAACTATACCAGAGAAAAGCAAGGGTACAGCTCTGAGTTAATAAAACTAACAAAAATCAGCAAAAGTTGACTGAAGGAGGAGAAATCTAGGTTAGATATACAGGATACATTCTTTACTGTGAGGGTGATGAGGAACTGAAACAGGTTGCCCAGAGAGGCTGTGGATACCCCACCCATGGCAGGGGCCAAGGACAGGTTGGATGGGGCCTTGAGCGAGCTGATCTGGAGACAGATGCCCCTGTGTATGACAGAGAGCTTGGAACCAGATGGTCTTTAAGGTCCCTTCTGACCCAAACCATCCTATGATTCTATAAAATTCTGTCACACTGACCTTGTAGCTCCCCATGGTGTCACTAGCAAAATCGAAATCTGCAGGTACGTAACCATTGTCCTGTGCCAAAAAAATTAGAAAAAGGATGGATAACAGAAGAAAGATATCCTCTTTCATCTGAGCTGGATGCTCAGAGACAGGAGAGACATTTTGCCAGTGAGTTAGATAGATGCTGCTGACAGAACAATTTTGTGAAACAGGCATGTCCTGAGTTTAAATTCCAAAATTTGGAAGAGGTCATGGTCAAGAGCAGTGACTGCTAATAGATGACATGGAAATGGGAGACAGAAATACCTTTTTTCCTGAACTAAAACTTTCTCCTGCTGATTGAAATTTAGTGGGAGCTGAGTGTTCCTGGTAGTTGACTGATCAGTGGTACCTTGTCCACCCTGTTTCCTACTGAGCTGCAAGCCCTGTGGAACCTGTCGGCTCTGAAGTCAGTGCAACTCAAAGGTGCTTTTCCTAAAATGCAGAGATATCCAAAACCTGACTGGACACCACCTTGGGCAGTTGGCTGTAGGAGACCCTGCCTCAGCAGGTTGATTGGATCAGATGATCTCCAGAGGTGCCTTCCCACCTCAACCAGTTTGTGATTCTGTAAATTAGGTAGTTTGTGATAAAGTACAACCTACAACAACCCCTAGACCGGCAGTGCTCAAGCTAACTCCCTGTGGTATTGCACTTTCAACACTGGTGATTGTGTAATAGCATTGCCCCAGAATGAAGTGCTGTTTGAATTGCCTCTTCTTACTCTGCTTGTTTTCAGGGAATTTCAGCTGTAACTAAGCAAGTCTACTTGTCCATATGTCAACTTATTTTTCTGCCTTTTATCTCAGGACAATGTGCTGCTCAACAATCACTGAAAGCTGGCTGGCAGAGGTCTACTGTGCATGGTGCCTGGAATCCAACTAAAGGCATGGCATTGCTCTCCCTACAAAACAGATGAATCCAAATCCTGCCACAGCCCTTAAATCTCCAAATTCAGGTCATTAGATAGGTGTTAAAAATATCCATAATGCTATTACAGCTTCTCTTAGATGCCGCCAGAATCCTATTTGTTCTTCACTGGAGACACTATTGTTTTTAGAAAAAAGAAAGTTACTACTATAGAAGGAAACTAGTTAAGGAAGAAAACTATCAATTAGTGTGAATATAATGTGTCAGGAACAAGGAACTGAATAAAGTAGAAATGTGACATCTTTACCAAACTTTAATATATGTTTCCTTTCTGTTTTAGATAAAGAAGAACGAGAACAAAGACAAAAAATACCTTAGGTCTAGATTTGGCTTGACACTCTAACCCAGATTATTTTGGATTATAAAGAAATTGGAAAAAAAATTATGAAGCCAAAGCATTGCAATGCACTGGTTCAGTTCTATGTTCCTCTATCAGTCAGCTTCCAAACTGCTCCTTGCTCTACAGCACCTAAAGAATGCTGAGTTTTTTGGACAAAGAGGACAATTTTCCGTTTAGGGAACAATTTCTCTGGGGACAAAATAGGTATGAAAAACTATTTCTCCTTAGTACTTCAAGAGGGTTTGTAATGACACACAAAGATGGAAAAGATTAAATAGGGGAAAGGCTGGCAGGTCAACCTCAGGAATTGCGGCAGTCAGTGTGTACTAACGTGCTGGAATTTGGAAGCTTGAGCAAACAAGTTTGTAAAAGTGGGTTAGAAATTACATAAGGACATGCTTTCACGTGAATCTCCTGGCAGTATCAGTTCTGGGCAGGCAGCAGCCCTGGGAAGATCGCCATCCTCACGGCCTTTGGTGGCCCTCTGTGTAGATCCAAGAGAAAGCAAGGGCTGAAGTAGTACATGGACAAAGAGCCGATCAGGAAGGAAATCTCGAGGTCCAGAACATCAGTGCTACATTTTGGACAAATATAGCATGTCTGTACATCAAGTACACTTTAGTCTGTGAAGATGACACCAGTCCTGCACCACGCATGGTCTCCTTAACTTATTTCTACTGTTTGTCCCCCTGAAACCAGGAAACATATCTCTGAGCTCTGGTCAACCAGAGAATTGAGAAGGCAGCTATGGATGTGTAGCATGGATGTGTAAGTTATTGACAAGTTTTCCTTTAGAAAATAAAATAAAAATTTAGAATATTAATTATTTTTAGGAAATATTATTTTGATTTCACATGCCAAATATTTCTTTATTAAAAGCAGGGATAAAGAAGTGGGATATTTTTAACCAACTTTGGTAGTTTAAATAAATGTTTTATAGTTAATAGTTAATGTAATATATAACATATAAATATAATATATAAATAATATAGTTAACGAAGCTGTAAGACTTTGTTAGCACTTGGAACAAAAATGAGTTTTGAAGGTGTGAAATTTTCTGCTTGTTACACCAAGCACAAAGCCACTTCCTTCCCTGACTCTTTTTCTGCTGCGTATCAGAGGCTGAGTTGTGATAGGATCAGTAGCTCCTGCTCTGTGTGATTTTTTGTTTCCTTCCTAGCCAGCCTTAACACTTGCTTATCAATCCTTCCCTAACAGACGGATCTCCTGGGAGTTAGAATCATAGAATCATAGAATCATAGAATCATTCAGACTGGCAAAGACCTGTGAGATGACTGAGTCCGACTAGTAACCATTAGGTGGTGGATCTCACTTTGGCACAGTGTGGGGAGGATTCTGGGCTTCAGGTTAGAGAAGTTCAGCTTGTAAGTACGGGTGCTGGGCCACAGAGCAAACCCAAGTTGAATCCAACAGATTCAGTGACCCCGTCTGCTCCCAGAGTGGCCCGACAATGAATGGAATCTTCCCAACAGGGTAGATTCCAACAAAGGCAAGCGGCCACCATCTGCCGTGACAGCTGGGTGGGCGATGGAACAGCACCACGCAGCCTCTCGCCCTGCTCAGACACTGCTCCCCTCCGCTTCCCCACCCCTCCGCTTTGCTCTGCCCGCCCTCGGCCGAGCCCCGGCCGCCCCTCCCGCGCCGTGCCCGCCCTCACCGGCGNCCCCTCTCCTCCCTGCCCCCCGCTCCGCCGGGGCCGCCGGCGAGCCCCCGCCGCCCGCCCTCCCTCCTCCCGAGCCGCTACCCCCGCTCCTACGGGCCACGTTCGGACCGTGATTTTTCGGGCGGAAGGGATGGCCTCAGATGCCCCCAGCCCCCACGCGAGGCACCCGAGCTGCCCGTGCGGGTCGGGTCCAGCGGCTGCGCTTGGCCATTATCGGGGAGGAGGGAGGGACAGAGGGACCTTAGGGAGCGTTTCCCAGCCNGAGCGGGGGAGGAAGGATGGGGGAGAGGGAGTCCCGGGGGCACCGGCGCAGCGCGGGGAGCCGGGCGGCGTGCGGGGACAGGCACGTGGAGGAGCGCGGTCCTCGGTGGAGGGAGGGATGGGAGAGAGAGCAAGAGATGCGCAGCCCCTGAGCATCCATCTCCCCGGGCCCCCTGCGCCCTGCCCCGCTCCGAGCAGGTGCATTCTGCCCTACTCGGAGGTGCGTTTGAGCGTGTTACATAAACCGATTATTCCCGTTAATTTCTTATCTTAACAGAAGCTCTTGCCTTAGCCATGCAATCTGCATGTGGAACACTTCTTTTTTTTTTTTTTTTCCTTCCATGTTATGAATGAACAATGGAGTTTTAGATTCCAGTTCAGCATTTAAAAGAGTTAAAGTGGAACAATGAAGTCACCTACTTAGTGAGCAATGCCGACTCCCCGCAGCACATTGTGTCTTTGCAGTCATAGTAACTTTCCCAAAGGGGCTCATCCTGTTTACAGACAGCAATGCATTAAGTGTACTGCTGACCTTACAAAGTAGGACAGTATCAAAGAACTATTTTGCAGCCTTAAATTTTGAGGCACATTGGGATGAATAATCTAACAACAGAGCCTAGTTTTTGTTTTATACGATTTAACAACAAAAATACTTTTTTCCCCAAAAAAGTCTTTGAATCATATATGCCTTCCTTGAACAAAAATCTGTTTGGACCCTTCCTGCCCTCATAAATCCAGACATGAGTAATATTCAAATAGTCATTCTATGAATTAATTTGAGTCCTCTTTCTAAAAGTCATGTGTCCACCTGCTGTCAGTCTGAATCTGTTTCTCCTATGTGTTCTATTTGCCACCAACTCAGCTTTGGGGTGATAGATATGAGAAGACCCTGAAATGGTGCAGTACTTTATGCTTCCTAAGCCCCTCTAGAATGACCCCCTACTACATAATTGAATTCCTATTTCCTATCAGTTTGGAATATAAACACAAAAGCTATGACTAAATTACTACAGCTGCAGAAAGCCTAAGTTAACACCAGCCTTTGATAATGTCTTCCTTATGGCAGAGGAAGAAGGTTACAAAGATACCTGGTGTTGCAGAAGGTAATGTGCATTATTTATCAGTAATTGGTATACAGGTAATACCCAGGTGCTCAGGACTACTGAGGCAGCTGGAAAAAAAGGTAAAATTACCTGAACGCGTTAAAATGTTTAATTTTGATTTCTTCGCGGACTGAGATGAAGTCAATTATAATAGTGCAAATTAAGGAAGCATTAGTTGGTAACACAGGCATTGCCAACCTCGTACCAATGGAAATTATAGCTGAGACCTACCCTTAACCTGTTCTTTCTGGTTCCTTGAGCTGTTCAATTAACCTTGACATTTTTCTTGAAATGGAAGCAATAACCAGAAATTGTCATTTAGAGCTACACATGGGTTTGGATTAGCAAATTTTGCTCCTCTATATGTCCAGTAATCTTAGTGTTCAAAAGTTTCTGACATGTCCGAAGCTTTTTTACTCATACATAAAGACATTCTGAAGAAAGAATTGCCAATCTGAGAAAGTACTTGAAGTGGTATTAGGGCTGAAGTTTACTTTGGCTCTAAAAGTTGGGAAGAGTGTCCTCGGAGTAGCCCAGGAAAACCTGGGCTATTGATGAAAGCTGTTGCAATTATGCTAACGCAGGGTTAAAAGTTACAGCACATCGATTTCTAGATGGACCTGGAGCTTGGGGGCAAGGGGTCATGGGGACATTGGAGTAGACTACCAAAGGTATCAGGAGCAAATGTAGGACAAACAGATTTTTGGCCCAAGTGGTGGGAACATTGATTAAGCATTCCCTTTTCTAGTATAGAAATAAGCAGGTGTAAGTTGCTAGTGTCCTTTAAACTCAACTGAGAGTTTTTTCAGCATCCTGGGTGTTCAACAATCATTATTATTTGTAGAAAGTTGCATAATAAAACTTCTTTGTTTGTTTTAAAACTACATTTTGCTGAAGCAGCAAACCACTGCGATCATAAAGCATTAAGTATTTCCTCAGCATCCTCACCGTATGAGGGCAACCACAGTGGCTTGTTTCTTCTGTTTATGTAGCTCACTGCAGCTCTCCTTGCTTCAGTGAATCTAGGTCGAATTACACTGGCTCAGGATTTGGCTGCACCCTTGAACTTTAAACCGATTACACATTTTGATTTGTCAGTGTATTTTCCGTGGGGTCAAATCCCACTTTTATGGAGTAAGAGAGTGTATAGCATTGCACAGTCATGGCAACTTATGCTTAAAAAGAGACTAGGTAGCACTAAGGTAAGCATAAACATGAGGACTGTATTTACCTCTGCAAGAATCCAGTGGTAGAGGGAGAGACAGAAGCTAGAATATGTTTTTCATTTCCTTCAGAGGCTTTGATACCCCTGTAATCTGAAGCCAACATAGAAAGACACCTAACTCTTCTAAGCATTCATAAGTGGTATGGCCACCATATCAGGATATGGACCTTGATATGGGTGTACACAGATTGCAGAACGTACAGAAAAGGCCCTAGAGATAGCAAAAAATGCCTCTTCTTTGTTGACAGTAGCCAAAATAAATCCCTGTCTCATTGTCCATTGGTGTTAGTTAGTTTCTCCAAATACTGCATGAGAAAGAGTACTGCAAAGACAATGTTCTAGCCTCTGGACAGTGACATGCAAATTGGAAGAGAACCTTTTCCAGCAGAGCTCAGCTCAGCACAAATACCTGATAACACAACATCCAGTTCTACAGCACCCTCATGATCTCTCCAGCTCCAGCAGAGTGAAGAGGGAATGGACTGCAGCAGCCCTGCCATGCAGAACCAGAGCAGGAAGGCAGGGGTTTGCCAGCAGACACAGAATTAATAAGCTATGAGAAAACATGTTGAGAAACTGCATATAGAACAGAAAAAATAGACTCTACTTGCATAGAAACTCAAGAAGAGACTCTGAAGCCTTTTGCACATGGTGGAATTGATTAGGAAAATAACCTTCCAGGAACTGAAGTAAGAGTCCACCAATTAATTTGCATAGTTACAGATCCCTTCTTACCAAAACCTGCATTCTGCCCTTGGTGTTGATCCCTCATCTCCAGGAAGATCCTTTGATTCTTGAAGACTGATCATTGTATCTTCATTACAAGCAGTCTGACTTGTGAAAAAAAAGCACAGTCCTGTTGTTCGTCAGGCACTCAATTTTACATTCATTTAACTTTATAGCATCTCTTGACTTTATTGAAGAAAAAGGTTAATCATAGACAAACACTTTACATTTGAACCTCTGACTCAATCAAAATCTGGGAAAAAACCCTGCAACAGTATTTTCTTGAGGCATTAGTAAAGTCCAAAGTAAGACAAATATAAAGGGCTGGTTTATTCTCCGATCTAAGCAAAATTGAAGTGTAAATAAATGGAATAACATCATAATTCTCCCTGATGCTTTCATGCCATGCTATATGAGAGTTTTGTTAAATACTGCCTGTAAAACTGAATTAGAAGCTGAGGCATTATTAAGCCTCACACAAACAGAGTCTGAAGTTTGTATTCAGTGATGAAGTAATAGTCACAAGTGTAGCCTGATTTGCAATTAAAGAAGGTAACGGAGAAGGGAGGGAAATTTTGAGGGTGGAATTAAGTGTACCAGTGGTTGTCCCAGCCAGAGAGCTGCTGGGATGAGCCTGCCTTGTGAGGCAGTGGTAGAAAGGTACAAGGAGGATTGCCCAGCTGTAATGGAGAAGAAACACCCTGGGACGTGCAGCTCTGTCCCATTATAAATGCCACACTGCAGACTTTGAGTGCCCCAAATTTATCAGCCAATTTGTGAGCACCTGGCAACAGTGGGGCTTATAAATCCATTATCTGCATACACCCTCCATGGCTTGCCTTATCATATGCTAAATACACGGGCCACAATATCTGAGTGACTGCATCTTTTCCCACGGGGCTACCCACAGCTGACAAGTAGACTACAATATGAAATGAAGTGAATATTTATGACTTCTGTCTAACAGCAAAAGCCACTTTTAGTTTTTGAGTACTAGTTAAGTTCAGATTTAGAAGGGTAATTAGAATTCTTTACATCTTCAAGAAATGGCAACATTATAGTGGCATTAATACCGAAAGTATTCTGACTTGATGTCACTCTAACACAATACAGTGATAATTTTAAATATTCAGTTCATCAAGGTAATGACTTTTAAACTGCATTGAATTTCCTTCTTCTCAGTCAAAACTGGCTGTGATAAAGTGGTAAAGGTCAGCTCCCCATACTGAAGGAAATCAAACCCTCCCTGGTAAAAATTTGTATACAAAGATATGTAATTAGAGAATAAAAAAAATACGATTGTTTTCATTATCATTTGGAGAGATTTTGACTTTTTTCCACTTTAAGGAGGGAAGATATAGAAATGAATGAGAAATAGTTGAGTGTCATCATTATTGAAAACCAAACACAGCAAGAAATGGAAATTAGAAGTAGGGAGGTGACCAGGTTTCAAATAAATGTCCTAAACCCCAGCATTAGGAGCCACAACCAAACCTTCTTCCCCTAGTTCTTAAAGAACCTCCTACTGAATGCCAGTCAGTAGTCACCATTCATGACACTTTTTAGCCAGCAAAGACAATGTGGTGCAGCAACCTAACAGGGGGACTGACTTATACACATGATTAAAGTCCGCAGCTGTTGTTCTTTCCTCTCTGTGACAATAACTGAGGCAGTTTACAGACATTTTGTATCATTAGGGCGTTACCATGCAGCGCAATCATTAGCATTTTTACTCTGAAGAAAGTGTCGGTCTGGGTGTTTCCATGGCGTAATAGGTTTAAGAGTCTGGGCTTTAAAATTCCAGTTATGCGTGGATTAAACTCTAGGATACCCACTGTTGGGGCTGACGGAGAAGGGGAGCTAATGAGCTTGGGCACCCTCTTATCCTGTGCCAGTAGACAGCCCTCTGTTATTTGGGTTTCTTGCAGTTTTAAGAAGAGGTGTCCTTGGAGTTCATTAGGGTTCATTTAGGGTTTTAAAAGAGGTAAATTTAGAATTGGTTTGGAGGAGACGACAAAAGAGAATTTCCATACTCTCTGTTTTCTTCTTTATTAAGCTTGAAAATCAACTGTCGTTTCCTTTCCTCTCCTTGCCCAGTCTTCTTTAAACATGTCCAAAACATGAATTAGCATTTGAAATACAAGGTTTTGCCCTCAAGGATTTAAGGGAGAAATGGAAGGAAGAAAAAAAAAAAAGTTAAGGACCAGAAGAAATTTCCCTCTTTAATTGTTGTTTTGTGTTCTCAAGTGACACTTTGGAAAACAGGCATCAGTTTCTGTTTCCTTATTTCCTTATATTACACTTGCATTTTCACATCCAACTAGAAGTGAAACAACACTGTTTCTTGCATTTTTCTGTAAGCATGGATAAAACTGTTCCAAAAAGCAAAGTGCCTTCAAATTGGCAAGGAATAAATGGTTGGCAAACTTTTTGAGAGTGATTTCCTAGTCAGGGAATTGGCACATCTCTTGGTCAGGCAGTTCTGAATATTACTATCCACACCTGCTTTCTCTCCAATTGCTGTCTGCAGCCAGCCAAGTTACTTCTGCTGGAGTTTAAAAGATTAGCTGTGAGGTTGTGCAAGTTCTGATCTGGTAGGAGTAGGTATTTGTGTCAGAGCCATGTTTTACAGTGCACATGGTGTAATTTTTTTCAGAATTTGTCCATGCAATTCCAGGAGGAAAAAAAAATAAGTCTGTTTTTATATTTATATGCTTGTTGATTTATTATTTAAATATCTTTATGTACTATGTAGTTTACACAATTTGCATTATGACTGGCTACCGAAAATTATCCTCTTCCCCAAATTCAGATGCGTGTGTGATATGAAAAATATCCCATGCAATGGGACATTTTTAGAACCAGCTGCCTCTGTCCTCTCAGCTGTTAGTATTATGTGCCTCCCTAGAGTTGCATTTCAGTGTTGCTTTGCTGTTACACCAGACTGTACTGTGGATTTAAATCTTAAAATCAGCCGCCCTTAACTAGGAGTACCCACTTACCTTGACTTGACTTCTTTCCAGGACATATCTTTTGATACTGACTGAAGACCATGTATAAACCCAGACAAAACTCCCTATTTTTGAGTTAATGGAGGAAAAAGAAAAATCAAAGACTTAGAAAACAAGCATATCAGAAACCAGTTCAGATTAGCAAAGTCTTTATAGGTTCCTTTCTTCTTCCCACTTCCTGCTGCTACTGAAAGCAGAAATGAGAGATGTCTTCCAGCCAGCAGTGATCATCACTCTTCAAATAGTAGACAGCTTATTTGTGTGAGTTACCTAAGAAATCCAAATTTTCTCTCAAAAATTAGGTACATCCTCTGAAAAATGTGTTAGAAGAATCTGCATTCCCCCTTAAAAGCACCCTTGGAAATTTCTGCTGTTCAAATACTGGAGCAATTGGCTTTATCTGGCAGCTTGATGATTAAGAACCATGAGAAAGTACTGCTCAATCAGTCCTTCCCCAGAACCAGAAAAATGAAGTACATCATATCTTTAGTTTTAAAGCATTCTTTTCAATTTCCAGGATTCTGTTTTCAGGCAGAAATTCAGTTACATATTCTCTCTAAGATTTTTTTATTTTTCTGATATGTGTCAAAAGCATCACAGGATCTTCACGCTCTCCCTTGAAAGCTGAGATACAGCTTGTGATTTCTTGGTGCTGAAACACATTTGAAACTTGTCTTTAAAACTGGCAATTTGTACAAGGCAACAAAAAAGGTAGCATTTAGCTTTATTGTTCTGCAAGATAGAAATACCTCTCAGTTTCAGTGAAAACTGAAATGAAAACCTTTTGGGTTTAATGCAGTTATTTCTTCTTTACTCCTGTAGACTGTAAGCCTGCGTTTTAATAGTATCTGCAAAAACCCTTGAAAGAGAAAAGGCTAGATGAGAGTTATTTTGTTTACAATAACTTCAAGAAAAACTAAAAAAACATCCCTTATAACCTATCCTGGAGCAAAATAACCCATTTTCCCCCATTTTACATTTACTAATTTAGCAGCACAATTTTATTTCGAATCTGGTATAACTGTCTCTCCAGGACTACATTTAATAGATTTTTTTTTCACAAAATAATTTCTTTGTCATCAATCAGGAAGTAATTTTTTTCTGTTTGCCAGACACCTTTGGGAGATGTCAGAATTCAGATCAGAAAGTGTTTTGATGGAAAGGTACAAAGTTGAAAGCCAAGACAGAGAGCAATGTCATTAAGACAGGTGTGGAAGTCCCATTTTCCCCCAGATGTGGAGTGCAAGTATTTCAATATTCTGGTTTGTTAAACCTCAGGTCTTGCTGGAGTTTGACATGCATACTACAAGAACTTAATAAGCCTAGCAGCTCCTGAGCACCCAGTAGAATGAGGAACATCCTGATCAGCTGAAAACAAGAAACCCATACTAGTTCCCTGGTCTTCAGCAAATTTGGGCTTTCATAAACCCAAAGTGTTCTTGCTTCTTTTACAAAGGCATCCCCCCACTGTTCCACCTCCAAATATGAGCAGCATTCATAAGACCCTGGTGTAATTCTCAGAGGCTTTCATTGGATGCAATAAGGTGGCTTTTTAAGCAAAGAGGATACAATATTATTCAAATAATGAGTCGGTGTAAATTAAGAACACTGAACTCAATTACAAAGTAGAATAAGTAAAGTGAGATGATTAAACACCTGTGACATCTCATTCATCAATCCAGCATTACATGGGGTTTAAGAATTTGTTACCTGAAATGATCATGCATTTGACTCCATAAGCCAGTTTAGGATATCTTTTGATCAATATACAGTTGATCAACTCCTCAGGTTAATACTGCAGATAACTGAGTTTGAATTAGGAAAGAGACATATGCACAGTCAGAATGAAGGAAGCTTTTGATTTCAATTAGAGCCCTCAAATAATACCAAGTTTGTACCTAGCTGGGGAAAGTACCAGGGGACACCTTCAGACATCACCTCCTGGTTTCTTTCTTATAACCTTCATAAAACAAATAATTTGAAAGAGATGGATTTTCTTTGAAATCAGTGATACTTGGAATTCTTTTATTTTACCTGCTAACCTAACTCTCACAGCTGTCACACATTTACTCCCTCACCACATTTATAGATCGCACAGACTTAAACAGAGGTATATGTTTCTTGCTATAATGGGTTTTCCAGGGGAAAGATTCTTAACACTGCTTTTTTGCCTGAAACATCTTAGTCCTGTATGGTAGTAAATAACTAGATTTACCATTCTTACCCTTACCACTCTTTCAGACAATGCATTTCACCAGCAAACAATTATTCTGTGTCTGGTAGTTGGGTTTTCTCCCTTAGTTGGTGTTTTTGGTTTGTTTTTTTTTAGTACAGAAGGTTCTCATTTTATCTGTTTTCAAGGTTATCTCTACTGAAACTTAAATCAGCTGCAAGTGCCATCAGTACTGCTTCTAACTTCTGTAATGCAAACATATTTATTACGTTTACTTGTAAGGAATTGTCATCTCTTCAAATAGTTATTCCTAACAACACATATAATGCAAAGTAAGAAGTGATGCTTATCCTTCTTGGAAACCTAAGCTTGTGAAGATATTCATTTTCTGGAAAGTGGTACTTGATCAGTGCCTGTGATGTGTATCAGGTCTCAGATCCTCCAAGCTGACCTTGCCAGCAACTCTGTTTTCCTGCCACCTGTTTCCTGTCCACTACACAGCAAGGATGAACCTCATCAATGCTTAACCACCAAGGGAACCAAAATTTTTTCCTGAGGATGTCTATCTTTATGGTGGCTGTTTCTTCTGAGAAGCGACTCATTCAGTCTGGATGGGTGTGGCAGCCGCTGAGGCGCAGCGCTCTCATGGCGCTGTTATGTCACATGGAAATTCCCAACTTCAGTGGCACTTGGCTTTACAGGTCAGCTTAGGCTGATCCTATCAGATGATCTTCCTGAATGATGAAGAAAGCTAGCTGTGTGAAAAGCCTCCACCAAGAAAGAGGATCTTCTAATACTGGACATAATCACAAAGGCACAAGATGAATTGCAAGACCAGCAATACCCACTGAAGTACTGGATGTTTTCTAGTCACGTTTTCTTTATATATTATTAGATATCGTGACATGCTTACCCTTTAGAATTTTTCGGGGTTTACTTTTCCTCTTTCAGTCAGCACTTACTGGTGAATGGTATCTAGCATCAAATGATAAATTAGGAAATAAATGTCTATTACAACTCAGAGGCTTGAAATCTGCTTGATTTAAAATTTAATGTACAGACTTTAGAAGTAGATATTTTTACCTAAAACTTCATGCATCTTTCCCAGAACAATTTATACTCCCAGTTGAAAAGCTTCCTGTACTGAGTTTTGTGTCTGCATTTGTCACATAGCAGTTAGACAGTTTTGTACATGGGTAATGACCTCGAAGTGAAATTGAAAGGCTTTGCATGTGTTGGAAGATTAAGGCTGAAACCTTAGAAGCTGGGATGTGAACTCTCTAATCCCCAGCAGCATGCTACAAACACCTCCCCCTCCTCCATTCTTTTCCTTCCCCTTTTCCAACTTATGTCCCTATAAACAGCTCAGGAAAGGTTCTATCCATTTGGGCAGAAGCTATAAGAAATGGCACAGCAAATGACTGCCAGTCAAGAGAAACAATTTCTCTAGTGGGCAGAAGAACACACACAGATCTCCTTCACCTAAACTGCAAGAGCAAGAACAGCTGAGTGCCACTACTTTTAAGGATGTGGCTAAAGCAGGATACAACATGACCTGTTACCAGTCCCTGTGTGGAGATCAACAGATAGAAAACATACACATATATCTCACACTTAGTTACTTTGCCAGAGTGCTTAATTTCCTGTTTTTGAAGAGAAATTAGGATACAAGGGCTCCACTCCTGGCAGTGGGTGCAGTGAGTCTGGCCAAGGGGACTGTGACATCCATGTGGAACTCTGCTGGTCTCTCCAGCAGCCAGCATGGCATTAACCCATAATGAGTTGGGTTATAGTTGTGCATGAGCATGCCCCCTTATAAATCTCCTGCTTTTTCCAGGGGCAAGGGGATTGGAATTTGTCCTAGTTTAATGTCCCTGTATAATTCAACAACTTGAGCAAGTTAGACAGTGTATGTGTCAGGGTAGATTTTGCCCTCAGGCAGGTACTTAGCCCAGTTTGACAAGGTGTTTTTAGGTGTAATTTTCCACAAAGGAAAAACAGCTGGGCAGAATTCATCTTAGTATATTTAATGTAAAAATAAGACACTCAGCAGAGGGTTTGGGGGAAAAAAGCAAACACACAAGCATTAGTATAGATGTGCTTTTGTCTGTTTTAATCCCACTTGGTTCTTTTCTGAGCTTTCTGAATGTACAGAGGTCAGTAAAAATCTTAATTTAGAGGTATTCATTTTACATATAATTCTGGTTTTACTCTTACAGTGAAAAGCTTGAAAGTATGACTTTAACTTCCAGGTTCTGTATATTTATGGAAATAAGAACTTGGTGGCTTATTTCAGTAAAAATGCAGGGCAGAGGGGGTTTGATGGGGGAAACATGTACGAAAGAAGTCACTACAAAAGCTGGCCAAAGATACGAACACCTCTCTGCTCCTGTTCCAGCTGTGCCAGCTCCCAGGCACCATTCCTTTGCTGCAGGTCACCGTCCTGCACAGCTCACATGGACTTGGTACAGTGTATTTTAAGAGCTCCTGTTTGCACAGTTTCAGTTAACCAATCCCTTTATCTGAAATAGGGAACAGCTGTAGAACCAGCTCTGCCCACAGCTCTGCGGGGTCATTCCCAGCCCAGGGGAAGCACAGCTGAGAAGCCAGTGCATGGCAGTCCAACGCTTCAGCCAGCACGGTGGCTTTTTACTTTTTTAAAATGCCACAGATGTTTAGCTCTGATTTAGTTTTTCTGTATGTTTATAAGGAGTTCAGGGCAGTTAAAATAATTGCATCAACTGGAGACTGTTTCACTCATGAGGATGAAAGTATTTTGAGGACCATTATTTTTTTCAGAAAAAATAAGGTATCCTATGTTACAGTTTTCTATTTTTGCATAGAACTTTTTCTGTTTAAAACAGGCTTCTGTACACATTCTGTAGCTATTGCCACTTTCAAGTACTTCAGGAGTATGGAATAAGTGTGGATTTCACAAATTCATAAGATATTGACTATATATACTGTACATGGTTAAGTGATGCAAATAAAATTTGCTGCATTTCGTTTGTTTTCTTACATACAGTACCTGTAGCATTTTATATGTCAGAAGTGCATTCTGCTTCATACATCCTGGCTACGAGACTTTGGTACTGGTTTGAAACAAGTGTTAATTACATGTATGTAGGGAGCTGTCAGTTTTTCCAACATCTCTCACACTTTTCTTTTTTTTTTTTAACTGCTTCACAGGCTGTATTCAGTCTTCTACCACTCTTGTCCTCAGAAAAAGTATAAAAGTCTGAATTAAGCAATTATTTAGTTAATATTTTACAAGTTGAGTTTTTGACTCACGTTTTTCTGAAGGGCTGCTGACAATTGCCCGTCAAAGATTACAAGATATAAAAAGCACCCTAACGCTTTATTTAATTTTTATATGTTTACATTTTAGTATTTTATTTTAATTTCTTTCTTTTAAAGAGAAAAACACACAGCCTACTTTTAAGTGTGCCCAGAGGAACTAGAAATGCTACCCACACAGATTTTCAAATACTCCTGCCTTGTCTCCCCTGCCAGGAGCTGAGGACTCCCCAGCACTGGTACAAACTATTTAAAAAACTCGGGCAAAACTGTTCAGTGGAGGAAAGCCCCAGCCAGGGAACACATTTTATAAAATCCTTTTTGATCCTCCTGCCTGTATCAGGAGGGGCAGGCAGTCCCTTGCACATTAATCCCCCCGTGGGGACACAGTTGCAGACATCTGGGACGGCAACCAAGAAACCTACTTCTTTGGCATAGAGTGCCCTTTGTCCTCCTGCACTGCCAGGATTGTGGGAAAACCAGAGCTCTTGCTTTTGGGTTTTTCTGGGGAGGGTTTGTTTTAGTTTGGGGGTTTTTTTAAGGTTCTTTGTCCAACAAGCCATGAGATTGCATGCAGAGGCTTAGGATCTCCTATTTGTTTTAGATCGTGAAGTTTGTTACAGTAGAAAATGAAGAGATTTTCGCAGTACTAGAAAGGATATGCTGTCAGCTTGTCCCTGTTTCCTTCTCCAGAAAAACGATCAATTGTGTATGCCAAGCACAAAACAAAGCCCTGCATGCATTATACTAACTTACGAAATCAGCTTCTCAGCAGCAACAAAATCTATCTGCAAATAGTGAGGAAAACAAACTTATCGAGATATGGCATACTGAGAAAACTGAGCTGCCATGTAAACTTGTTGTAATTCTCCTCTACCATTTCATTTGCTCCCTGTGCCCTTTTGGCTTATTTATTGTAGGGTCTAAATGTAGGACGCAAAATCTTTGCTGCAAAAACAGTGTAGTAGCACATGTGGCAAATTTTGAGCAACCATTCTATACCCAATATATATTTGGGGAATATTCTTTTTCCAAAACTAAATAATCTGGTAAATCCAAAGCCTTCAAAGGGTGATTGCCTCCTTTGTTTTGGAAGAATTGTTTTCCTGTGCTTCTCAAAGTGCAGTTGGCTTTCTTGCTCTTATATAAGGTGAAATTATATACTGGTTCTTCATACACAATTTAGTCAGGCATCCTATAGCAAGCCTAGTTGTTTGGAAGCAGGTAAATTAAGCTGTGCAGGCTTTCGTGTTGCTGATGTAAAATTAATTCTGACATTGATCTGTCCTCCCAACACCTTGTAAAGTCAACAAGGGCTGAACAATTAAGAAAGCGACTGAAACAGAATTAACCTCTCTCCAAAAAAAACTCTTTGGGGTTCTTTGCATGTAACTTTTAAGACTTGCCTGCTCCAAAGCAAAGTTTCTGTTATTCAAGCCAGACTCCATTCCCAAGGATTGTTGCGTTGCTTGAGAAAGTGGCGTATTCACTCAGGCTGTTAGAAGGAGGCAGAATTTTTATCTACTCTTTCATTTTTATCTGATTTTCTTTTTGCTTATTCCCTCACAGTCATACATTCTTGTCACATCGTCACTGACAGGAATTATGCTCCAGCTCAGGTCATTCTGTAATTTTAAATCTGATTGTTAGAGCAAAGGAAAATGAGGTCAATAATTGCTGCCATTTTCTTGGGATCTGGCAGGCTGCATCTGAGGTCTCCCTAGAGAAATCTTCTTTAATTACAAGTTAAGCTGATGTTCCCCTGTGTAGCAGGTAGAATTGAGCAGGATTACTTTTAAAAGGATTGCACTGATCTGCTTTGGTGACAGTTTCATTTTGAAATTCTGATAACAAGCAAGAGGATGGATTATAAAGATACAGTTCTTGGGAGTATACATGACTGACAGATGCTACAAATTGGGCCAAGCAGCAACTCTTCCTTTTTACTCTTCTTTTAAGGCCATATAAGTTCTATTTTAAAAGCTGAAATTGCCTTGCATTATTTTAGTAACTACTTAGTACATTCATAAAGAACAGAGCAAAAAAAAGTTTGGAATTTGTAGAAGGGAAATAATGCCAACAGTCATTCAGGAAAGGGGATTTTTCACTTGGAGACATTGTGACCCTGAGCCTTGGATAAGATCGAGAAATTAAAAATGTGTAAAAGGCAGAATGCTTTCAAGCACTTCAATAATGAAAGGGTTTTGTAAAACCAAGTAAATATTAATGGGTTCTTAAATCACTTTTCTTCTAACCCATGCAATCGTAGCACAGAAACCTTCCAAATTCCTTTTCCTTGTACTTAGGAAAAAAAAAAGAAAAAGTTGAACAGCTGATTAATTTTCCAAAAGCTATAAGCAATTTATCTCACAATAACTAATCTGACAGTAGGATGACTGGTAAAACAAGTCTTGCCTCATTTTATGTGAGCAGTTAATATTCTCTATGACTCCTAGCAACTTGCATAGTCCAGAAAAAAGACTGATGTCTGAAATAGCTCACATACTTAAAGTGGTTTTACTAAAATTCTTCTGCCTCTTAGTGCTTTCTCACCTGTGGCATTGATGGTGTTTTAAGGTGATTTTAATCCTTGCAGAAACCATAAAGCAGCTATTCCTCCATCCTTATTCCCATGTGGGGGATTAGCAGGTGCAGCGCTGAGCAGGACTACAAAACCAAGTGAAAATCGACCTTTTGTTAAACAAAATATAAAATCCCAGAGCAGAAGAAAGCTAAATATTAGTGTCCTTTTATCAGAAGTGAAAATTCTGGAGTGTGTTGGCTCCCCAGCTGAAAAGAGCTCGAACTCTCATTTCCAATGTGTCACCAACCATCAACCCACAACTGATCAGGCTTGAGGGAAAACTGTTCCTCCAGCATCCCCTGGTTGTAAAGGCCTGTCACACAGAGCTGAGGTGCTTGCAAAATGCCTGCTTTTGGCAGCAATCCTCAAAGTCAGGCAATCCATTTTCAGGAGTTTTACACCAAGGAAAGTGTTGCACAGCTCACTTCTCAAATGTAACTGCACTAAAGCAATACATGATGTGCTTTGGGCTTTTGTCATGCATTATTATAAATTTGTCAGTACGAGGTAGAACTTGCCCTTCTATTTCACTACAGCTAAAATGTGGCATTTTCAGAGAGCTGTAAGAGCTCTCTTTGTGATACCTCAGTATCACGAGTTAAAACAGTCTTGGAGGAACAAGGAAAAAAGAGAAAGCAGGATATTTTTTTTTTAGCTAGGAAGAGAAAATGAAAACACAAATGCAAAGCTTTTACAGTTTGAGCTTCATTTTGTATCACAATTTTTTAGAAAGGTGAATGTTAGAAAATCCAAAAGTAAATTTAATTTTTTCTACTTTCATTGCATTGCGTTATCATCCGTTGTCTTTTCCCTTATGTGTAAGATAATTTTACCAGTCTCTAAGCTGTTGTTTTGAACAAGAAACAGCAGGAAAGGCTGTCTATAGATTCACACCTGTAAAAAAACAAGAAAAAATTCAGCAGTGAAAGTGGATATTGCAGCTGTAGAAGAGAGGGATTGCAGCTGGTGTGGGGCATGCGCCTGCGTGTGGTTACAGCCGTGGGCAAGATGGGGTGCAGGCATGTTTTGGGAAGGACCAAGCATAGCAGGGCTCCTTGGGTCACTCTGCCCTTCTGAGGTGACCAGCTGAAGCCTGGCCTGGAGCTCAGAGGCATGAAGCAGAGCGTGCTGGCTGATTTGGGGGCAAACTCAAAGGGATCTGCTTCCTCAGGGTGAGGAACACTTGTACCCACAATTTATACTCACTAGGGTCATGTGGGCAGCAAGGCAAGGCTCTGTCTTTAGTAGGCCACTGTTTCTCTTAAAGGTCTCTGTGAATAATACTCAGAGAGCCCTGAGATGCCTAAGGAGGGGCTGTTAAGAGAGCTGTGTGCTCTGGCTCCTGTGGAGGCCACTCAAACTCACACTCCACAGAGGAAAGTGTGGAAGTTTCTCAACCTTCAAGCCACAAAGTCATCTGCTTCCCTTTCACCAGAAGGAAAGATAACACAGGAACAGATACTGGAGGATGACGTTGGCTTTCTGCCACCAGCTGCTTTAGCAGATAATGGGAATTAAGTCAGGGGAGGTCTGTGCCAAGTCCCTTCTGGGCTTGCTGTTTTCTGTGGTAGTTTCTATCTGCCTGTGGGAGCTGTCAGTTTGACTCTGCTGTTTCTCCACTGTGGGCAATGACAGGGGATGCTTGCTGGGTCCACAGTTCCTGTTCCTAATGTTCTGGTCTGATTTGGATGTGGAAACACCTACAAAAAGTACCATTGGCACAAATGGAACTGCATGAAGGTGACATTAGTCACCAGAGACACATGGAATCTGCATGGAAACTTGGTTTAGGTGCATGTTTGCCAGAAGATCCGTTTCTAACTCCCCAAAGAACAGGGGCTTATTATAAAGAGGAAAGATTTCTTCCTTGAGCAACCTGGTCTTGTGGAAGGTCCCTGCCCATGGTAGGAGGATTGGAACTAAATTATCTTTAAGGTCAAACTACTCTTCTACCTAACTTGAGCTCTTACCTGACATCTTTTCATGACTTTCTTTACTGCATCATTCCCCTGATTTTTTGAGGGTATTTTTGAGCCATCACCACCATCAAAGAAAAGGGAAAAAATGGAACTGAAATAATTAATTTCGACATCTGGATTCTAGTCCCTGCTGTGACACATACTTACGTTTTCTGTAGGGAGACAAGAGTTGTAGTTGCAGAAGAATAAATTCCAGAGTTAAGTGCTAGTCTGAGGCTCGAGGCAGATTTAGATTGCAAGCTGAAGGTCCACTGACAGATTAAACAGAGAGCAGGTGTGAGCACTGGTATGGCAGGCACTCCTGGCATGCTGGCTGCTGCATGTAGCCAGGTGCTGCTTTCTTATCTGGCTGTGTTTGCAAGGGGAAACACTTGTGTAGGTACCCAGGTCCAGAAACAGCCCCTGGCAATCAGAGGGAAGCAGCCACAGCTGTTTAGCTACCACCCTGCAGAAAGGGAGCTCTACCCTCTCCCAGCCCATCCGTCTGCACAGCACAGGGAGCTGAGTGCCCAGATCTCGTGCCTTGAAAAAGGAGCTTCCACATCTCCCTTGGGACCCCAGAGCTTATCCATGCACCTCAGCATCACACAACACTACACCCAAGACATCTTGGATGATTCAATTCTTTCTTGAAAGACCTGTTTGAGTAGAGAGAACACAGAACTAAAATTGAAGGTGAAATTAAATTCAGCTTGCTGGTGAAAGGACCATCTTTTAGCATGCTCTTGGTAATTTAGGCAGTCAAATATTCTGCTTCAGGTTTGATGCAAATACACTGGCAGCCTCCTGCTTCCCCTCAGGCACTGCTAAGCCCTGTGGCAAGAACTTCTCTGAGCAGCAATAAATTAGGAGAATCTGAAGTTAAACCACCTAGACAACTCAAATGCCAAGTAAGACCTCTGACTACATTTTGCTGCATCTTTTCATGCTTACCAAACTTCACATCCATTCATTTTTTATATCAGAAATGGCTAGCTAGTCTTCTTGTTGAGGAATCCACTGAAAACAAGCAGTGTAACCTGAGCAACTACTCAGGGAATATGTGCAAGCCTTTGCAGCTGCAGCTGCCTTCCCCTTATCTTTACATCCTCAGTAACACCATCATCAACTCAGCTCTCTCTTCAGTGACTAAAGCAGCACCAGAGAAGGTGTTCAGCACTTTTGGCTGTAATCCCTGTTCAAACAGCTGTTCTCAGTTCCCTCCAGAGAAAACCGACCTATTTGATGAATCAGTTCCCCCACCAATTTGCTTTGTCAGATAACAGAGCAGATCTGCAAGCTCCCAGCCTCACCTAGGCTGCCAACCTGCAGTCAGTCATTTCCAAATATGTGCAAAAAATAGCCCTCAACTGCAAAAAAACTCACAAAAAGTGCTGACTTTGGTAATATCAACTGGGAAAATATCCAGACATTTGCACATATGCGTGCAAGCTTTACCAGTGGAATGAATCATATATTGCACAGAATGAAAAATTAATAGGAGCAAAATATGATCTGGTTGAAAAACGCTGAAAATCAAATGAAAATTTTCAGACCAGACATGGCTCACTCCATAGCCTTTTAGAAATATTGTATATTTCTCAAACATAGACGGTACTATTCTATGCTACCTTCAAAGATGCTCTTGGAGTTTTTTGAATAATTAACTGACCACAGTTAGAACACCTTTCTTTCTTGGAGTGCTTACAATTTAATGTGAAAGCCTTCAGAAGAAATAGGAAGAGAAAAGAAACATACAAAGACCATTCACTTCTTATCTTCTGTGCTAGAGCTGGAACAGCTTTCTTTTTTTTTGTTTTTTTCCACTATACCGTATTTTTCAGAGATTTTTGCATTACATTAAAATGTATTACACAGCTTGCATTTCCAAAACAAAGACACAGCTCTCTCTTTACCTGGAATTCTAAAAGTGACTATATATTTAGATGGAGTAGTTCACACATTTTCCCTTTTCTTAGCTATTCTTGGCTATTTTCTGCAAAGTAGGAGCATTACCAAATGTTGTCCACATATTATATGGGCACCTTTCCAGACCCAGACCATGGGCAGGACTGCCCTCACTTCCCTTGGCTTCAGTCACTTCTGTCACACCAAATTACATACTTTCGAAGGAGAGATGGAAGGATTCAGGCAGTGAGATTGCTACAGCAGCAAAAACATCTCACATGGATTAATCTTATGTTGGCAAAAGAGCCCATTAGTCAGCCCAAGTTACCACTGAGTGCTGTTACCAGTGCCTCTCAATTTCACTGAATATCTCCCTTCTTATAAGACACAATTCATAGCAACATCTGGCTCACCATTCTGCCTTCAGCTTCAAATTTCTCTGCAGTTCACATATAAATCCCTAAATAGGTGCTTTCTTTTGGGACTTTTTTACATGTGTTTCCCCTATAGATGTAACCCACAAATCATAGAAAGTAAAGTAGCCAAAACCCTAGAAGGTTGTCTGAAGCAGTCTGTGACTGAGAATTGTCCCTCACTGTACATCTTTGTTCAAGAGTAATTTTAAATGCTTCAAGCAATAAATAGCTAAGCAATTAAATCTATAAACAGTTCTGAGCTGGACTCGACTTTGCTTCACTTCATCCACTATTTCAGCCATTCTAGAGCCAAATCTACCATTTACAAAATCTTCTTTAATATTTGTATATTTAAATATATGCACAGTAGCAGCTAAGATCAGTTTCTTGAAACATGCTGTTAAATTTGGATTCATTCCAGTACTTCTCAGACACTGACTGTGTACAGAGCTGAACTCTTTAGAGGATCAAGGAAAACCTGCCTTTTAAATAATAAAAATCATGTATATGTTTTCAATCAGGGTAGTTTAAAATATCACTGTTACTTCCAGGAACTGTGTCAGAAAGCAGAGGTTGGCACCCATTTCCACTTTTTCTTTGAAATCTGAAATGAGATCTTTTTTTGTACAGAGTATTCTAATTTCTATGTAGCTGTGTAAGAAGAAGTGACTAATTATCTCAGATTTTTGAGGTGCTGAATGACATTCAAGGCTTTTGAATAAAAAAACAAACAAACAAACCAACAGTAATACAAGAGGTTTCCAGACAGCATAAGTAAGATTGAATGCAGTTTACTCATCTGTAAGAAGTTTATTTCAGAAAGTTTTTTTATGTTTCTATTGGATCCAGATAGTTTGGTTATAAAGCTATATAAAGAGCAAACCTAAATCACTTGAGGCAGTGTTCTCACTGGGCAATAAATAATGGCTACTGACAGATCATTGGTATTTTGAGAAATCAAAGGTGTTTTTGACAAATCAAAGTTATTTTGATATCTGCACTGTTTAGATAGCATTTAACTAACTTTTACATAGCTTATACTGCTTTTTCTAAAACTACTAGAACACCAGTAGACATTGGTCTCTCAATGAATACCAACACTGACAAAGATATATAAATGTATAACATGGAGTGATATATTATTTTACATACCTGGTGGCTTTGAAATTGTGTTTTAGGTGCAATGGCATGGAGACTAATTCACTTATGGGCACTGTGCTTCCTGTTCACTTACTTACATTTCTGTGCAAAAATACTGAAATATCTCATTAGAGAGATCTCAGTTGCTTTATCATCATTGACTTTATGCTCCCTCCAGATCTTTCCATTTGGGTGATTTAATTTGCTCAGATAACCTACTGTCTTTTTAATAGGTTTAGGTAAATAGATCTTCCACAAATCTGTCCAAAATCCTGCCAAGGAATATACATTGCTAATACCCAGAGCAATGTCCTGTACAAAAGAAGAAACAACATGAAAAGCATGTTAATCTTTAGCCTTGTAACCCAAATACCTTTGTTGATAAAGGCTATTACAGTGATTTGCCAGGGAGAAGTGAGTTGTCTGAGCATATGGATTTGTTCAGACTGGTTTTATTTGCTTTTCTTTAGAAATGTGCCAGATCATGTTGAGCAAGACATTTGCATCTGATCTGCCCAGAGGTACTATTAAGGACAAGTTCTAAAACCCAGAAGTACAATATAGTCTCTTGTAGCAGTGTTGATAGGAAGGTGTCAAGACTAGACACACAAAATTATCTACCTTTTTATAAGTAAGATTTTTTTTTCTCAAACTATTATTACTAGTTTTAGGTACATAAATAGATATATTTTCCTATAAGAAGCTTTCAAATCTATATCTTGTAAATCTCTGTTTTTCTTCCTGTAAACTAAAATTAGCTGTGCAATGTTGAAAGAGAGGCAAAGGCTGGGACATTCTTAAGAAGAATATTTGTTTCTCTAGAAAAAGTAGAAAAAGTTCTACTCTCAAATTACCAGTGAAGGCAAACCAGGCACTGAATTTTTGTGGTGCTAATTAAGATAGAGGGGAACAAGGCTGTCAGCTGGTACAAGTCCTCACTGTGTCATTTAAGCACCCTCATAAGGAGGTAGATTAATTTCAGACTGGCTCATCTACTCAGCCTGCTGTCTGCTCACCCTAACCAGGTGTGAGAGGTTGCAGGTTGGATCAGTGAAGACAGTAAGCTGTGTTGGGTGGGAGTGTTGATCTGCTGGATGGTGGGAAGGCTCTGCAGAAGGATCTGGACAGGCTGATGGGTTGAGGCCAATGATGTGAGGTCCAGCAAGGCCCATGCAGCATTACAGGCTTGGGGCAGAGTGGCTAGAAAGCTGCCCTGCAGGAAAGGACCTAGACCAGTCCACGGTCAGAGGAATGTGAGGTAGCAGTGTGCCCAGGTGGCCAAGAAGGCCAATGGCATCCTGGCCTGTATCAGCAATAGTGTGGCCAGCAGGATCAGGGCTGTGATCATCCCCTAGTACTAAGCACTGGCAAAGCCACACCTTGAATCCTGTGTTCAGTTGTGGGCCCCTCACTATAAGAAACATTGAGGGGCTGGAGCCTGTCCAGAGAAGGGCAATGGAGCTGGGGAAGGCTCTGGAGCACAAGTCCTATAAGGAATAGCTGAGGGAGCTGGGGGTGTTTAGCCTGGAGAAAAGGAGGCTCAGGGGGGACATTATCACTCTCTACAGCTGCCTGAAAGGAGGCTGTAGCCAGGTGGAGATCGGCCTCTTCTCCCAGGCAACCAGTGACAGAACAGGATGAAGTGGCCTCGAATTGTGACAGGGGAGGTTTAGATTAAGTGTCAGGAAAAGTTTCTTCACAAAGGGGTTGCTAAGCTCTGGAAAAGTCTGACCAGAGCAGTGATTTTATCAGTATCCCTGGAGATATTTAAAAGATGTGTAGATGTAGCACTCAGGGACATGGTCTAGTGGTGGAGTTGGCAGAGCTGGGTTTGCAATTGGATTTGATGCCCTAAAGGTCTTTTCCAGCCTAAACAATTCTATGATTCTTTTCTTTTATTCAGCTCTTTCTTCTTAATATTCTACAATTCCTGTTCCTACACCTAACTGTTAAAAGCATCCAGTACCTAATTTCCATTTCAATGCAGCTGAGAACAGGTGTCTACAGTATTTTAATACGAAAGGAATATACCTGGTGTTTTACTTTGTTCTGGACATGTAAGGTTTGTTTATGTGATGTAAGCATGAAAGCAGATAACTTTCCATGCTCATTCCTACAAGTCACTCGAATACATTACAGTATTTTTTCCAAAGCAGTTAAGTCTAACCATAAAACCATTAAGCACAGGAGTAGGTCTGTTTCAAATTAATGCAGCAGGTGGGCACATCACAGCCAAACAGCAGTATGGCATTTCCCAAAAGGGAGTATCATTGTTATGAAATAATAACAAACTACTGTATAGCTCAAGGAGATAAAAATGGAAGCAGATTTTTGTACAGGCCCTGTACCTGGAAATCGAGTCACCTCCTGTGACAGAAGCCATCATTAGGCTGCTAAGATAATTGTCTGAAATTCAGAAAAATGCCTTTCTATATGGGCAGGCAGGAGGTAGCCAAGACAGTTTCCTAAAAGCTAGTTTAATTTCCTCAGTGCTGTGAAGTACGAGAAACCTTTTTATATCATGAATTATCAGTTTCTTTTGAGCATTTTTTTAAAAAATATATACTTACAGTTTTGGGAGTTTTTCTCCAAGAAAACAAGAATGCAGCAGCATCTTGCAGAGACAGAGGTTTATACCCTAAGGTTCTGAAAGAACCTCTCATTATCACATATTCACACAAAATCTGTCGACTTTGAACCATCTGAGGACCAAAATCAAGAGCAGAAGAAACATAAGGAAGGAGTTTGGGAGTGCCAGGAGCTTGTTTCTGCCCCAGTCACAGCCCAGTTCCAGTAAAGGAATGGAGAGGCCAGGGCTGGACCTTCCAGTGTGCAAATAGGGTCCTTCCTAAGGCACATCTGTTAATGGTGCCTGCAGTCCAGGCTGGTGTGGAGATACCTGGCATTCAAGTGCACCCTCAGCCTGCAGCAGCTCCTGCCCTGCAGAGAGGCTCAGCATCACTCTGTGTCTCTCTCCTCAGCCTGGCCACATTTTCTCAGTGTTGAAATTAATTCATCAAGCACAGCAGGACACTGTTGGGAAGAAGAGAGGAAGAACCTGGCTGACCTCAGGTTGTGGCAAGGAATTGTTCAGGCACAGGCATGCAGGGAGCCACTGCCTAGAGCTGGAGTCTGGGAAGAGATCCCCACATCCAGCTGGGGAAAGGGCTGTGTAGGGCATGGCTTAGCTCCCAACTCAGTCAAAAACACCCACAAATCTGCTAAACCTGCCATCTTAGCAGCTTCATTGACAGAGACCTTGAAACATAATGTCTCTATAATGTAACCCACCTCTTCCTGCCACCCTACATGGCCTGAACTTCATTACTGAGCCTCTGGGCTCTTCTGTAGGCTTGCTTTATAGGAACTTGGGGCCTGGTTTAGAGAACTCTCAGTTGGCTCACCTTCACTTGAATCACTTAAAGGTTTCCTTCTTTAAGTGCAAAGTATTGAGATATTCAGTTGAGGAAACATAGTAAAAACAAAGGAGCATCTTTTATCAGAGTAAAAACTACAATCATCACAGATGGATTTACTGTGATACTTGCTGATTTTCATGAACCTTATTTTCCCTTCCTAAAGAGTTTGGGCAGTTTCCAGCAATGAGACCTGTATTGTTATCTAGACCACGATCTGCCCTAAATTAATTTTTAAAGAGGTTTGAGTTTTTTTCAGTATACCTGATGTTGCATACTTTGGAAATACTTGCACATGGCAAACTTTTTACAAGTCTGTTGGAGGTTTTTAAAAATTGTATTCTCTCTGTGGCCCTGAGATAATGTCTTTTTCACATGTCCTTTTCCATATTTTTTAGGACACCCTGAAAGCTTTTGACCGGGAAGTAAATGCGTTTGTGGACTATATGTTTGGACCTCGAGGTAAGCTGCTCCACTTACAGCCCTTTAAGGAAATAATGCTTCTAGAGATTACCACCCAAAAAAACTTCTAAGGAATTTGCTGAGTAACTTATTGAGAAATGTAAACCAGGCAGAATCACAGTATCATGAGGGAGACACCATTATTGTAGCAAACCTATCAATGCAATTGATTTGTGATTCCTTTGTTTCTGAGAGTATCAGAGAAATTCAATTTAACATCCTAATGTGGAATAAAAAGCCTGAAAGCCTGGATTTTTCTGAAAGTGGAAGATCTGGTTTGGGACTGATTGTCATTCATAACCCAGTTTGTTTGGTTCAGCTACTTACTAAATTGCCTAGTACAGAAGGATACTTAGAGCAAAAGCAACCTGCAGGATCATATCCAAAATTTCAAAAAACCAATAGATTGGGTGGAGAACAGATGTATCTTTTGACTTCCTGTTATTGCTTCCTATTGTTTGGACAAGAGCAACTTAAATAATTGTAGGTTGGCCGTGCCTCAGGCTTTGTTAGGATTTAAATAAGTGAAAAAAACCCCAAACCTAAAATGGGACTGCAGGTGAGGATGAGGCATCAAAGTCAGGGCTAAGAGAGCCAAGCAAATACAAGAAAGGGGTGAGACAGGAGCTTAGAGAGTTTACAGTCTTCAGAATAGGCCCCTGCAAGGCCACCTTGCTGTTGATAGGGCTGGATTTAACCTCAGGAATTGCCTTGAGAACTTTTACCCATGGTTGAATCCAGAACTCCTGCTTGTGGGGATGGATGCATGATTGTGGATTCCCAATTTGTTGCAGTAATGTTCTCCATGTTACAGAAACAGTTCTTGCTTATTTGGAAGGAAAAGGGAAAGATGCAGTGTTCTTAAACACAAGAAATTCTAATTTTTCTTAGTTGGCTGGCTGGCTACAAAATCTTTTCTACATTTCTACAAAATCATATCTACAGTAGATGTGAAGTTTGAAAGAAAGATTTCCGGTGAAGAAACACTGAACAGCTTGGAAACTGCAGCAGAAGCAGTTAAAGCAGAATAGGTTTAATTAATGGCTTCTACAATAGTACATTTTAATACTAACGAAGAAATGTGATCAGAAGAATAAAAGCACTATTTTTTGGTGTTTTGGTTTGGTTTTTTTTTCCCAAATGGACATGATGTTCTCTTTCATTCCTCTTTCTGTGTTGGTCCAGACAAATTGTCTGAAGGAATAAGCTATAGTTGATCCAGTTCTGAATAGCACAGAGATCCCTTTGGGCTTTTAGAAAGCCCTTCAATCAAACAAGTATTATTTGTATTGCTTGCCAAGTACATCACCATCCTTCTCCAGACATCAATGCTGAAGATAGCTTTGTTTGTCCACGCCTCTGCACTCTGATCTTTAATTTAACTGGTGGTATAATGACACAGTATCATACACTTCCTGAATAGCAGATCTCCCTCCAGTGTGTTTATCCACATAAATAATTCACATAAATAATTCACATGAATAATTCACAATCAACTTCAATCCATTTTAAATTGAATGACCCCACAGATGAATATCTAATGAATTTGAGAGCTTCCCTGAACATCTAAACCCACAAATCATTTCTCTTCTTTCTCTCTACTGATTTTCATCCACAGTACACACTTCATTCAGCAGCAAGATGGATTAAAAGGATAGATAACAGCACTATTATTTTAAAAACCAGTCCCCTATTTATTGTTTATATTTTAGGTAGTAACTCCTGAAATACTTGTATCACTATGCAGGTCTTTGTCATCATTACCAGTTGTGTCTGAGGGCACTAGAAGAGACAGAAAGCCATGCTCTAGTTCCCAGAGGCAATCTCTGTCACGTTGGGAGCACCAGGTTAACACAAGCTGCAGTACTGCCTGACTAGAATGAGGGACAGACTATCAGAGATCTGAATTTGATTTACAACTATCAGCCTATCTTGTACCTTCATTTACTGGTACCAGCTGGGCTTCAAAGACGACTTTACCTCTGTGTTTGCTTTTGAACTAGCTGAACAACTCCTTTGGATCAGGGGACAGCAGCCATATACCTTCCCATTGCTTTAATCTCTTAATAAGGGGTGATCTTGTAATTTGGTGTTGGTCCATATTGTTCTTATGCTCAAGGCAAATTGAGAATGGGTGAAATAGCAATTTTCTTCTGTAAGAGATAATTTTGCCAGGGTAACCTTTCATCTGCAGAGTATTGTTTGGTGTTATGCAAAATTAAGTAATACTGAATTGCAGGAGCTAAATCTAGTTAACTAGTTGTCTGTTTTATCTGTGAAAGAAACAGAGGTGGTCAAGAAGAGATGAATTTTGTTAAAGTTATGATCAAGCAAAAGGCACTTTTCCTTAATAGGCTATGATCAGTAGCAAGGCACTGAGACAAACCCATCTCCCCTCTGCACCTTAAAAAGGACTGAATCTGCTCAGATACTGACTGGCCAAAGCTATACAGAAACTTGAATCACAATGTTTCTAAACCTCATTGATAAAGGCCTGATACGTTTAAAGAGCCTGGGAGGCCTGCCACTCATTTAAAAGGAGCCAGGATTGCACCCCAAGGGTTTGGCACATCATGGCCAGTGACCGTGAATGAGCTCATTCACGGAGCGATCAGAGCTTGCGGGCGCCTGCTCCTTCCCCTGCTGTAGTCCAGTGCTTTCCCACTGTGACTTTATTCACTGCTTTGGTCTCAATTTCAGATGCTGTGCAAGTCCAATACTGTAAAAATAATCCTTTCTCCTATTGACAGTGGAACTTTATAGTACTTGAACATGGAGATTTAACTGTCGGTCAACAGAAACACTTTTCATCTCTCATTCTTCTGATAACTTCTTTTGAAATACATTCCCTTTCCTCCCCCTTCTTGACACATAAAAACCTCCCTCTGCTTGTCATTCAGGGATAAGTGGAAGTGGAAACAAAACAGTCACGTTCCTTGGCTGCCCTTTACAATCCACTTTCTGCCAGAAACTTTTACTCTTCAAGGTATTGAGGTCGTGGTGGGAAATACTCAGGAAGGGTACATGTTTTAACAATTTCTCTTGAAATTGGAATACTATAGAACTTAAAAATACTTGACATGCTGACCTGAATAAGCACACGAGTTCTACTTTTGTGTGGCTCAGCCCACATGCTTGTGGCCACTCACAGCAGAATGCAAACTTTCTGAGGGCATGCTGGGGCAGAATTTATTCTGTGTAATTTAATTTGTATTCTGAACTCTTCTGAATATTTTTCCTCTTTTAACAAACATGCAGTTTTGTTATCTACTGATGCCGGTTTGCCTTTGTGCATGCAACCTTTATGCACCAAGTGTTGCAGTCCTCAGATGGGAGACCTTTCCACAGATAGCAGTCTTGCTGATATGACTGCTTTCTACATGTTCATTTAGGATACTAATTAAATAAATTAAATCCTTATGCTCCTAAAATACACAGTCTTAAGACGTCAACACATAAACACTCCACCTTTACCAGTCCTATGACTCCTGTGTCATGTTGAGAGCCCATAAGGGAGCAGAATCCCTTCTAAAATGTTCGTTCCAGTGCTTCACACACGGCTTGTGAGCTTTAAGAGATTGTTGGAAGTGTTTCCTTCTCACACTGAGGTGATCTGAATAAGCATTGAGACCTGAAGACTGACAACAGGCATTCTGGCTTGGTAACGCACGACAAAGCAAGGCTGCCATAAAAGGAAGGATTGTGCTGTTGTGACTGCTTTAATCCCACACCTTTCTGCTCCTAGAGGTTTTTGGGAGTCCAAAAGGGAGAGTCAAAAGCAGGAAGGCTTTGGACTTCCATGGTGGTGGGGGCCTGGTTGAAAGTCTTTGCTGGGAAAGGGCTAACAACCCTCATGGAATCCAGATTCAACAGCCCCTGCATTGGAAGCAAGGGGGGAAGCAGAGGAAAAATGTAATGAGAAAGAAATCTGGTGTCCAAAGCCTGGCACATATGCAGGTTACTCTAATGTATGTGTAATTTCACTTTACGTATACTTGTATGCATTTATTTCTGAGGAAGGAATTGCTGGAAAGAATGCAGTACAGCAAAATTACAGTCAATTACTAAATGTATGGGCACATTTACTTGGTGTATCATCCATTGTCCAGTCTTTCCCAATTTCAACACAGCCAGAAAAACAGTAAAATATTTTTTTCATGCACTGTGAATAGCTTTTCTTTTACAATTTTTAACACAATCCTGGCCTTTGTAAAAAAATAATCTAAGTAATTTAAAACATTTTCCTGGAACAAAAACGTCTTTCTAAGAGCAGGAAGGACTACTTTCTCTGAGACCTGCACTATGACTCCTCACTGACTTCTTTCTTCACTTACTCCACAAGGCACTCTGAAAACTATCCATGATGCCCCTTTTTTTTTCCATAGGTAAATGGCTGAAGAACGTTGCTATGGAAAATTGACTCTAGATTTTGCTCCATCTTGGAAAAGCAAAAAAGAAAAGAAAGCACACCCCTTTCACTCATGACATCCAGTTGCTCACATGACAACAAAGTGGTGCCTCCAGCTTGGCATCTGGGATTAGGCTTTGCTCATATACACTGAACTATCTGATTACTGCCAATGGGATTACTTGTGTGAATAAGGCAAGCAGGATTTGACCTTAATATTTCATTTCAGGACCAGGCAAGTGGGACAGAAACTGTGAGAAACCAAGCCCTTGCCCAGCCAAAAATCTTTGATAACCATCAAAGTAAACATTTTTCATTTGCTTTTCATATTTCATATTTTGGAAAAGTCTTCCCCGTGTATGAATGTTTTCTAGTCAATGTTATATACCTTCCTACCTGTGTGTCAAGTGCAGAATTAAAAGAACACATGAGCTGCAACATTACATGCATACTTTGTATTTAATACTATCTGCAAATTGTCTGCTGAGCAGATTAAGGTAGGATTTCAATAAATACTAGGTTAAAATATTAAATTTTTTGAAAAAAGCATATAAAAATGGAGTTTTACCTTTCATTTTCTCTTTACTATTAAAATGGGGTGATTTAGGTGACCTTAAATGTTTAGGAAATTCCATGCAATTTTCAGCCCACGTTCTCTGAGATTCAGCATGCAGTTTTGTTAAGTAGAAAGCAATGGATAGCTATGGTGAGGAAAGAATGGCTGATTCTATCTCACACTTTTAGCAGATTCTTTTCATGATGTGTTCTACCTTATTTTAGCAATACTTTACCATAGCTTTCTTAATTGCCTGCCCCATGTGGTTTTTTTTTTTAGATGCCAGGGTTAGAGGATGGTTCCTTTTGGACTCCTACCTTCCCACATTTTTCCTTACTGGAGCATATCTACTCTGCATATGGCTGGGCAACAAGTTCATGAAGAACAGGCCTCCTTTCTCTCTCAGGCCTCACCTCATTGTGTATAACCTGGGCATCACCCTGCTCTCCTTCTACATGCTCATAGAGGTAAGTGCTCTTCCGTGCAGCACAGCTGAGGAAGGTGACCAAGATACAGTTTTCAGCAGAAATATCTTAGTGACAGGTGGTTTTGCTAGGAAAGTTTAAATCAACAGCAAAATAAATTTAATATTAAAAAGTTGCTTCTCATCTTAGATCTTGGCATGGTTGAATCGTCCTTCCTGAGCTTCAGTCCACACCTGGGGACAGCTCTTTGCTGCCAGGACCATGTCCACAAGCATAAATTTGAATCTGCAACAGTCACTCAGCTCAAATGTGCCTATACCTTGTCCTTCAGTGCCCATGAAAATGCCATAGATTGTGTTTTATTTGTGTGACAATCTGTGGAATGATTTCTCCAGGCCCATGCTTAAACATGAATAGATTTCTAGATGAGAGCAAGTACTGATTTATTTGTGGTTTGGCAATTCAGGGTTATTTTTCTGCTCTTGTGACTAAGAAGCTTTCCTCATACAGTCAGACAGTAAAAGGCAGATGTTAAAAACTTACCACTTCATCCAAAAGCAAGGGCTGTGGGGCTTGGAGGCTGAATATGGTCACACAGATTATTTCCCAAGTACTTATCAGAAAGGAACATGCTCATATAATTCAGGATCCATTTAGAATCAGAAGAGAGGTTTGAATGCATCTGATGATTTTGCAGCAGCAGAGGATTCAAACAGTGCTCCTCAGCAGGCGTGTGGTTTTGCCTCTGCAGAGGGAAAAAGAAGCCAAAAGTCACAATTTAGATATTATCTGAGAGCTGCCTATTCCAACCTTTTGATAACAGTGGTACTTCTAACATTAAGGTGTTAACATACATTACTTGAAGCCCTTAAAAAGAAACACTAGAAGACAAAAACCACAATTTTTTTTTTTTTTTTTAAATTGAAGTGACCCTGGGCATGAGAAGCCCTGGCTGAAGAGTGTGCTTGATTTCATGGTGTGGCCTGACACTGCTCTGTTGCCTGCACAGCTTCACAGCATTTCTCACTCCTCCGGGGCTCTCGGCCACAGTTTCCACCTTATTCTGTTGGTTTGACAAGAAACTTTTCAAAAGCCAAGCAGAACACCCAGAGACTTCAAGTTTTAAATTAATTTGAGCTAAACAGCAAGTGACTGGCCTGGTCAAATGGCTGAGGAGCAGTTTAGGGTTGTGTCTTTGTGCAAAGGACTGATTGTGTTACACAGAGCTTTATCCTGGTCAATGCTCCTCTCCTGCTGGCTTCAGAGGCTGCTGTGGGTGTCTGGGTGTGCAGGATAAGGTTTAGAGCAAAGGAGAAGCCAGCACAATTGCTGGAAGGTTTGATGACTCCACAGTGATTGTCCTCCAGAATTTAAATTAGTGCTTTGATGTTTAAATCCCTGTTTTGCTTGAAGGTATGCAGATAACTGGCTGCAGTAGCTGGACTCAGCAAAAAGGATTAACTGAATAGAAAACAATGCTGCTGCCCCCTTTCCCTTCCAGTCTGATTTGGCCTGCCACAAGTAAATAAATGGAAGAACAAAGAAAATTTTAGCAGGTCTCATTGACATGAATGAAGCAAATTTTGTTTTAGCCACCTTCACATCCTGGTAGGAACTGTATTTAGCCACCTTCTGCTCAGCTGCCTTCCTGCTCCATCCTTTCTGAGGCTAACTTTGCTGCAGACAGTTGCTGAGTTGCATTAGTCCTCAGATTAGTCCCTTGAGACCCTGATTCTAAGGCTGGAGGCTGCTGATTTACACCTCCCAGATTGCAGCTGGGAATGGCTGGCAGTGCCAGCTCACAGCTCCACATTCTGCAAATTTGGGAACACAGGGAACATGACAGCTGATCTGCACTGCCAGCTCTTCCACTGCAGATTTCACTCTCAGCTCTGGACTTTCAGCCAGGCTGGTTTTACACTGTACAAAACACACTTCCATGATACTGGCTCTGTATTTTCTCTTAGTCTACTTCCCTGGCTCCCACCTCAGCTTCTCCTGTGAAGGAGCAGAATGGAAGTTAATAATTGCAGTGCTGCCTGAGGTAGCCTGCACATCCCTGCTGAAGAAAAACAGGCAAATGGGAGAGCAGAGACCATCCTCAGTACCAAATAATGTCATGGTGATTCCATATTTCAAAATGTCTAATTTCCAAGGCTTCTCTCTATGCCCCTTATTCCCTCAGTCTTTTGTGGACAGTAAGCTCTTTAAGGCAACAGGTACCTATATTTAGCACATTCTGCACAGTGGTTCCTTATGTAAACACAGTTGATCCTTCCAACTGTGACTATGGTCCAAGATCAATTCCTGGTTAGACACATCCACAACAGTTGTTTTATTCCTCCATCCTCTCACTGTATCTAAACCCCTCTGGTCTCTGTATTTGGGATAAATCACAAAATAAGAAGCTCTACAATAGAGAAAAAACAGATTCCCCCCATCCATACCCCACCAAAAGAAACCTCCATAACCAATCATCTTTCTTTGCTTTGTTTATAAGGTGCCACACAGCATTTCTTGCAATAGCACCAGAATGTAAGGGCTGCTTCTTAGACATTCAAAAGGAAAAAAAAATCTCATTCACAAGAAAAAATATATTTCCAAATAGAGCCTGTCCCACATGATGGATTTAATGAGAAACATGGTAAACCTACTGATGGGGATACCTGTGCTTCAATTCTTCATCTCCTCACCCTCATCTCCTGATTAGCTATAGTTGGCACTTCATGACAGTTGATTTGTGCAACCTCAAGGCGAGAATACGAAGGTTACAGCAAAGAGTCATAACAAAAAGGCTGGTTTTAAATCTCCAAGGGCAGATTCCTCTTTTGAACCAGAGCTCCATGCACTGCACCGTGGGCATGAACTATCTGGGAGCCGATTTTATCTCTGAGCTTTGAGGTCAACCAATCCGCAAAGTACTCGGAGGAACAGCTCCGGGACAACTCTAAGATGTGCCATCAGCATGAGGTCAGATACCCCTACGATCCCCGAAGGACAAGGTCTAAAGATAAACAGCTCTGCCCAGCTGCCCTCATCCTACTGAGATGTCTCAAAGTTTTTGAGTCAACAAAGCAGTAGGTGCCTCCAAAGGCCTCCCAGAAGGGCAGCTTGTTAGACCTTTATTTAGACTTCTGAGTTAGGCAAATAGATGTTCCTGAAGTTGTCAAAGGCACTTAGCTTCCCCAGCTGAATATGGTGGAGAAGTTGGCACTTGGGTTTGGAGCACTTTTTTTTCAAGTACCTGAAGTTTAGACAAAGGTCCTGTGCTTAAACTGGGCAGGCTGCAGGTGGGCTGCTGAGGAGGCAGAAGACAATTCCTTCTACTGTTACTGCTAGCAAAGAAACCCACGTCAAAGTTTGCTATTTTTGTGTACTTTTCTGTACCAGTAAGTTCTCATAGACCCAGATCAACTCTACTGATCCAACAATTTCTAGAACATTGTCAAATCCTGTATAAGGAAAAACAGCTAGCACTTTTTTATTTTAACAAAAATCAAAACTTTTAACAATTACCCTTAGGAAATATATGCATTTTCTCTGCACAAATCTTTGCTTAAGATGCTAGAATTACCAACTATGAGTAGTAAACCAGCTTACTGTGAAAAAGCATCACAACTTTTAAAAATGTGCATATTTTAAAAATACATCATGTGCTTACAAACCACACTTCAGGAGTGCAGCCTAAGGCACCAGAGGCCAAACTGTCACAAGTTCAGTGATAAATTAGAACTGGAAACACAGGAGACCGGTGCTGATCTCTGAATTCTGAAATTACTCAGGTGAGGATCCTCTCTCTCAGTAATAGGAATAGACATAATCTCTGCCATGGTCTTAGGCTGCTTTCCCCAGCAGTAAGTATCACCTCTGCCCTATTTAAATCAAATCTCAGCTGGTCATCAGGGTCTCATCCAAGTCCTTCTGTTGATCAGGCACTGAGAAAACCAGGACACTAGCACCATTTGGGTCAGATTAAAAAGGAGATCTAGAGATATGTGTCATTAACAGAGGGGTGGCGTGATGTCTCAAGCTGCCTGTATCCCCAGGTAGCTTCTCAGACTTATTACAAATCCATGGGATTTGTAAGCAAGCAACCACATCCTTTTGGGGAATCAGGACTTGCATGTGAGGACCCCTCATTTCAGAGCAAAGGGAAATGAGCAGAGCTCACAAGTATTGCCAGCCCAGTGCACTAACCTTTCTAGACAAGCCAGGAAAAAGTCTTCTACCTTGCAGGATTAAATAAAATAAAAAGCAGGAAATCAACTGCACTTTAGCTGTTTCTAGGAGCTGAAAATTCATCCCACATTAGGTCAAATTTCTGAATTATAGCTATAATTTCCATATTCATGGATGCCAAGGTGGTGTGAGGATTCCTAGGAGTGCCAGAATGACCAGGGCCATCAGCCACCACTTTTAGCCCTACACACTGCAACTGAGATTATATCTCACATACTACTAGAAAGTATAATGCCTGAATAAGGCTTTACGGGGTGAAACAAAAGGAACAAATCCAAAATAGAAGGATATAAAAAAAATATAAAATAAACTCTGTTTTATTCCATCATTATAAAGTTTCACATCAGAAAGATTTGCTTCCTATCTGTGCAAATGTTAGAAAGATGGAGCTTGTGTAGCACAAGTTCTAAGTAAACCTTTAAGAGTGCAGATGATGGGCAAAGGTGAAAGAAGATCCTAATCAATTTGAACTGGCCTGGAATTTTACTGTAGAAATCCAACTTCAACATAATCTTGCTTTTGGTGTTCGTTTTGTTTTGATTTTTTTGGGGTAGGTTTTGGGTTGGGTTTTTTTTTGTGTTTTTTGTAAGATTGTGATAAATTACTCTTTACTCCTTAATTAACTGTTCAGAAGTTAATAAATGTAAATTAAGTACAGAAGTATGGAAGGATTCTAGATCCATCAGTATTTGTGCTTGAGGTGGAGGCTTCCTTTGAAGCAACTATTTAGTACTGAAAGACCTTTTGTACCTTAGGGCAGCAAGAGAAAAAGAACAAAGGGAGAAACCAGAAGAGATCAGGTGCACTTCTCTATCATTTGAAGAAAGGAGAAGTGGGAAAAAGAAAAACCTAGAGAGCAAAAGGTCACTGAGAGTGTGTTGTAAAGCAGAGAAATGTAAGGACAAGAGCAAACAGCCCTTTTGATGGAGTAAGAACTTTGTGTGAATGGAGTTAAATTACCAGGTGTTCTATCTAATCGAATAATTTGTTTGGAGAGCTGAGGAGCTGACTTTGCTGTCCTTGCCTGCAGTTATTCCAGCTGGGCATGTTGTCCTCACATCTCAGTTTTCATCCTCTGTGTTCTCCTTGTCTTTCATACTGACCTTTCTGAGCTCTGCATTCCAGTAGAACATTTAACCAGATCATCAAAAAAGGCAGTGCTCTGGATCTCTCATGCACAGTCAAACAGAATTCAGTAGAACCTGATTGGAAATCAAGAATAAAACTTCATATGAGGAGGTTTTCCACATGTGCACAGCTTCTAATACCACCAATGGTACCATAAAATATGATAGGGGAGCTATTCAGAACAGACATAATCAAAGACTCATGGAAAATAAGCCTAGACAGGATTTCTTTTGTACTATCCTGCTATCCCAGACAACAGCAATACTCAAAGTAATTACCATTCATAACTGATTTCAGGTAATTTTGAAGTCATTAGTTCACTAATCCTTCTATCAGGTGCCCATTTTATTAAGGAGTATTAAATAGAATTGGCTGGTAATTTCTCAACAATATGGCTTTACATTTGAAAGAGTTTTTGTTGATTAAAAAAATTCTAACAATTATCTAAACTTCTCTTGGGAAGGGGCTCTTATTTTTTGTCACTATGCAATGAACTTTCTGGCCTAAAAACAGGAAGAAAGCATAGGACCACATATTTCCTCCACTCTGGAATAACCGGTATCCTTTTAGCTACAGTGCTCGAGTTGGAGGAGATATCCAACTTAGGGTCCAGTTGCATGTGCTGCAGGTCAGGCTAGCAAACTCCAGTTGGTATATTAAAGGATTAGACAGTCTTTTGGGGGGAGACACTATGCATGCAATTTTCTGATCTCCAACCAGATCAATGGAGGGCTGGAGAGCCTCACCAAGCAGTATCCCAAAGCACACTTTGTTTCACAGTTCTGTCCCCATGAAAAATATCTTCAAGAAATCATAAAGAGGAACAACAAAATATTTCCCCTGTGATAAATCCTGTGGGCTCTTTCCTATTCAGCAACTGGATTTGTTTGGCACAATACCACCACTAAGTTTTTACGTTTGGGGAAACCATGGCACCAATTAAGTGGCAGGGCTGGGAAATTCTGGAATCTCCCAGTCCTGGGCTGAACCATTGAGCCCACACTGCTTTCCTAGAGGGTTTATAGTCACGCCAGACTACAGCTTATCTGAGATCTTCGAGGCACAAGGGCATCAATCTGGAAGCACAGGCTGTTCTGCATCTCGACTATCCATCTAAAATCTGGGATTATACCACAATTCTTGGAGTCTTGTCTAAAGATAGGCAAACTCTATAGAGAGATATTCTTCAATAAATACTGTTCACAAATTATCTTACAATTTACTGTTTTAGCAAAAGAAAACAAAACACCCCCAAACCCTGCCTTAAAGCTTTCCAGGTATTTTTTTAAGACTGATTTAATGACAGGTCAAAGATGATTAGTGGTACATTCCTCTTTTCATTGGGTTATCTTGTGAATGTGTGATGGCCTTGCTAGCCTTGTGGAGTGCTTCACCCCAGCCTCTTGGGTATAGCAAGACAGTTCAGAGGTTGTATGCTTGTGGAAGTGAGTCATGTTACAGGTAAGGAGCTGATTTCTCCCTTTAAAAGCCAAAAAAAAGGAAAAGCATGTGCAATCATTAGTATCTGGTCTCTGCTTTTAGACAGTGATAATCTTCTCAGGCAGTCCATTCTAAAATTCATTTAAGATAAAAAAGAAAATGCCATTTCTTTCTCCTTCCTGAAAAAGTGCCCTGAGTGACTCCTTTTTCTTGGGATGTGGCCATCAGGTAACTGCTTTCAGGACTGTTTTATCCAAGTCTGTAGATCCAGGGAGGAGCTGCCATTCACAAGGACTAAAGTCTCCTGTGGCCAAGGGAAATAAGTGATTCACAGCACTGCAAGTTAAGCCCTTCTTTGTTCTACATAGGTAGATTAGTCTCCTTTACTTAGTCTAGTGAGACATTAATTGCTTGAGAATCATGGTCGTATCAAGTTGTTTTGATTGGTCTGAGGGCTGGAGTGCCTTAGAAAACCCAGTAAAACATCACACCCATAATAACATCTTGCTCTCTTTTTTTTCACAAGAAGAATGCTGGTGCTCACATTCCTGCTCTGAACTTTTAAGAGGAATTTTAATTACTTGAATTCTAACTTCATTATTAGTTTTTAGCTTTCCTTCTTAACTGTTTCCATGTAGACACTCTATGTACTGGATAGACCATTTCTGTTGAAGGGATCCACTGCAAACACCTAATCCAACTGCCTGACTAATTCAGGGCTGACCAAAAGTTAAAGCATTCTGTTAGGGGCACTGACTAAATGCTCCTTAAACACTGGCAGGCTAGGGGCATTGTCCATCCCTCTAGAAAGCCTATTCCAGGGTTTGACAACCCTCTCAGTAAGGAATTGCTTCCTAATGCCCAGTCTAAATCTCCCTTAGTGCAGCTTGGAACTGTTCCCACACATCCTATCATTG
>VYXF01007701.1:264474-289246 GCA_013397295.1 Polioptila caerulea
AAAAAAAAAAAAAAAAAAAAAGGAAAAAACCAGAGATGGTCTCAGACCGTGCAGATCCAGATCAGCCAGGAAGGCTGGAATCAGGTATGTTAAAAATTCTTCAGATATGTCTTAACATCTTCAAAATGCCGCAACTTTGAAGAAAGAAGCATTGACTTTTTAAAGTGATTTTCCTGTAATACATAACACTGTAAATAAACAAATTTTACTATCAGGCTGTCTCCACTCCTCCTTAAGGCATCAAATTGGGCTGGTAACCAATTACTTGAGGCTGCTTTTGTTCTCCAACTTTTTCAGAAGCGTTTTATGTCATTCACATCAGATTTGAAAACAATCTCCATAACTTTATACAACACTTTCACTGGTGTTGGTGTAAAGCTTCCATGGGGGTTTTTTTTGCCCTCTACCTATAAAAGCTTGGGCTTTTGAACAAAGGTAGTATTGAAGTAACTTGTTTGTTCAAAGCTTGTACTTGCCCATCAAGTCCTTGTTTGTTTATCAGATTGTTTTCAGTTGGAACATGATGGTAGAAAACAGGGGAGGGACAATGGAGAAATCAAAATCTCAAAAACAAAATTTCTTTCAGATAATACACAATACCTCTCATGTGTTCCTAGTAACAGGTCCATTTTCCTGTGCATGACTCTGTGACACAGTTCTACTGCCTGCAGAAACAGGACCTGTCCCTGTGTGCTCCAGCCAACCTCAGCACACCTTACCAAGAGCAGGGTGGGCTGTCCCTGGGCCAGGATAAACACACACAGCTCCTCTGCCCATTTCCAGCAACAGAGGACAGCCTTTTCTCTGGCTTTAGGCAGCCTTGACATGAGGTGGCTGTAGCCCTTGGATGGGTCACTGCACCAGCACAGAATGTGCAGGTAAACAAGCACTTGGCACAGCATTATCCCCTGAAAGAGATGCAGCATAAGTAGCAGGGGTTATAGTCAGTTTAATGTTAAACCCTATTTAGAGTTTGAAATGCATAAAGCAATTGTCCTTAACTGGAACTTATATATATTTCCCATTTCTTTTTCTGGGTATTGATGCATAGTTTTGCACCTCAGCACCTACATCATTCTTGTTCTGGCTCAAAAGTGTCAAGGAAACTGAACAGGTTGAAAATTGAGCCTATGTCTATTTGCACTGAAAGGAAGAAAAGAAAAGAAATATCTGGATTAATGGCACTTTAAAAAGCAAGAAGTGGGAAGGGCAAAGGAAACCTGCCAAGGTCAGCTACCTACCTTCCAATAGGTAACTTTAGGATAACCCAATTACATATCTGTCACAGAAACCAAATGGACTTTAGACCTTCAGGAGGTTTAAGCTCAAATCTGTTTAATTGACCCAGCAGTACAGGAAGTGGTATGAGATGGGCTGTCCAAGGTCAGAAAATGTCATTTCTCTAAACACTACAACTGCCTACAGATGGAAAGACCATTAGGAAAGTGCAAAATTTTCACCTTAGGCAGTTCATAGATTATCAAGCTGGAACACAATGAGCTTCTCAAAAGCCAAAGTGTTTCATAAGAAGGGATAGATAAGTGCAGGGATAGAAGATAATTAAGCAGTGTGTTATCCCTTTCTGCTCTCCCATACCCATCATTAAAACAGACTTTTGGGGTTCAGACTTTTCCAATGAAACAGTTAAAACCAAGTGTAGATGCATACAATATGATGGCCATTTTTACTAAATAAGGAACCCTCATTTTTTCCTTTATCCATGCCCTCTGAAGTACTCAACCGTCACCTTCAAAGCTTTATAGCTATAGGTTGTGCAGAGATGCAATAATAAGAGATACAGAGATAATTCCAATGCACTCTTGAAGTTATCTGCAAAGATACTTGGATGAAAAGCATTCCTAACTTTTTACAGTTACAGGAGATGCCAAGAGAGCCTTCTGCCGGCACACTTGAAGGGTGAGGAAATGTAGCAAAACAAGCATTTCTACACATCTACTTCACAGTGCTGACAAAGCTTAAATGCTTAGCAGCTTGAACTTAAGAAAGCAATGAATCCATCAAAAACCACAGGAACAAAAAAAAAAAAAAAAAAAAAAAAAAAAAAAAAAAAAAAAAAAAAAAAAAAACACACACCCCTCTTTTAAAAAAAAAAAAAAATCACACCATCGTAAAACAGAGACATCCCATCTCATCCTCTTCCTATTTCAAACATTCCCTTTGGGCAGCAAACTGCTTGGACATGCAGATGAGCAAGCCTAGATAGGCCAACACACATCCCAAAGGAGATGATAATTGCCATGAGGGCACAAATACTCAGTGCTATTTCTGTGGCTTTGCACAATGCAGTGCACAAGAACAGCTGGAGTGCAGGCAGCCCATCTCAATTCTTAGGTCTGCTTCACATCAGCACTTTGATAGCCCAGGTTGCATCATCACTTTGGGCTAGGCAGTGGAGAACCAACCCATGGAATATGGGCGTTTATGTGGGAATTACTGGAAGGCTCACCTTGGAACTTAGGAGTGGGAGCAACACAGCTCAAGGCATCCCTTTACATTCACCAGTATGAACTTTGAGTCACAATAAGAAGCAACAGGGCAGTTCAAGCCTTACCACACTCCTACAGCCAGAACCTCAGGTTGCTACTCAGGCAGTAAAAGCCCTAAATGTAGGACCAGGCCCATCCAGGCAGTAGGATAGTGATAGGATCAGGTTATTCAGGCTGATATGTTAAAGCCTGTTTTTGTTAATGGGTTAATACTGCTGGGTCATCAGAGCATACCACCTCACTAGTGGGACCAGAGCATGCCAAAAACTCTGTTGCCAGGATGCAAAACTAGTTTTACCAGACTCAAGAACAACTGCTCACAGAGGTTACAGCTTCATCTAAAAGTCACAGCTGCTTCAGCTGAGTGCTTTGAGAGCCTAGAATCAGCAGCTGTAAGGACACTGAAGAGCAGCAGGAGGATGCAATGTAGCCAGGTCACTAGAGCCAGCCCTCAAAGACAGAAGGACAAGCCAGTGGATGCGAAATCACCATCTCAGCCCTTCACATTAGGCTGAGATGTGAAATCACCATCTTAGCCCTTCACATTAAGAAGGGGTAGACCAGTAGAGCTGAACCTTTGGAAAGGGCAGGGTTGAAGAAGTCTTTTCTTTTAAATCACTCCAGGAGGATAGCACCAAGTGCATCTTTATGTGGGTGAATAAGCTTCAGCTCATGGCAACCCTAGTCAGGACTACTTAAGATAAAAGAATAAGCATAAAATGGTAAAGCAATGGCAACAGCAGCTTCTTGCTGTTCTCTGTGCTGGTGCTACCCTGTGTGACCTTCTCAAGCAGAAACAGCATCAGCCCTATTTCAGTTATGAAACAAATCCTGTCAAGGTTTGGGCTTTTGTTATGAAGGTACATTTTGTGCAGGGGAAGATTCCCTCAACCCTAACCCATACAACAATCTGAGGTTGCTTCTATAGTACAAAGAGATAGAAAACCAAAGCATGGAAACCTACCATGTCCCCACAAATTCATTAAGGCATATAAGCACTAATGCTGTTTTTGCAAGAACACTCTTGTGATGAGCAACTATATTCTGGGAAACTCTGTTACACTGTCATGGCAGAAGGCAATATTAAATAGCATGGGTCCTTTGCTTACTTTCCAGAGATCCATGGTGTTATTTTGTCTAGTCCTAGTTTTGTTCACTGTATTCTAAACTCTCCTTGGAGCCACAAGTCACTGGCTGCAAAAATAATTTCTCCTGCTTCACTTGCCATTTTCTGTTCAGCCCTCTGAATTTCCTGCTCTCTGCAGTCTCCAGCTTGCCGTCAGGCATCTGGTCAATACATCTCTCTCTGTTTTCAGCTCTGCAATCTACAATTGAGTGGCAATGGTGTCAAGCCAGCAGCTCTCACACCTACGTGCTCACAGGAGAGGCTATACCCAGCACATCCTGTGTAAGGTACACAAGACTCTAGAGTATCTTTCCAGACACTCACAGTGCATCTGTTTGAAGACAAGAGTGAGATTGTGATCCTATGCAAAAAACTTTTTACTTTGGATCAGTTGTGTTTAGCGCTTTTACACATGATAAAGGCGTTAGCAGAATGCTCAAAGTAAGCCAATATATCCGTCAACTTGATGGCTATATCATTATCTTTAGTTCATTTTTTAAATTTCTTTGATATATAATGGACCCAATCTTGCAATTTTTCAGAAAAATTTGCTATCAACACAGGGGTCACAACTGGATCATTTAGCACTAGATAGTCTTTTTAGGAAAATAAAAGGCTCAACAATACTTTTTCCTCCTCTTTTTTCATTTAAAATAGACTAACATCCTTCACAGAACCATCTTCTCTGTGCGGCACACAAAGTGCTCAAATGTCATGAGCAGAATGAATTCAAGGGTTTGCTAGTCAGAAGGAACAATGAACACATTCTCTTCTGCCTTCTTCACTGGGTGTTCATACTGCAGAGAAGAACAAAAGAAAAGGTAAGAGAAAAAACTGCAAAAATTTATACAAACATTGAAACTGTACAAGATAAGAAACTGCAAAGAACCTGGGAGCACATTTAGACTCAGCTGTCAATTCTCAAGCACCTACCCTGGAACAAGTGCTGCAGGATGAGCAGGTCCCATGGCACAAGTGCTCCTTTCTCAGCCCTGCTGCTCTTTAAGTGTCTATATTCAGGAGTGTGCCTCAGCAACTCAATGCTCATAATGTTGACTTTTCCCTTTGGAAAGGCTCAGGATTCCAACTTTACTGCTAAAATATACAAGCCCTTGGTTTTCAGCATCTTTTCTAAAATCTCAGGCCCAGGCCACTGTGGTCACCACAGGCATAGTTGTTCCTTCAACACAGGGAGCTTTCTTAGCCCTGTGACATGCAAGCATGTGGCATCATACACATGGCAGTAGTCTGTCAGTGTTATTGCAGAAATGCTAAACTCTCAAAGCCATCAGATCTGCACATAGACCTGGAACAGCAGCAGTAGCAAAAATACACAGCCATGAGATGGGGTGAACCAGATGGAAACTAAGCATTGTATCAAAGATAGCAAAGTATTCATCTTAATTTACAAATTAAAACAAGGGCATAAAATAGTGCTTAGACTCTGGAGAGCTTAAGAACCTCTACAGAATATTTAACCAGGGTGTACCTTAAATTAAAAAAGGTGGTTTTTTAAAAATCAAACTTGAATACATCAAGGCTTGAATTTACCAGACCTGAAGAGCAGATGAGAGAAAGCATGCAAGTTGTTGTTGGACTTCAAAGCCCTTAGCCCTTAGGTTGTCATGGATGCACAACTCCAAAAGCAAATGTATTGAGGGTCATGAACTACACAGAAACTGCCCCAGATTGAAACATCCCCAGGAGAAACATCACCACCTGATGGCCCTTGTCTTTATCTTCTCCCCTAGGCAAGTACTGTTTGACCTCTTCCCCTTGTCAAACGTTCCTTTCTCAATGCTTTCCATGCATCAGGACCAGAGGTCCCACAAAGAACCAGCCCCACAAATCAGCCGACCAAAGGCTTCCCAGGACTTCAGTTTCATTTTCTCACATCCAACACCAATCAGTCAGGCTAGAGCTCAGTCCCCTGTCCTTAGGGAGCTGCTTTTGTATCACACATACCGTTGTATTCTGGACAGCATCAGCAAAACTCTTTGCTGTTTCACCCAGAGCTGAGTCAACAGATTCAATTCTGAAAGAAAAGTGATCTTAGCTGGCTTTTCACGAAGCACTTATTGGTGGCGCGTGAACAGATATATTTGTCACCAAAAATAAACCTGATAATGACAAGTTTTTGCTCAGCATTTATGCCAACAGTGTCTTTTATGCAGGAAATGATCGCCTCCTTCCACCTCCTCTGACCCCTAGACAGTCATGCTGAGAGGGTGCATTGCACGTTGTTCCAGATGCTGGTACAGCTCCCCTGAGCAAGGTACTTTTCCTGCACAGCTTCCCATATAGAGTTCCCTCATTACACTCTAATTACAATTGAAAACCCTCACAAGGCTGCAACAGGTCAATCAGTGGACACCAAGTGAAGCTTTAGAATCCTTTCCCATCTATCAGCAAGGGTACCACCAGCCTAACCAGTGCCCTCTATGACCATCAGAGTTGCTCACAAACTTGTGAGCATACAGGACAGCTGGCAGAGACATACCTTTGCTTTTGCTGGTTGCAGAAAGTATTCAGCTTGAGCAGCTGTGCATTCCAGAAGTCCTAAAAAGACCCCCAAAGAAAACCCTTGTTACCTGGGAAGGGGCACCTTTTTGGGCTGGCAGACAAGAAGCTGCACGCACCAGCGCATCCTTCTCCATGGCCGCCAGAATTTGAGTTTCCTTCTCAAGGTTGGCAAGCTCTTCAACAACAATCTTCTGGAAGGTCTCAAATTTGTTCAGTCTAGTGATGGAGAGCAGAAACAATTTTGCCACTTCAATGTGCAGTCTCACACGGTGGACAACAACCCCTTCAGCATCAAACCTGCCTGGAGGCAGAAGAAAACTTCACTGCTGAACTACGCGGGGCAGATTTGTTCTCAGGTGTGTCAGAGAGCATGTGAATAGCTGCACCAAAGTCACCCAGCAGATAAATACAGCTCAATAGCCCATCCCAAATAGCAGCCAGGAGCAGAGGGCTGGGACAGAGCATACAAATGAATTCCCAGTGCAGTACTTGCACTGCATGCTCTCTCAGCCTCCAGGAAGTTAAGCAGGAATTTTCCTGTGCTGAAGACCTCTTTAAGGTCCCTTCCAACCCAAACCATTCTATGATTCTATCTTGACACAAACAGTATGGATTTTCCTGCCATGGATTTGATACATACAAACACTGTTGCCACAGGATGCCAGCAATTTCTAAACCTTAGGAAAGACTGTGGCTGCAACATCCTTGTTGACTGGGGTTTGCCATCATTCCCAGCTGCACTGAGGTAGGAAAAATTTGGCACAGCCCTGCATCCACCGTGCTGTGATCCTGGTTAGATCCAAGTTACTTGCTTGACAACCAAGCATTGAAGCATCTCACTGCTATCTACTCTTATCTTCCACCACAAAACATCCCATTTTTTTCTTTTGGAACTCAAACTTCTCCATGTACCTTAATGACAGCAAATTCTGTTTGTAGAGGTCCCATTGATACCAGGGGTTTTTCACTTTTAAAGACTATTATTTCATACTACATTGGATCTAAATCCTAAAAAGTGAATAATTAATAGATTTAGAGGCCTGATAGACTTACAAAGTATGGTATAACAAGTATCTCACTTATACCAAATACATAAATACTAGAATTGATTTTTTTTTCTAGCTCCTATCTAAGAAATGCAGGATCTGAGAGATCCCTTTTATTCTCTTCCACTTCATTAAGCAAGTCACAGCCTGGCTTTTTTCTTAAAAGATTTAGAAACAGAAGCTACTAAGTTGATGCCAACCAGAAGACAGTCCAAGGACTGCTCCATCAACTGCTTGTAACTCATGTTTTGCATGAGTTAACCCATCCTCTCCTCCTACAGGAAAATTAGGATCAATCACAGAGTCATCCTTCTGAAACTCTTCTTGCAAAAATGCAAAAAAAGAAAAAAAGACACACACAAGCTATTTTGCCATACAAGCCATGAGCACAACAACCAACTATCGAGGTTGGCTTTCCCTATCACAAAACTGAAGCTGTTTTCAGCCAGCACCAGACCACTTACCTGCACTTGTGTATCTGGTTCAGCAGGGCAGACAAGTTCTTCTCTGAAGACCTCAGGGCATCCTGTGTGTTGATCTCAATCCTTTTGTACCGGGACTAGCCATGGGATGCACAGTTAGGGATAGGCAATGGCCCAAGCCAAAACCTAGAAGTCTAGCTTGCAAAACGTTTCCCTGGAAAACAAGTTTCTCTGCAGGTTGCCATTCATCTTAGCAGAAACTATCTTAAATCAAATTTAATCTGCAGTAAGATGACACACATGGGTGCTGCAGACACCATCTGGTTTAATTCAGTCACAGTAGTTACACCAACAAGCCTTGACGTAACCCATGCAACTTCAGGGCAGTGTTGTGTTAGGAAAAATCTAATTAAAACTTCCTTTATGCCTTCCCTGTAAGACTTCTCAGAACCTACAAGTTCTGTAGAATACTTCTAAGAGCTCCAGGCTAACAGACACTGCCACCAAAGCCCCACTCTCGAACACAAACTAAAGATGGGATATTTGCAACAACTCTCCCTGAGATAAAAAGGTACTTTCACATAACATGATGAATTGCCACATATGTTGAAAGAGCTCACATTACCCAGAACAATTTCTTCAGCTGGCCAATAAAGCTTTCAAAGGCAAAAATCACTCCTGAATCAAGCAAGTCTTCATGGAGCATCTTGGAAAAAAATACATCATCTATGCTCTCATCCATTTCCTGACCTAGGAGGAAGCACATGCTCAGTTAGCATCATGCTGGAAGACTTTCTGGAATATAAACCATCCTGCTACTGAAGGGATTGTCATTCACGTGAGCAACAACTTCTATTACAGAGCTGGAATTTGGGGCTTGTACTTCTAGAGTTCACAAGCAGCAGGAAAACTGGCTCAAAAATCCCCAGAGAAATACTTGTTAGAGAGCAGCAGGGAAGGCTAGGTGCAAGAGAGCAACACAAAGAATTATTTACAGATACTGAGGCAAATGCACAGAATAAAGGCAAAAAATAGACAGGCCACCACTGTTTTCTGTCTTCTACTTATGCATTTCAGGGAAAGCCTGATCCCTCTTGTGCTCAGAGTTCACAGTATTTTGCAGTTACTTTGTCCATTACCTGCATGCTTTTTTTTTTCCAGCTCCTGTGTTTGATGGTTGTTTAATAGCTCTGGAAAATCACTATTCAGATAGACTAGAAAGTGTGGATGTCATGGAGCAGCTGACCAAGTGGAATCCAAATTTTGTCATTCACACCTCTACACACACAGTATCCACTGTCATTGGCAGTGCTGCAATACCTCCTGCTAATTTTGACTTTTGGATTTTGGAAACGTTGGCATCCGTACAAATACATCTCTTCAAGCTTCCATGTTACTATGATTTCTACCACAAGAAAAGAAAAGCTGAAAGAATTTAAGTACTTGACCTTGGTTACCAACTGGATTTTACCTTTCTGGATCTCCACTTCCTCTTCTACTGAATCAGAAATTTTCTTTGGCGCATGGTTAATCTCAGAGGGCAAGTGATTTTTCTCCAAACTAGAAAATTTAGGCTTTTTTATGATAGTGCCACTCAATATATCTAGAAAGAGAACAAAAGATGCTTCAGAAGAAATCTGTTATTTTGCATGAGGTACATGACAGTAACTGCTGTGGAGAAACCACCACAGGAATCACCAATGCTTCAGAAAAGAAGGCAGCCTCATTTTATGGTCTGGCAACACACAGGACAGGATATGACTTCACCTGCAAGCATCTGCCCTTGCAAAAAGCAGAGAACTAGCCTGCCTAGTGATATACAGGTATTTTGAAAGCTTTCATGTCTCCATCTTAAAGATAATTTCCTTTCTTGGCCTGCTATGCTAACCTTCAAAAACCTCTCGTGTCCAGCTTCTCTCCATTCCCTTTTCCAACACAAACTCTCAAATTGCTTATGAAGAAAATTTTTGAAAAGAATATTGAATCAATCCAAACAATCCAAATCACAGCTGCAGCCTCTGCTTTAGGGAAAATTTGCTACAGACCAAAGAAACAAACTTGATCCCCAACCTTTTGTCTCACTGTGCACTTTTTCTGAACTCATCAAATTGTCTGTTTGACAAAACATCTCCCAGGGCAGAATGGAAGGTGGTGGGGCCCAGAACAAGCGGGACAGTCAGACCTGGAGTAGATCTAGGGTTCACAGAGAATGTTCAAATGCAGTCAGAGACCACACCTGAAATTTCTGAGCATAACCCTGCTTGTGCCTTTGCATAGCAACAACTCCTCTCCAATTGTTTACAGTACAGCAAACAGTGGTAAGAACGAAGTCCTCAGCACCTATCTTCCCTCAAAATTAAACAGATGTGCTATTGCAGTGAAGGCGTATTCGAAAAATATTGGTAAGAGAGATGCTGGGAACACAAACAGAGTCAGCTCATGAGAAAAGGGATGCTTTTGTCCAAGACCAAAATTTCAGTGACTCACTTCATAGTCACATGAGTAACTCAGACTCTTAGAACTACATCAGCACTGAGAATTATTAGGATGAAAACAAACCCATTGCTGCTTGACTTGCTTGAAGTTCATTTGTTTCCAACCCCAAAGGGACTGTGCTGCACTTTTGAGTTAGTTTGTGAAAGTTCAGTTTCATTAAAAAAAAAACAAACCAAAGTGCCACTTAACTATTAAAAATGCTACAGCAGAAATAAGCATTATCCAAGCCCCCATTTGAAAAATGCTTATAACAATGGTTTACATCTATGTTCTTAGGTATAAAAAAAATCAGCAATTGGAAGGGATGCTTGTTTTGTTTAAACTGAAGTTGCAGTCTACTTTGGAAACATGAAAAATTATCTTTTGTATGTCTCTTGGATCATTAGCTTGTAAATTCTCATCTACACTACAAGTGCCCCTATAATCAAGGACAGTTTTAAGAGTTAGCAATGAATTCAGGAATGTATGTAAAAGCATCTTACCACAGTCTGGCATGATATACAAAACAGAGAAACAGAATTTAGGAAAAAAACCCTCAAAAAAGTTAGTGTTAAATTGTCTTTGAAAGAAATTAACAGCTTTGGCCACCTCTCTCTGCTTTTAACCAACTCTTCTGGGCTATCAAAAGCAACAAACCTGAGTCCTTCCGCTTGGTACTTTCTTCCTCTCTTGATAATTTGCCTGGTGTACCATGAAACTTCTAAGGAGAGAAAGAAAACAAAATAAGAAGGTACCCACGCTGCAGCCAAGCTGCCAGGGACTTGTCTTGTTATGGGAAGCACAGGGACACGATACACTGCTTTCAGGAGGAGGTAGCCCGAGAGCAGACTGGAAGGAGGCTAAGCACTGCATTCTGCACCTGTGTGGCCTTCTCCACGTCACTGGAAGGGCTCCTGGCAGACACACCAAGTAGCAGTGGACTCCCTCCAAGCTCCTCTGAGAGTGTTTCATCTGTATGAAAGATTAGTAAATGACACAGGCAACAGAGTTTGAACCCTGTATTGACTGAAAAATCTCAATTTAAAGACACAGAAGATAAAACCCAAGCCCTCTGAAACCCAAGCGGCTCAGACTCAATCCAAAGGCTGTTTTCTTGGTGGTTGTCAGTTAAGTTCATTCCTTCACCCCTCAACAGCACCAGCTTATATTCTCCTTGTACAAGAAACTACCTACACAGACTATCTATCCCTCACAGCCATTACAAAGAAATATCACAAAGTGAATATTTATGGAAAAAATGTGAAGGAAAAGTGGCAAAATCAAAAAGAAAAACCCACCACCAAAAAAACACATCCAAAAAGTACAGACTCACACATATCAAAACTCTTCTAATGCACTGAAGAAGATTAAAATAAAAATACCAGCAAGATCCACTGTGGGTAAATCATCTCCCTTGGAGCTAAATGTGCTTCTTTCCGTTAGCTCCTTTTGAGATCTTTGCCTTGATTTTCTTTCCTAAAATAAAGCAAAGTCTAAGCATTCTTTAAACATTACTACAGAAATAGGGGTTGGGGTGTTGTTTCGGAGGGAGAGTTTTGGATGATGGGTTTGTTTTTTAAATACTCCAGGAGTAGATATATACTTAAAATTAGTCTAACATACTGGTGGCTCTATCCATCACTGAAGCAGACCCATGCCCTGAATTTCCATGCATTGCAAGAACTCTCCCTTTAGGCATTAGAGATGTACATTTGATGATGTTTTTCATCAGCAGAACCGAAGCATTGTAGTCAAGACAGAAAAGTTTGTAGAGGAAAATAAAAGCTTTAAATGTGACTATTAGTTTTGGAGATCTTTTTCCTCAGACTTTCTATATTTCAAATATGTATATACAAATATACATACTCACACACATATATTTGACATGCAACATTTAACAGTTGTTTCTGTGAAGTTTTCCACGTTTTCCTGAGATCCCCTTTATTAGGCCAATTGAGCCTCAACAGCACTTAGCAGACAAATCTCTCCATCAGAACATTTGAGAATTAAAATAACACCAGATTATTTAATTCTCATTCATTAGTACACGTTTTACATCCACAATGTTTTTAAATCTGAGGCACTAAAGCATGACACCTTCTTACCTTCTTGGACTCGTAGTCACTGCCACTACTTGCAGAAGATACTGGAAGCACTGCAAGAAGAAAAGCTTCCCTGGTTACTGGCAATGTAAAGCGTGTACCTTAACCAGTTAACTGAGTTAGCCACAATGCAAACCTTTCCAGTTTTGGTTTTCTAGACATTTGCAACAAAGTAAAACTTTACAATGCTGCCATTAAATTTCAAAAAAACACCTTTCTCTAACAAAGGCAAATGCAATGATGCACACATACACAACTCACGGCATCCAGAGCAGCCAAAAAAGTAAAAAACAAACAAACAACAAAAAAAAAACCTGAACAACCAAAAACCAGACAGGCTCAGCATCTTATCTGTCAGTCCCCAAGTCCCAGGCAAGACACGTGGGCTGACACTAGAGTGAGAATGACTGCCCTGGAAATCCAGTATAAAGAATAATTTGAAGCTCAACTTTCTTTTGCCTTTTAATCCATACAGAATCCAACAGCTACCCGAGCAAGCATCATTTCTCCATGAGTGGGAGAGGAACACTCCATCTCATTCAGGACAATTTAATTTCCCTTGGTGGTCACAGCAGCAGATAGTCCTGGATCATGGCTACAGAGAGGTCTGCTGTTGGTCAGGTCTCCCACTCAGGAGAGCCGGGATTTGGCCAAACTCTCCTTTTTCAAACCATCACCAGCATTTACTTTTCTGCACCAGAGTACATCATGCATAGCCAAGTGCCAGTAGGGGACTAAGCTTACCTTTTAATTTACTTCTCACTCTGGGTCTTTTTCGGGTATAGTCAACAGATTTTGGCACCAACTCTATCTTAGAGTCAAGGATCCAGCTTTTCTCACTCTGACCAGGGCTTGTGTTCTCATTGTTGCTTTCAGAGAAAAGGTGTTTCCTGTAACTGGACTAAAGACACAATTAAGTCCTGTTCACTCAGAAACCCCTCAGCCATTCCATTTCACCTGCTACCAAGTTATCCCATGTCTCCCTCCCCACAGTGCAACATGTAAAGCTGTGAAATCTGCCCAAACAGCCACAGTCAGCTGTTGAAACAGCTGTATAAAAACACCAAGAGGTAGATGCTCGGTTTTTGCCAGCATGGGGTTTTTACAGTAACCTCTTGCCTTGTCTCTCCCTCTCCCCTGTGCCTAAAATAAGAGCAGTCTTGCAAAGAGAACAGCCTCAGTATGTCTGAGCTGCATCCAGCAGCGCATCAGGAGGGAACAGGTAATACAAACAATTCACTAGCTAATCTGGCAGTGATGCTGCATCTTGAGCACTGCTTTCAAAATGGCAGACAGGGTATTTAGAGGCTACCAGAATCACATTCCTCTACCTCTGGGTAGGCCTTAAACTTCAGCTTCATTATGGGTGCAAGAGATTTGTACAGGTAGAAATACACAGTATTTAAATAGGTAACAATCAAAGGCTCTAGGGATGCAAGAGCATAGACAACTTACCTGCCTTCTCTCAAGGCTGTTTGATTCCTTGTTCTTACTTCTTGTTCTATAAGTCCTGCCAAGTAACACAGACCCAAATTAGAGTAGCAAACACACAGCAATAACACACCACAGCTCTGCAGAATGGGCACAGACAAATAGAAGCGGCAGGAGGCTCCCTAAGAGTTCAGCAGAAGAACCAAGCTGTTACAGAGTATACAGTAGCCAATTTTCTCTTTGCCTGGATTTTAAAAGTAGCAATTCAGGATCATCTAGAAATCAGTGCTTTTAAAAATAAAAAGTAAACTGCATACACAGAGGAGGCAAGTCCCTGGAAGCTCGTTATGACTGGAAGGCAGACAAAGCAAGAAAAGGAGTTTAAGTATTTTTCAAAAATTACATCAATTGACTGGCATATGGTCAGGAAAGGGTGATGTTTAAGAGCTAAAATCTTATTCTTGCCAAAGTTGACAGGAGTCATTATTCTCTCCAGCAACCTTTACATTGTCAGGTACTAATTTAAATATTGGTATCATTAACATCTACAGATAGTGCAGTAGCTAAGCAGGGAACTCCTGTATTGGGGAAAAAAAAAAAAAAAAAAAAAAAAAAAAAAAATCACACAACCTTTTGAATCCTGATTTAAAAGATCTTAACAAAAGCTATGAATTCTTATGCAAGAGGTTCATAAACACTGAATGTATAATCATATACCTCTGACTTTGTGAAGAATCTTTCTGGGCAAGAATCTTTCCTTTGGCTTCAGCAACCTGAAAGCAGAGATCTATCTTAGAGTCCAGATAACCCGTAAAATACTCTACATCTTGAAAAGATATCAGAATTCAGAAGCTAAATTGGGTTACAAGTGCTGCTCAGAAGTGCCACTTTGTAATGGAATGGGATTTTTTGATTGAAACAGTGTCATAAATTATAATAGATAAACATATGAGACTTCAACAGAGTTCCTCTCCCTTTTCCTTGGCTTATGAATAACGCTCATTTTAAGCACCAACCCCACAAGATATGTCATTTGAGTCAACAGCAGGGCTGGCAGCAGCACTGTAAGCCCGGCGCAGGGCCCCTGGACAGCCCGGGGACAGGATGCCAGGGCGCACGGATTTATGCTGACACCCAGTGGCAGTAGCAAGGATCGGGCCATGTTCCGCTTATAATCTAGAGAAATTCAGGGTGTTCCATTCAGCACCCACTGCCTCACAATTAGCAGGTGTCAGTGACAGCCCCCACATCAGGGAAGAGGCTGAAAGCCAAAAGATTTGTCCAGTACAGTCACCTTGAAGGAAACCATCAGGAGCAAGTTCACAGCTTCCTGTGAAAGCCCACACTGGGCAAAGTTTCAAAGCTGTCAAAGTGATTAAACTTTTATTCTGCCCCTTTTTTTTTTTTTTTTGAGAGTCTGCAAATATAGTCATGAAGAATTTCCAACAAAAGTTTCGTGAGGACTGAGTTTTAATCAGGGATTCCCAGTTTGCAAAGCACAGAAGGACAAAGTGGGTGCTCAGCAATTTGCTTCTGATACTCAGTGAAACACAGAGGTTCGCTTTCAATCATAGAGACATCCCATGGCCTCACTGAAGCAACAGCTCAAATGTCTATTGGTGTTATCACAGCACAAAATTCAGGTAATTTCTTACCACTCCAAAAATAGTCCATTTCCATTATACAGAGAAAACAAAACCAACACATCTCAGATTCCCAGTTGTCTTGCGATAACAGTGTTTCCATCCTTACAGCACTTCTGCAGCAAGTGATGTCCCCTGCTTCAAGTTACTACTCCATTAGGTGCTGGGCTTCTGTCTCAACTTTACCTTTTCATGACTTGAGGAGTCTGAGTTTTCAAAGTCAAAGGGCTCCTTCCTGCAAGACAACATAAATATAGCCATGACATACAATAGTGAAGAATCACCCTACAGAATTTCATTAAGAAGAAGGGGGAGATAATGTGGTTTCTTCCTGAGCCCCCTCTCCTCAGATACCTTATATGCCTAAAAACACTGTTTTCTAAGCATCTAAAAAATACTTACTCCTTTTCTATATTATCTTATCGCTGTTCTCACTCTTTTAATAGTGACTGCTTTAAGAAATATTCAAAACCTAGAAATTAATCTACCCTTGTTTATGTAGAGGACATTTTGTTCTCACATCGCCCATAATAGTACATGGTAGGAAGAAGTAATAAGTGGAAATGTAATACCAGAAGTAATATCATTTTTAAAACTCCATTTACTTCCCTTTTTAAAATTCTAGTAGTTAATATTTGTTCTCTAATCTCTTCTGTACATCTAGAATTTGTTTTCATGCCTTCCAACATTTAAACTTAATTGTACCTTTATGGTTTTCTCCAAATCGTAACTATTTCCAAAAAAAATCCTACAACAATTGTTCAACATACAGCACATCTTCTTTTTACTAGCAAAAGCATGGGAAGACTAAAGAACTGAGATCCTCGTGAGAGCTTCCCGAAGGAAGGAAACGCTCATTTCCAGACAAAACACTAGAGGGAGCAGAATGACCAAGCTAAGAAGTTCCAACTTCCACACTGCTTCTCCTGTTTTAAACTGGTATTTGCTGCATCAAAATGTCTTAAAACACACAAAACAAAAAACTTCATGAAGCCCTGCACCAAGTCCTTATTCTTACCTACAGTCAGTCAAAAAATTAATCTAATCACTTGGGGTTTTAGGAAGTTTCTTGAGCTAGGAGAGAGCAGGCTGAAGCCTACTCTCCATGGACACCCATGGAAGCTCCAGAACAGCAGCAGGGAGCTGTCGCACAGAGTCCATTTGCCCTCCGGCTCAGCAGCAGGCGTTAACTTGAACACAATGCTTGGCAGAGCATAGGAGGAGGGCTCAACAAGGCAGACTTCCAGTGCCACAGGCTGCATAAGGCCCCCAAACCCTCAAGTGCTTCTTCCTGCAGTGCCCCCAGCTTTAAGTGCAAACAGATGTGTAGGTGTGAGGGAAGGGGACAAATTGAGAAAGAGGCCATCCTGAAACCCTAGGACACCTGATGCCAAGGAACTGGGACAATATTGGAAAAAAACATTGCTGAAAGAAGCTGGGGCTCAGAACTCAACTCACTGGAGGATTATGGTTGGGCAAGGAAAAAGCCAACATACCATGACATAGTATAGCAGGGATAAAGGGCATTTTTGGCAGACTAGGGTTAGCTTCTGAGATCTTTATCACTTTGGCAACCCAAAGGGTCCTACAGAGACAAGTTATGACCCCTTTGTAGCCCCATACTTATTTTCCTGCCTGTTCTAGATACAGTCAAGCCACCCCCCATGCGGACACCCTTCCTCCCTGAGTGCTAGAAAAGATCTGAAATGACTTGGTACACCAGTTCCTGCACGGGTACAGGGCTTGTGTGTCATACCTCCCTTCAGCCCTCTTCTTGGCCAAACTTGTTTTCCTGTTTCTCTTTCTGCTGGTAGCATCCTTTGGAAAAGGAGAGAGTTGCAGTACCTAAAACAACAATACCCAAAGTCATCTTCTGATTCTAGAGCCTTCCAAAAGAAAAGAAAAGATGTGCCAGGAAACTTCCTTCCTCCCTCTACAACAATTGTCCAGGTGCAACTGTTGCCTCTGGTACTTTCCTACCATAACATATGGGAGCCACAGAGCTGAAATTGGGGGGTCAAGAGGGTGGGGGGAGCTTTTCAAAGTAGTTCAAAAGGTTTGAATTCAGTGTACAGTGGGCAAGTGCTACAAAACAACTGAACTGGCAGTAAAAAATATTTTTTCTATATCTGAAACTAGCACCTGGAAACATAAACCCAAGAACAAATCTAAAACTTGATTTCTTATATGAGTATCTAAGCTCAAAAATATTGCTTTGGGAATTTAATTTTTCTGACATAGTACATTGACTTATTTTTTTAATACATGGACACACCAATAGAACTTTCCAAGTGCAACTATGAACAACCAGTTACTTGGTTATTTACCCAGGTTGCAAGTTCCTACATGGGAGAGTCATTAGAGCCCAGATACCAAACTGAATGAACACATCTGTTGACTTCCAAGGCTTGATTCCATTCAGGAAGCAAACATTCCCTCTTGAGGGGTGTGCTACACAGTATGTCCTACACATCATTGTACTCCCAGACACAAGCACAACACTTTGCTTTGGGGCTGTACAAGTGCTGAATCACTTTGATTAAATAGGAGTTTGAATCACTTGGCTGGGCCCCTTTAGAATGGGGTTGGCAGCTGCTGCCTCTGCAGCTCCCTCCTGGTGTAAAGTGGCACAGCATACTGTGTGTGACACTCTGTGGGCTCAGGACACTGCTCAATGGCATGTGTGGGTCAATCCATCCCAGCTTTCTTCTGCAGCTCCCCCAGAATGTCTCTTCCTTACCCTGTCTCTCTTCACTCAGGGGGACCCCTCAAAGCACACATACCTTTGGTATCGACTCATCCATAGGTTCTTCTCCCAGGGGCTTCTCACTGGGGACAAGAGGACATGTGAGGGAGCTGTTCATCTAAAGACCAAAACGTTTGTGAAATACTAAGGGGGGTGGGGGGGAACCAACCCAAACTTGCACCAATTAGCACCAAAGCAATGGTTTTATGTGCAAGGAAGAAAAGTAATCAATAGCTCTACAGAAGTCCAGCTCCTTGACTACAAGAGATTCTGTCCTGCAAAGGTCTGGGAAAAAAGGCGAATTCAAATTCACATCATCTTTCACAAAGTTGTGGTGCCCATTATAAACAATCTCACATTTGGCAAGCTCAGGCTTCACAGCTGAAGTTTGACTCTCTGTAAATCAGCTGTGGGCTCACCTTGCATTTGGACTAAATCCATGATGAGAAAAAAGTCACACCAAAGTAGCTGCCAATCTAGTAACCAAACATCACTGTGCAGCAACTCCAAAGTGCTGTAACTCCAGGCAAACAGACTTGATGTCCAGGTGGCAAAACAGAATCTTCAATGTAATAATTGATGGAATAACCTCAAAATTACATGCATTAAAACCCCAGAAGAAAAACAAAAACCCAAACACACAAAAAAAACCCCACAAAAAACTCACTTTTCAACTTTCTGTCTGTGAGACACTCACCTAGGCTTAGCTTTCATCCCTGGAGATGGAGTTTTGGAGTTTTTTTCTGAAGAAGGCAAGGAAACTATTGTTTTACCCTCTGGAGCTACTGTGAAACTTTATCTACTTTTGCTGTAAGACCCACAAAAGCAGAGCCTTCAGCATGTCACCTAGGTGACATTTAACTGGATCAGACTTATGGTACAGAAGGGGGCCATGCCTGACCTTGGTTAGCATCTTCCAGGTCAGTCTGCTGGCTCACTGCAACCATGTCAACACCAGAGTTGACCATTTTCTGCTTGGAGACATGAAACCAAGAACAAAACACACATATGATCAATAAAAAAGTGAGAGTTTTTAGAAACAGGTTTTTTAGTGGTAGCCTGTGGCAAGAGCTGCATGGCAGGTTCATCATTGTCCATATGTAAAAATCTTTTAAGCTGCCTTTAAGTGATACTATGGGTTTCTCACTAAGAACATCCCACTATTCTCATATAAGAGAATTTTTTTTTTTTTAAACAATTTTTTCAAAATTGCAGTTCTGGAGATAAGTATTTGAGCTGAATAGACACAAACTAGTTTTCTTTGAAAGAATGTTTTAGTCACACCTGTAAAAAAACTAGACTGGAGGAAGGGAAAAGAGGCACAAGGACTGCTCCATCATACACCAAACACTTACTGCTACAGTGCTTGTTAAGTGCTGTCTGTGCTGAGAGGTGAAGTTGTCTTTTTGAGTCTCCATGCTTTCAGAGTTTGAAGGATCTTTCCTCCTCTGTGCATTAGAGGGCGCAGGCGTTTCTGCAGAACAGTGACCGCGGAGGCAATGTCATTGCAGTAATAGAACACACTCATTTACCCCTTCTTTCCATTCCCACACATGCGTGCATAAATTGCAGCAGTACAACCTTCTAGGCACATGTCAAGCTCACATTTAACAAAACAAACCCAAGTATCTTCAAAGTACACAGTGAAGAATTGCAATGCTAAATAAACAACATGTAAGTGCATCAATACTGGATGAATATATGCAAGTTTATCATCTTACTACTGATACTGCTATGTTGACTCCTAAGCTCTGGAAGACACAGAGTAAGCCCTTGTGTCTGACTAAAGCAGGGGGATCTTCCACCATCTGTGTTTTCCTCCACTGAATCTCTATCAGGCACAGCAAAATTTGTGTCACTACAGATTAACTACCTTCTACTCTTTGTACTCCTTGACTGCTTCAAGTAGCAGCACCCACCTTACACCTCTGTGTGCTCCATGGTGAGCACTGATAAAGGAACTCCTAGCTCATCTGCATCTCCTGAAGCTGGAGGATTTCCATTCTAGCTTATTTTAGGCTGTAACTGGAGGAAAATGGGAAGAACTTACTGCCCCAGACACTTAGAGATGGAAGGGGCTCTGTCAAGAGAAATCTGAAATGGACAGGAACTTAAAGGAAAGTAAAAACTTCTTTCTAATATTGTCACAGAAAGAATGCTAAGAGCTCTTCAAACAGGATTTGTTTTCAAGACAGTGAGGGGTAGCAGCAGGAAGAGCTGTGATTTCACAGCTATAGGAGATACAGAAATATCTGCCAAGCATGTTACGCCCAAGAAAGGATCCACACAAAAAATAATCACTCTAAAACTTGAAATACAGCCAGTTTTGGAGCAAGGGCAAACCCCAGCCTTCAAAGTTAAAAGATCATCATACAGGAAAATAAAAAACACCTTCAAAAAAATTTGATACCAAAGTTGAGCTGAGGAAGCATTTCCTGTTTAAGACCAATTTTGATCACACACACAACCTGCTTTTTTGCTGTAAGCAGCTTTTCCTTAAGGCTGTGACCTACAGTTTGTGGGACTTACAGAAGAATTTCAGAGCATGAGAAGGAAAGAAAGGAATTCTCCTTTTCTTGGCAAGTGCTGGGCTTAGACCTTCCTTTGGGTCGGACACAGAAATGACATCTCTACACTTCAGGCTCTGAGTTACCTCAACAACTACCGAATTTGGAACATAATAAAACTTTTCCAAATGATCCTGGAAGAAGATGCCTTGCAGGAGATGGTCACTAGAACACCACTGTTTGATGATGGAAAACTTAATGTGCCCAGTTCAAAGAGAATCAAAGCATTGGCTGTAGGGTGGTGAGAATAAGGAAATAAAGACTATTCCAGGGGCAGCTAAGAGCCTGTCCTGCCTTAAGGCAGACAGCTACTCTTGTGGCTGGGGCACATACAGATATAGCCCTGCAGCACAAGGTATTTACAGCAGCAGGTCACCTCCTGCAGAGGAGCTAGGCTGCTGCTCACCTTTACCCACAAATAGGGATTGCAGATGAGCACCTCTGCTCCCCCAGCTGTTCTTCCACAACAGCTCCAGGCACCTCCAAGGCATCATCCACTGCACTTGGGGACAGGGGCCTGGAGCACATAATTTTCTAGCATATCACCTTGTCAGAAGTCACCTCCCTGCAGGAAGCTTTAGTAGAGGTTGCCCTACCATATGCACCCCACTGCAAATAGGGGAGCTTGTTAAGTGCCAAGGTGCAAGCACTAGCCCATGAGAGAACTGTGCTTTCAGGAGGCCAGAGGCCATCACCCCCTTCTGCAGGCATCCACTCAGCATGGCCAAACCAGAAACCAGGCAAGCCAGAGGGGAGGACAGGAGGGTGCATCCCACCACACCTGCAGACAGAGAACAGTTCTGCACTCCCTGCATGTTGCTCTGATTTCTTCAGTTTTCTGGTGCACTTTAAAGCTTGATGTTTTTCATAGTTGGTAGTTCTTTCTCACACATGGGTGTTATAATTAGAAGCATGTTTATGTTAAGGTGAGGTTGTTGACATACTTTCTCTTAGAGTAAAAAACAAGTGATAGGCAGTTGTCTTGACAAATGGGATGGGATAAATATCCACCTCCTCCTCCAATCCCTGGTCTGCGTAAAAATACTATAGAGTCAAATGTTGTAATAAAGAGTTTCATGCCTTTTCACCAGACAGTGTCTGTGTGTGTCATTGCGTGTCCAACAGTGACATCCTGCATATCAGAGGTCAGCCAGCAGCTGAAATGTGCCTGCTCAGGCCACCTGCCAGCACACAGATCCCATCTCCATGAGCATTCCTCTGCCCATGCAACCCCAGCACCACATGGCCACAGTGCCCAGCCCTCACTCCCTGGGCTAGAGGCACTCAGCATCTGCCACAAGCAGAGTTACCAAGCTCACTAGGCAGGAACAGTAAAATACTGAGCCTGGGTATTGCTTGTTTTTCCTGTGGTGGTGTTTTTTTCCTTTTTTTTAGGTGAAGTTGACTGTAAGCTGTGGACTACAAGTGAAAATGATAATTTGAAAACAGATATTTAAATTTAATGAAATAACACAATTTATATTAAAAAAAAGTCACCTGCTTCAATCTGTGCTTCTTCCTTCCCAGCATGGACAGTCTCATCTTCAGACTCAACTAGCTGTTAGTTTGAAAAAATCTTATGTGAAAGTGGTCTTAAAAAGAATAGTCATTATTTAGTAAAGTCAGCTACTTAATAACAAAACCAACAGTTGCTAATTGTCAGCAACAAATCAGTAGATACTAATTGAGTTCATCATTTGGAAAGGCCTTGGCTCCTTTATAAATTAAGGGCAAACAACAGCCACTATATTATGGTTATTTACTATCATGTAAGCTTTTCTGCAAACACAACAGACTGTGGATGAATTACAAATCAAAAATTTACTATATTAACATTTTGGGAAAAAAAAATTAAAAATCACAAATCATTTTAACCTTCCATCTTTTAAACTTGAGTACACTGAATCTTCTTTCCTAAAACACTGAATTTCTCTTCCAGGCAAAAGCTTAGAACATCTATATAGAGCGTCATAAATCCACAGTGGGAAGACAAATACATACTAAAGAGGCACAGTGAAAATAAAGAAACAATGAAACAAATCCCACAGACCTGAATGGTTTTGTCCAGTGTAAAATATAGTTAAGAAAAAACCCCACATATTAGAGCTTACCATCAGTTTTTCTTCTCCTAGGACTTTTCTAAGTATACTTAGTATTTCAAACTCAGCACTGAAAACCAGTTTGACTTTTGTTGCTTCTGTTTTGTTAAGAGCAGTGGGTAGCATCATAAAAATTTTAACAATCTTTTGTCTATCCTTCTCTGTGTAAAAAACAAACAAACAAAATCCCAAACAATCAATTACATTTGCTTTAGATCAATACATTCTTCTGTTAACCCAAAAATGAGATTTTTAAAACAGTCTTTTACATCTTGCCCTTGTGTTTCCAGTTACTCTGTTCACTCATTTCTTTCCTGTTGAGTCTTGGTTGCTGTTCCCCAGGACACCTATAAACTGACACCTCAAGCTGTCCTGCTTGGGTAGGGAGGGGGGGTTATTGTGGAGAATGGGCCCACACGTAGTCCAACAAGTAGAGCTAGTGCAGGCTGACCAAAGGACAAGGCAGAGAGGGAGAAGAATAGACAGGAACACCTTTGTTAAGGTGAGATTTTAGGTTCACTGTGTCTCATGGACCCCCAACCAAACAGGATAATGTTGCTGGAAAAATCTTACCCTCCACACTGTAACGGTTGATATTTTCGTTTGACAGCCTCACAGAGTCCCAAAGAGCTCCCTTTGAAAACCAAAGCCATCGTGTCAGAAGGGCTGAGGGAGTGCCCACTGGCTTAGGCTAACCCAAGTCCATCTGGGCTTTGCTGTTACCTCATCACAATCCACATAGAAAGTCACACTCTGGCTGCCAGTGTTGAAGTCAATCCAAAACTCCTCCAGTTTCTCATCTGATGGCTTCTTCACCTGGGGAAGAAGAATGGAACTGTTGTTCCCCAAAAAGCCCCCAAACTGCTGTATCTCTCACAGTTTTCTATAATGAGACAAAACTGGGAAGTGTTACCCTATGTAAACATCTGTACACCTTGCAGAAATGAGTTCGGATCACCCTGTGGGGTGCCAGCCCACTGTTCACCCAATCATACCCATGTCAGACCTGGCTCTACTTCAGCCAAGGGAGAGGCAATGCACAAATGCTCTCATGTTTGTGCCAGGAAAGAAGCTGCAGAAACTCTGTTTCTAAGGACTTGAAATAAGCAGAAGCAGCAGAATCAGCTTCCATCTACATGGGCTTGATTCAATATGACCATCAGGAATGATGCTATAGTCCATCCAATTGCAGACCAGTGAAGCAAACTGCAGGATCTGCAACTCTTCTCCAGGGGCACCAAGCTAATCTTGTTTTCTGGCAGTCTGGAAACAGCTCTGCCAGAGGACTCACTGTTGTCCTGTCCTTCTGTTTCTTTTTAGAACTCTCTTCTGTCATCACCATGAAGAGAAGTGTTGCCTCTATCACTTGGCTGATACAACAGCAAAGTCAGCAGCAGGAAGTTGGGAGCTAAGTGACAAACAAGCAAACTTCCCAGCTAGAAGAGACAGTTACTCTCCAAGCTCCAAGAAATTGAGAGCTCTTCAATGAAAAAGAGGTAGGAGGAAAAAAAACCCCAACATTTATCACAGAAAGCAATATTTCAGCAGCCACAACACTGTAGGGAGGGTGTCAGAGCTTTAAGGGCTATTACCTCATTCATGTCAGCAAAAGCAGATATGCAAGGAAATGAGTAGACTCTGGAAGAGAAGCAGACTTCACATGATACATCACTTCTAAAATACTGTAGTCTCTAGCTTATCTAGAGAATTATCTAGAAAATTTTAAATTATTCTTTGAACAATAAGATTAGTAACCAAACTTTTTAAAAATAAAATCATTGAAGTCAGACTCCATTGTTGAATGTATTTCCTTCATTGATTTTACTTTCAAAAGAATCATCATAAAAATGCATAAAATTTCCTTCTTAAAAATAACTTAATTCTTCCCATGTGATACAAAATATTTTTTTATATAAGCCAGCCCTCTTTACAATTCTATTTATTCCCTTCTGCAGTAATGATGGCACCAATTTATTCTGTTGTTTCCCAGCTTACCTTCTTTTATCTCCAAGCCTTTCATTTAGTAGGTTAAGAAATTTTCTGCAGTCCTTCAAGATAAATGACACATTATTAAAAAAAAAAAAA
>VYXF01007701.1:295503-310353 GCA_013397295.1 Polioptila caerulea
TATATATATATAAAATACAATTTGTAAGATAAAGTTAAGGATGCATTTAAAATATCCTTACATAGTCTTTCGCTCTGTCTGCCATGTTGCCACTCACATCTCTATTTTGTTCTTCGCTTTTTACTTCCTTTAAAAATAAAAGACAAAAATACAGAAAAAAAAAAAAAATCTTCTTTCTCCGTCCTCCCCCCAAAAAACCAAGCCGAACCCAAACCGACCAAAACAAACCCAAACACTTTTTCTGCCCAAAAGCCAAAGAGCACTTGCCCGAGCCCACTCCCCCAAACGCTGGTTTCCCGTCCTTGTTACCTAAGCTGCAGCCCCACTCCTCCCAGCCCGGGTGTCCCCCGGAGGGAGCGCGCCGTGTGCCCCTCTCCGCTGCCGGGAGCGCCGCTCACCTGCGCCATGGAGCGGCGGAGAAGGCGCGGGGGCTGCTTCAGCCTCACACCCTCCCCGGGCCGTGCTCCGCTGATGCTGGACACAGCCGCCTTCAGGGTGGAGGGAGACCCTCGCCAGCCTTTCTCACAGCTCCGAGCGCTCTCCTGTCCTCAGCAAGCCCTCACGCTATACGCCAGCAGTGGGGAAGGAAAAGGAGAAAAAGCAGCCGGGTTCGCAGCCGCCCTAAGAAGCCGCAGCTGTGCGGAGCCTGGGACTGGCCCCCGCAGCACTGACAGATGCCCGGCCGAGCCCCGGGGTGCAAAAGAGGAGCCCGGAGCCTCCCGGGGGGCTGCTCTCGGCCGAGGGGTGCCACAGCCGGCGTGTGCTGCTGCCGGGTGGGCTTTATTGTGCTCAGCTGAGGGTAAAGTTCAGTAAATGTTGGACCAGAGAGGATGGAAGCGAATGAGAAAAATAATTGCAAACAGGTGGGATGGTTTAAAGGGTGATAACAGCGCTCGGAGTTCAACGGCTCAGTCTCTTATGGTGGATAATTTTTTTCTTTCTGTTTTTCACACCAAAAATCAATCTCCCCTCCCCCCCAAAAAAAACCCATCAAAAACTCCACAAACAAACAAAACAATAAAAAAAAAAAAAACAAGCTCACGAAAACCAAACCAAACAAACAAAAACTCCAAATTTCAGACCCCATCGGCTGTTTCTTTCGAAAAGAAAGAGGTAACAAAAATCTTGTAACTATTCAATAAGTTTAAATGCGCTTATCAATACAAGGGCACCACCAACAACTTTGCGCTTTAAAGCAGGTGCTATAGAGCATAGCGCGAAGGGGAAACCTGCCAAACAACGCCGATTTCGTTTCCATCCAAAGAGCAAGTTGTTCGGCATCTTTGCCTCCTTCCGGAGGCTTTACAAGCTGCGGGCAGCTCCGAGCCACGCTCAAAATCCAAGATCAGGAGCATCCCGGTGGGGCAGAGAGGGGTTTCCCAGCTGCCCATCACCCTTCCCATCATCCCGGCCAGTCGAGGGAGCGAGCGGCTGTCGGGTAGGACTTCCAAACCCTGCTCAAATCTGCCGAGGTCACTGCCCCCAGTGCTGGGGGGTGAATTCGTGCACAACCCCCGTGTCTATCCCCCGTCACACGCCTCCAGGTGAGGGTAGCGGAACCCGCCTGTGGCGTGGAGGGCGAGCGCAGCTCCTGCCCACCCAGGGGCCGCGCTCTGCCCCACCAGGGGTCGGTGATGGTGCCGCTGCTCTGCCGAAGGGGCCGGCTGAGAGCTTCCCCACACACCTCGGCGACGCCCCGACGGCATAAAAAACCGTGAGCCGCCACCCAGGGCCACTGTCTGCCATGAAGCTCACCTGGGACATCAACGACCCCAAACTGCCGCAGGTAACGGGTGGGCGGGGACGTACTGGGGAGTCTCCCGCTCTAACGCCGAGCTGCGGAACAGAGGAACCAACTTCACTCTAAGCAGAGCTTACGCCTGCTTTATTCCTCTTGCGCCTTTTCCCTTTTTTTTTTCTTTGGGTTTTTTTTTTGTTGTTGTTGTTTTTGTTTTTTTGTTTTGTTTTGCAGTCTTTAGAAAGGGACATGTAATAAAAGTATGGATTTGATATACAGCTTTGGCTAGCTGGATATGAAATCCTAAAACAACCTGCACCTCCTTTTGGCCAGTTTCCTTCCCCTCTGCCCCGTTCAAGAAATGTTGAATAGGAGTTTGAATTAACTGTTTACTACTATGATCCAAGTTAACTAATCATTTCTGTGGTTTATTGATGCAACACTTTATTGCCAATAGCACTCCACTTTTGTCTAGGTTTTTAATTTGCAACTTTTTTTATCTTAGAGTTTATTTAAGTTTACAGAGCCCATACTCTTATATCTTAATGAATGTCTTAATGCTGTAAATGCTGGTAGTATCCTTCTGTTTGGTGGGATTGCTCTCACATGTTGCACATACATTTATTAAATATGTATTGCATTATAAATATTCGCAGTTTAAAACCTTCTTTCATAGTTCTGGTAATTACATTTTAGTAAGGAACTCCAGAAAACCATAAAATCACAAATTTGAATGTTCTTTCTTTGCGCTGCTATATATATATATTAGAAATACATTTGCAATGACAAATCTTTTTATCTCTATTTTTTGAGAAAAGCCTTATTCAAATCATATTAGATGCACTTTAGGAAGCCATTCCGTAGCTAAAACTTCTAGTTTCCTGCCCGTAGGTGCACTGTCCCACAATAAGGAGGACTAAACAGCAGTCATGATCAGAGTGGCTTATGTCCTATCGGGGCACTCTGATAGTGGACTAGTCAGTAAATTCTGGGTGGTAAGGCTGATGTCTTATAGCTGGTAACTTCACTGTAAAAGGCATATGCGTCAGCAGACCGTGCTACAATGGATGATGATGCAAAAGAGGAAAGGATCCTGACTTTCTTTTCAGATATGGAATCTCAGTCTGCCCTAACCCTTTTAGAGAGCACTTCTGAACAAGCTGTTCTTTCAGTATTTCTTTTTCTGCTGCTTGGCTGGTGATAGGAAAAAACCACATTTTTTCCCGTTATGTGTTTTCTAACAAGGCGAAAATATCAGGTTGTAATACACTAATAACGTTCTCTCGCTCTTCTCCTTGCTGCCTTGCCCTCCCACCCCACCTGCAGGAGCCCAAGCACTTCGACGCCTTCCAGGAATGGCCCGACGGCTACGTGCGGCTCATCTACTCGAGCGAGGAGAAGAACGCGCAGCGGCACCTCAGCGGCTGGGCCATGCGCAACACCAACAACCACAACTGCCAGATCCTCAAGAAGTCCTGCCTGGGAGTGGTGGTGTGCGCCCGGAGCTGCGCCCTGCCCGGCGGGGCCAGGCTGCAGCTCCGCCCCGCCATATGCGACAAGGCTCGGCAGAAGCAACAAAGTGAGAGGCACCCAGGGAGAGCTGCGATGCCCAAGGGACCCCGTTTCTTTCATCTGGGCTTGATTTCCAAACTGGAGTCACTCTTTCTTGCGTGCAGACTAAGGCATAATTGCGATGACTGATTAATTCCAAGTTTCATCAATGTCTGTTTGCAAACACTTAAGGGGATATGGATTTAAATCCTTTAAATTATTAGCCTTTATAACCAGTGGGCAGTTATAGTTCATATCATTTAGCTGTGCTTGGTAGTCTACGTTGCATTTCTTTGAACAACACATTTTAATCTGAATTTTGGACCAATTTGATCATGTTGCTCTTGAACTCTGTTTACTCTCAGGCAACATCCTCTTCCTTAACCCATCTCTTCAGTAGTTTCTGTCTGTTCACAGAGAAAGCCTGCCCCAACTGCAACTCTGCCCTCGAGTTGATCCCTTGCCGAGGACACAGTGGCTATCCGGTCACAAACTTCTGGAGGCTTGATGGCAAAGCAATATTTTTTCAGGTAGAAAGCAGCTGCTTGTATTTGTGCATGCTATACAAAATAATACCTGCATATAAAATAATATCTGTAAAGAGAGACATTTCTTCCTCCTCCCTCCCCTTTTTCATGTTACACAGACCATGATGAGCATGATGAATATCTAGTCCATGAACGAATTTCTCTTTAGTATGAACATGATAAGAACAAATTAAAAAAATAGCACTTGGCTGTCTCTTTAAAAGCAGTACTTATGGATTTGCAATATTTAATTTTAACTACAATATCATTGATGGCTAAAATTCTCCTGTTTACAGAACATAAATATGAACAAAAATGTTGTCTTTCACCTGGGTGCATATGACAACTGGATCTTGCCAATGTTTATTTCCAAATTTATTTCCTACTAAAATAAATAGGAAAAAAAGCACCTTAATTTACATGAGTTGAAACATGAAAATTCTAGTTCATATGATACTAGCCTTAGAATTTTGAAGGCTTTAAAATCTTGACCAAAAAAAGAAGAATCTTAGCTGAAATTTGGAATTTTATCTTGATTTTTCTCTTTTTTTTAGCAACATTGGAACAAAAAGTAAACAAAAAATTTCTGTTCTATGAGATTACATTTTCTTCTGGATACCTTTCCCCTGACTCACATGGCAGTGAATTCTGTTCTCCAGTCAGTAAATGGAAGAAAACTGGCCATATTCCCAGATTCCCTCCTATATTATTCTAATGTTCTTTTACAGGCATGCAAAACTGGAAGATTTTACTATCAAAAAAGTTGATAAATCCTTGCTTAGAAGTTAATTTCTGCTTGAGAAAGGACAGTGTTTTAAAAGCAATTTTTAGCTTCCAGCTTTGTATTAGGGACTGTACATAGATCTGTTCAGACAAATGAGTAAGGAAATGTAGTGCCCATGACTTCATCACATATCAGTGTAACTTTGGTTACGTAGACCTGCATACCCACAGATTTTTCAATAGCAGAGCATCTTCAGATGGTTTTCCAGGGTATAATTTTCAGTGCTGTTCCAGAAGGTATATTGTTTTAAGAGAATATTTGTCATCTTGTGGCATGAAACCTCTTTAAAGCCTGTTTTTACTATTTACATATGTGCTTATAAAGCAGAACTGAGGTACTGGACTGCAGAAAACCAAACAAACTAAATTTACTTTTTTCCCCTTGGTTCTAATTATCTACTCCTGAATGTCACAAACTTAGCTAGTACTTGTGCTCCTTCATTGGCTCTGCAGTTCACACTGACTTCTCCCTCAATTTTTTCCTTATTATCTACATCCAAATTGTGATTTATTCTATCTATTTATTTTCACAATTAATTTGTCCTTGTTTAGTTTCTCCTTCCTTTTCTCTTGTGCCAAACCACAGACCGTGCTGTGACTACCTCTTGTGCTACTTAGAGCATTTTCTCTTATCTTACCCCCTTCCAGGTTCACATCTAATTCTCAGTTAATCCTAATTTAGGCTAAAGGAGTCCACGACCATCCCAGGCCAGAGAGTAAACTGGAGGCAGAGGCAAGAAGAAGTGCAATTAAGAAGCAAATGTCTTCTTATCACCACTCTCAGAAAAAGAGATCTCTAAACTCAGAGGTAAGTTAAAGTCATCAGTGAAATAAAAAGGTAACATAAATGAAGACTTTTTTGGTCAATTAAAAAGGTGTGATAAGCAAGTACTGGGGATCCCAGGGCAAAACAAAGCTTTACACCATCCTACATCAGTCAGTTTGGGGCTGAAACTAGCAATAGTACTGAGACATATGTGTGTGGGCAGTACTGATTTCTGTATCTTAAAGATCTACTTCTCCTTGTCAGGCAGGAAGGTACCACGACAGCACTGGTTACACCAACAACCTACAGAATTTTCACTGCATGGATGGCCCAGAAAGGGTCGGTATCTTTACAGACACCAATTTTTCAATTCCAGCCCAGCCTTACCCTCCTCTGCAGAGCACAGACCTCTACAAGGCATCTTACGACTCAGCCACCTTCCAAGAGGACCAGCTATCACCATACTCTAAATGCCCAAACCCAAGGATCTACATGCCCATGCCATGCAGCTATGAGTTCGGAGTTCCTACCTTTATCAGCTCGAGCCCGTACCCAACGTTTTACAAAGACCTGACCAATCCTGCCATTGATGCAGACCCCCTCAGCCTGAATGGGCCTCACTACAATGCTGTGACTGCCCATGACAAGAGCTTTGATAACCCTGGCCGACATTACGGACTGAAACCAGCCTGGGGGAAAACCGGCAGCGGAGACTACGGGCAGATGCCAGCAAGTGCTGCCCACCCCTACTACGGTGGGGAGTATCCCTGCAGGTACAGCCCCAGCCCCGCTCCCGTGGCCCCGCCGCTGCAGACTGTCATCACCACCACCACCAAGGTGTCCTACCAGGCCTACAAGCCACCCGCGCTGAAATACAGCGACAACCTCTGCGATGTGAAAAACCTCCAGAGCTACACCCACCTGGCAGAAAACGTCTCAGGTGCCATCTATGCGGGGATGAAGATTCAGGAAGACTTTGGGATGATCAAGTCAGCGCTGCTCTACCAGCACGACTCCATTCCCACAAAATCCAAACCAGTCGAGAGCGTGGAGAGCTATCAGTATGGGCTCCCTCTGGGGAACAGCTTTGCTGAGCATGAAGGCCAGGCCCTAAGGTTTGAGAGTGCTGAATATTGACTGAACAGTGCCTAAATGGCAAATACCTGCAGATGGGAAAACTGATTATTGTGCTGACCATGTGAGTGCTAAGCCAAGTGGTTTGGGATTTGAGGAGATGTAAAGAAGTGGGACATCAAGCTTTTTCCCAGAAAGACTTTTCTGCAGCTGTGTACTGAGTGAATTATATTTTGCATCTAATTTCAAAGAAGCCCCACACAATCTCTAAAATGACACAAGGAACTGAGACCAAAACACACCTGGGAGAAAATAATATGGAGGCACAGACCCTCTGGAAGTCAACAGCCTCCTCTGACAGCAAGTGCAATTCACTTATAGCTACAACTCCTGCCAGGTGCCTCAAGCGTTGAGAGAAAATCCTCCATCTGTAAGAAAGAAAAGACTAATCAAGTAATGGAGAAAAAAATGAAGAAAGAAGATGGCTATAGATTATGGTCAACTGAAAGAAATGGAAGGGAAAGAAATGTGAAAGCAAGACAATTCGCAGAACATTTCACCTGAATGGTCCATTCTCCTGTCATGATCCTTTTGATGAATGGAAAGATCAGCTAAGTTTCTCTGAAATGAGAAATGAAAAATCTGAAACCTAAGAAAAGAAACATGCTAAATTCATGTTGCTTTTTGATCCCCTCTATCAAAAGTAGAGATTACTCAGCCTTTCTATGTAAGAAGGACAGCCCAGTGCAGCCACACTGCGAACTGATGGCCTGGAGGCAGGAAGGCTCAGGCAACTCCCACCAAGCCTGCTCAGCATCACACAGCTGCCAGAGTTAACTTATGTGGTCCTGAAAACCATTTTCAGTGAAACTGGTTTTTGCTGAAAGGGCCTGGCAAGCTGGTCAGACCAATTGGTTACTGGTGCAGAATTCTGTTTGCCCATGAATACAACATCCCAACTGCTTAGTACAGGTCAGTGTTCCATGAACCTTTCCTGGCTGCCTTTCTGCACTCCATCTCCTTCAGGTGTTACTCCCTCTCCCAAGGGACTTCTAATCATTTTTCTCTCTGTAGTCACAGCTCCCTGTGACAGCACTACTTCAGAAATTAAACAAACAGCCAACAGAGAGGTTACAAAACAAAATCTCCAAACTGAGCTAAGCAAAGAAAACATAAAGAAATGCATTGCCAAATTAATCCCTAAACCAATTAATTCTTAGGTAATCTGGAAAGAAGAAAAAACAGAGCAGTGCTGGTTTAAAACTAAAGATGTTTTGAAAGCTGCCTAGTACTGGGGAATAGAGGGTTCACCCAAAATGTGTATGCCAAGCAAACAGACACAGGGGTCAAAAAATTTCTTTTGGTATCATTATTATTATTAAGTTACCAAGTATCTTTAACTTTTTGAGCATTTTTTTTTTACCTCTGTCTTATGTATATTTTTGCTATGTTTTGAGAAGCAGCATACTACCATAGTCTTTCAATAAACATGAAATCACAGTTAAAAGCAAGGCATCATGTAAAGTAATGTAAGCAGCTGGCTAGTTAGAATGATAAGTTTCTGTGCACTGAAGCCACTATTAAACTGGCAAACAAATTGTATTTTCAAAGCACAGCATACAAATATCTGAGGTTTAAAAATAGTTCTCATGCAGTGTATTTTCTTTCTTTTTATATTTTTATGAAAAACAACACATTCAGTCTGAGATGTGAAAATGAGCCCTGCAGGAGTTTAGTTAATAGCATCCTGTTTCAGCAGTGGATTCTTCAGCATTTTAAAAATTCAAGCCAAAGATGGAATTCATAAAAAGACTGAAATAAATCATCTGCAGGAAGCTTACCTTGCCTTTTAGCTCTTGTGTACTTGCTGTATATTTTCCTTGCTGTATATCTCCCTTGGCTTCTGTTAAACTCTTATGGCAATTCTTCTACCAAGTTTTTTCAAATTACTGATAAGAGGAGATTCAGGGGAACATCAATTTGATAATTAGTCAACTAACCTTTAAAAAAGGAAAAAAAGAGAGAAAAATGGTGGTTTGCAAGCTACTACCCAGAAAGACTGACACAAAATTTTAGTGTTTAGGAATATATAACACTATGCCTGTTTACAGAACTGAGATTTCTCAGCTGTATGCCAAATCACATTGAGGCATTTGACACATAGAATAAAAATCAAGTCTTACAGTTTATAAGTTTAAAGGAAAAAAATGTAAGAGGGGAATAAGGCCAAACAAAATGACTAAAAAAGCTGCACAGATTCACTGCATATGGGAAAATCAAGGAAAATATTAAAGCTGTAAATTGCTGTATTTTATAGTGATTTTAGAGGAGTTAGCCACCACAACTCAAGCACAAGTTATTAAAATACTACACACTATTAAAACAGATGAGCTGTGGGTGTTGCATGCTGTATACTACTGGTATATAACTTGTCATTGTAGTTGTATGCTTAAATAATTATGCTATCCAATTAAACATGGCCTTTAAAGCAGAACTTTGTACACCAGTAAAGAAAACACAGCCAGTTGTGTTCAAATGTTACTTTTAGGATGTGGATTTATTTGTAATAAACATGACAGCTGTTTAAGCACTGTGGAAAGCTAGTGTGGTGATTGCCTTGCTGCATCATCTGAGCAGTACAACAAATGAAACCACTCTAAAGGTTATTGCAGTCTTTATTCACCTTGATTCATCTCAGGTACAAGTGTCTGGGATGAGATTAGCTGTATGTTACCTTTTACAGATAAAAATTCAGATGGAAAAAGTCTAGAGCCGTAGGCAGTTTTTCTCTTCAAAATACATAAATGTAGAAGCAATGTGAGCTTCTGTAACAACAACAAAAAAGCTGAAACTGAAAGCCTCATTGTAGGTTTATACAGCTGCAGCATTGACTTTAAAAGCATGTTCCTCAGGCAAAGCAGCATTCCTGAAGCGAGATGGTCCCTGAGTAAGCACCGTCCTTTCCATTAATTGTCCCTTTCAAGTATGGTTTCTGGTCCTGCATTGAGCACCTGAGAGGAGCTCTTCACCAGCCTGTACCCTCTACTCTGACAGACATCTTCATCTAACAAACTCCAGTTGTTATGGCAAAATCACAGAGGGAGGGGAGGAGAAGGTGCTTTCAAGTCTCAGTCTCCTGTGGCTCTGTCTCCAAATGGGTTACAAGGGCCCTACGGAAGTAAAGCACCATCTGCCTGTGTGCTGAGGCTGCCCTTTGTACCAAAACAGCTGCCTTGCAACGGCAAAGGCTAAAAGCCCAAGTCTTGAATGGATGCCCCTTAGAGACAAGAGGTCCTGTGATAATGTTTTTCAATCATGTACCCACAAAATGCAGCCATGTGTCACACACCTGACAGATGCAAATACCTGTGGACATCACTTCACAGTTACATCTCCTTGTGGGGGACAGACAGAGCCTGGCATGCTGTCCTGCTCCAAGACCACATATATGCACCCAGTCCTGCTAAAGAGCTCCTGTGAGAGTCCGAGCAATTTACTCAGCCCTTGCTCCTCTTCTGCAACCAGGTTATCTCTGGGCTTTTCAAATGCACTAAATGCTACAAACAAGGCATGCAGGAACTTGGCTGTTTTGGGCTTATTGAGCCTGAAGTAATTGCTCTCTTCATTTGGGGGCACAAACTATCACCTCAAAGACAGAGACAAGCTTTCCTCTGAGCTCCATGATTGGACAGCTGCAGTGTAACAGAGTTGAATATGATTTGAGACTTTTTCCTTCCTGGGGATTTTCTGGGACTTCTTCTGGATTTCTGGGGTTTTTCTTAGTGTCTTTTTTGGGGAAAGCTATCTACTACAACTGAGATAGCTTTCACCAAAGTAGATCATGTTTCCTGAGTGACATCATTTAATAGGATGTACAATGCAGCTCTAGGGGTGCATTTAGGAAAGTTCATGTCATTTCCACCCCTATCAGTAGAAGTCACGTGCAGACAAAAAGGAGAGAACTGAGGCATTTAGTGTTGGAGTGGTTCCTCCCAACACATAAAGCAAAAAGTTTATCCAGGCCTGTTAAAATCCCTCAGCCTGAGAAATGATGAGAGTGGTGTACTGAGGGAATTGCAAAGGGTTTTTGGGAAAAGTTATAAAGCAGGCCTCAGGAGCAGAAGAAGAGAAGACTCAGAGCTGTGCTGTAGATGCTGATTCTGAAAGTAAAAAGATACTTTAGAATGTGAACAAGGACTTTTAACAATAAGTAGTGTGTTAAACATAGGTTATGTAAACCTTAGAGCAGTAGAAAAATATATTTAACAAGAAGTAAAAAGTTTTAAGCAAAATAATGGAGCACTGTCCATGGTGTTCTAAAGCTAACAAGCAAGCATTGTTTTAAGCATAGGTGTGATTTTTTATAATTGGCTGAAGCAAATGTCAATATGCTTTTTGCTTTATGCAATAGGTCAAGGGGGATTTTAAAGTATATTGTAGCACAGAACTTGGGGTCAGCCTTTTGGGATGCGAGCTATGTCGTCTTCATCTTCCAAGTTGTGTAATGAGACTTCTGAAAAATAAAATGTAGCTCAAGACACATGCAAAGGCTGTCCCGTTCCCGTTCGTGATTTGTACACACTACCACAGCCAGCACGTAAGTGTACAGGGGTTATCCATGCGTGGATTACTGTGTTTGGTGTTATAGATGCCTAAAATTAAGTACCTGCCTGTCAGTCACAAGCAAAAGGAGGGTGAGCCAGAAAGTGTTTGTGTAGTACCACACCTGGGATTGTGCAAAATGGACAGTGCACCTCCCCAGGCTTTCAAGAGTCCACATGAGACTCGAAGATCAGTGGGATGACACAGGTGCAAGTAGGTATCACAGGGAAACATTACTAGTTTGGCTCAACCGTATTCAAACAAACAGAAAAACAAAGTTGGCACAATACCTATTATAAGCTTCAACATGCATGCTGGCTCTTGTGATGGTGTTTTGGAGAAGGCCAGTTTCAGGTATTTTGGCTGGCACTTGAGCGTAGCAAGAACACCTTCAAGGACCACAACCAGAGGAGGTTCTTTCAACAGAAAATTACCAGTGGGTCTGCTTGTGTTGTTTTGTAAAATAAGCAGGGAAGCAGGTGCATAAGAATGTTCTCAGAGGTGTTTTAGCAGGGCTCACAAACATCCTGGATCTCTTTGTTCCATCCTGTTGCCTTTCCTTCAGCTTCCTGGTTCATAGCAAGAGCATGGGACAGCATCTCTCTCCTGTCTTTATGACAAAATGAAGTGTTAAGTGACTGGCTTGCAGTGCTTGTACTGAAACTCCACACCATGCTGCAGTCTGGCTCAAACATTGGCAAGTCCTATCTACAGTCTTTCTGTCTTCACATGTGTGAAATGTTGGGGACCATTACAAAAAGTACCAACAAATGACAGACATGAGGTCCTGGTAACAGAATTTAGACTTAAACGTTTCTCTTGTGCAAAATTAATAACGCCTTGCTTATGCCAGATCTCTTATAAGTGACTGTAATTATACTGGAAATGCCCTACAGGCAACCAAGAGAATTTTCACCTTGCTCAGCCACATGGACAGTGGGATTGAATGTCCCCTCAGCATGGCTGATGATGACACCGAGCTGTGTGGTGCAGGCAGCATGCTGGAGGGAAGGGATGGCATCCAGAGGGACTTGGACAGGCTGGAGAGGGGGCCTGTATGAACCTCAGGGAATTCAACAAGGCCAAGTGCAAGGTCCTACACCTGGGTCAGGGCAATCCCAAGCACAAATACAGGCTAGGGGAGAATGGAATGAGAGTAGCCTTGAGGAGAAGGGCTTGGGGCTGTTGGCTGACCCAGCAGTGTGTGCCTGCAGCCCAGAAAGCCAAATGTATCCTGGGCTGCATCCAAAGCAGCGTGGCCAGCAGGCTTGGGAGAGGTGATTCTGCCCCTCTGCTCTGCTCTGATGACACCCCTCCTGCAGTGCTGCATCCAGCTCTGAGTCCCCCAACATAAGAAGGACATGGACCTGTTGGAGCAAGTCCAGAGGAGGCCATGAAAATGCTCAGAGGGCTGGAACACCCCTCCTATGAAGACAGGCTGAGAGAGCTGGGGTTGTTGGAGAAAAAAGGGTTCTGGGCTGCCCGTGTAGAATCTTTCCAGTACCTAATGGGGGCCTGCAAGAGAGCAGAAGGACTCTTTACATGAGCATGTAGGGACAGGACAAGGGGGAATGGCTGTACACTGAGACAGGGTGGGTTTAGATTAGATATTGGGCAGAAATTCTTTACTGTGAGGGTGGTTAGGCACTGGAACAGGTTGCCTAGAAAAGCTATGGATGCCCTCGAAGTGTTCAAGGCCAGGTTGGATCAGGCCGAGCTATCTGGTCTAGTGGAAAGTGTCCTGACCATGTCAAGGAAGTTGGAACTAGATGATTTTCAAGGTTCCTTCCAGCCCAAACCATTCTATGGTCTTATGAAACTGACTGGCAGTACCAGAGGAAGAGGAGTCCATCACTGGGAAAGGGCAGTCATGGGACATGTCTAAACTCTAGAGAGAGGGAAGCACACCAGGGCAGGGGAGGGGGAACATCACAGGGTAACTGGTGCATCATTTCCACTGACAGTGGGGAGGTGTTTTCTCATATATAAGGTTGGGATGTATCCATGTAGTAGTGATCACATATATCCTTAGAGGTTAAGGCATGGTTAGATTCTTTGCTACGTACAGTCATCTCCTGCTGAATCTCTGCCTGACTTCTGCTGTGTAGGTTATGGTACCTTTTTCCTTCTCGTGTCCAAGTCTCACCTTTGAACTTTATTTTACCTGGCAATCACCTCTGATGTTTTATTTCAGTAAAGGAAACAGGCATATTTTGTTTCAGAAAATATAATGTTGTTTTCTTGTACTTTTATCTCAGCAAGCCATGTGCAAGTGGTCAAATCCTTTGAATTCCAGAAAACCGATTCCCATAGCCCCATGTTCCACCCAGTTGACTTGAGGTAGAATCAATTAATCTGTCAACAGTTCTTAAACCCTCACAAAGTTACCATGCCAGTTAATGAGGAACAGGGAGGGCACAGAAAAAAAAAGGTAAAATGAAGACAACTTCCCATTTCTGCTCAGCAAGACTGATCTGCCACTTTGGTGAAGCAGATAGGAATCTGAATTCCTAAGACAATTTTCTGCCTTTCCCTCCATGGGGCTTCTAGTAGTTATTGTGTTGAAATTGTCTCCTCTTTTTCTTGCCCCTCTCTCTCAAAAACATTAAAAATTAGGAAGTTCAAGCTAATGTTGAGAATGGAAGCTTAAAATGAGACTTTCCTATAAAAAGAACCTCTGTATCAGATACTAAATACTCCATTTTTATAAACTGTGTCTTCTGTACACCCTGGGGAAATGCAAGATTACAAAGGACTAAGGAGAAAGTTCATTATTATTTTTGTAATAGAAATACATATATTTTAGAATGCATAGAGCACTTAAGATTTCTTCCCTGCACCAGTATTAGCAACAGGTGTTTTAATAAATTGCTTACAATAAATAATTTTTTAAAATATTATGGGGAAAAAATCCCTCAGGTTTCACTACAGCTGTGGATATCACAGGTGGGAAATTCTGTACAAATCCTAAGTACACTGTGGCTTAACTGGTAGCTTTATTTCATATGATCATAGAATGTTTTGGAATGGAAGGGGACCTTGAAGATCATCTAGTTCCAGCCCCTTGCCATGGGCAGGGACACTTTCCACTAGACCAGGACGCTCAGAGTCCCATTCAACCTGGCTTTGAACACCTCCCGGGATGGGGCATCCACAACTTCCCTCAGCAACCTGTTCCTGTGCCTTACCAGCATCACAGTAAAGATGTTTTTCCCTAGTCTCTTTCATTTTGAAGCTGTTTCCCTTTGTCCATGCTCTCGTAAATAGACTCTATCCATCTTTCCTGAAAGCTCCCTTTAGGTACTGGAAGGCTGCTCTAAGGTCAGCCTGGAGCCTTCTCTTTTCCAGGTTGAACAGCTCCAATTCTCTCAGCCTGTGTTCATAGCAGAGGTGCTCCAGCCCTCTGAGCATCACAGAGCATCCTGCTCTGTATTTGCTCCAGCAGGTCCATGTCCTTCCTGTGCTGGGGACCCCAGAGCTGGATGCAGCACTGCAGGTGGGGTCTCACCAGAGCACCAAATGCATATTACTGTTAGCATCATACAATTACTCTTAGCAGTAATTACAATAAGGACTGTCCAAAGACGATCTCGCGTACCACGGGGCCACTTCAGGGAACCTGTGACGTGGCTCTCGCCGTCAGGCTCAGCTCCCGTTGCGCACCGCTCCCTTTCCAACAGGGCGGCGTCCCCGCTCCCCACAGCGCTGTTTATCCACCGCCCCGCGGCTCCTCCGCTCCATCTGGGCTTCCCCGGCAGCCGTGTCCGCGGCCGGGAGGGCGGTGCCGGCGGCGGGGCCCGCCCCAGCCC
>VYXF01007701.1:310385-345296 GCA_013397295.1 Polioptila caerulea
CCGAGCTGGCTCCGCCCGCGGCGCCGCGGTGAGTGGGGGGCGGCGGGGCTGGCGGCGCCGGTGAGCGCCCGTGCCCCGAGGGCCGGGCCTCTCTGCGGTCCTCCCAGCACGGAGGAGGTGCTGGTTTGGGCTGCCGCGGGAGCTTTCGGCGCCCCGTTCCTAAGGGGGAGGGCTGCTGGCGGCCCCCAGCGCGTCTGGGGCGCTTGGGTCGCTAGTGGGGTGACCTCGCGTGTGTGGGGAGCTGCCCCGCGGCCGTGCTGGGCTTTGGGAGCGGCAGCGCCGCGTGGGTGCGGAGCCGAAGGGGACAGGGACCCTGGCGGCTGCGGCTTCGGTAGGGCACAGCCGGGCCTCGGCGGCCTGAGAGCTCCGCGGTTAATGAGAGGAGGTGAAGCTTTCTTGAGGAGCACGGGGTGAAACTCGCAGGCCGGGCGGTGCCGGGTTTCACGGCCGGAGTGAGCGGCGGGAGCGCCCTGCTCCCCTTGGCGCTGTGAGTGTTGAGGAAGTCACCTGCGCACACTTGGGAGGAGGCTGAATGTCACCAGGTGGAACTGAAGTGGAAACAAGCGTTTGTTTCCATTCTCAAGACTGAGAGGGCATCTCCTGAGTGCGTATGATTATCTCAGAGACAGGTGCCAAGAGGATGGTGGCAGACTCTTTTCAGTGGTGCCCGGAGCAATGGCCATAAACTGAAACACAAGAAGTTCCACCTCTATACAAGGAAAATCTTTACACGGAGGGTGGCAGAGCACTGGAACAGGCTGCCCAGGGAGTTTGTGGGGTCTCCCTCTCTGGAGACGTTCCAAAACCACTTGGACGTGTTCCTGTGTCACCTGCTCTAGGGCACTGTGCCTTGGCAGAAGGTTTGGATTAGACAATCTCCAGAGGTCCCTTCCAACCATAACGACTCAGTGTTTTGTTGAAACATGCAGTGGTTCAGATGCTGAAAGATGAGTGGTTCATGTTCCTTCTGAACACTGCCCAAAACTGGAGACCTGAAGTTCCAGCAGCACTGAAATCATTGTTATCGCATTTTAGGAAGGAGTTTCATGGGGGTAGGAAGAGGTAGCTTTGCTGGCATGATAGTAATCTGCTGAAAAAGTTGAGTGAATAGTTTTGGTTTGAAACCAAAGCTAGTTCAGAACAAAACAGGGGAAAGTACTTAGAGCAAACTGGAGTTCTTGATTTAATATGCCCCATCCTGAATGTCTGATACACATGAGTGAAACAATATATTAGATTTTTAAAGGGACTTTGGAAAAAAAAAATTTAAGGCAGTCTATTTCAATTCACTAGTATTTATTGTCAATGCTACTGACTTCTTTCTTGTAGCTGAGTGTCGTGCTTTTAAATAGCTGCTAGTCTTTCATTAGAGTAATGGATTTGAGGGTAATCTGAAGAACTGCAGCCACCTGTCACGGGACCTGATTACTGGCAGCTTTAGTAATATACAGTCACTACCAAGACAGTTCTTGTAGCAAAATTTGTTTGTTGTTTTGGGTTTGTTTTTTCCTTTACTTTTAAAATCTGTATCAGCATACATTCTGTGCTGTGCAATACTGCCAGTTCTGATCATTGAGGACAGTACTGTGCCACGCAAACAGTTTTGGTGATTTCATCAGTTACTGTAAACAGGTTGGTAAAATTTGGTTGTGGGTGTTTTGCTTCTCTGCATGGGAGATCTTATGGGGTCATATATCCTAATTTCTATTTATTTGAGGGTAGTTTGTTTAGGATGCAAATGTAGAAGTCTCGGTAAAGCCTAGTACTTGGTATGTAAGAAATGTAGGTGATTTGCTGCTATTCATTGCATTTTGAAATGTAATTCAGAAAGCTAAAATAACATAAAATTGCTGCTAGGGCTTAAAACACCAGTAATACAGTAAAAGCAATGATTTGTCTCAATTCTCTAGTACTTGTTCAGATTCGCTAAATTTACACAAATTATAGGTTCTGTCAAGCTATTGTATTTTGTCCTCTATTTGTCCCTGGCTTTAATCTTTCTTTAATCCTGCGTAAAGAGATTATGTGCAGTATGTCATTAGGAGTATCAAACAAGCTGTTGCTTAGACTAGGATTTCTCTTGTCTGTTTGGTAGCTGTTATGACAATTTTACATTTTAGAGCTTTGCATCACTGAGGAAATAATACCATATAAACATTAGTATGGAAAAGGCCACTCCAAAGGCTTGCTTTAACCAGAAAAGCTAGATTGGGCCCTTGCTTTTCCTCAGGTTGGTACAAAAGACAAAACTGAACTGCAGTTTTCAAAAAGAAAATACAGAAAGACCACTGAGGAAAAAAATGCACACCTGAGCTGGGTATGGATGGTGTAAAGTACAAAGTATGCTGAAGTCTACTGTAGTGAAATGTGAATGTCTGGAGCATTAATGTTCTAATTATCATGCTCTGTAATTCCAGTACATGTCAGTGTGGGGTAGGTGTGATGTACACAGACATTGTTATCAGAGTATGTGGTTTTCACACCTTGTTTTGTGCATTTCCATGGAGTGGATTTGATGCTTCCACTTGATCGTTGAAGGAATGCGCCGACTTTTCTGTACTTTACTTGATCAGATGTTCCCATACCCTAAAAATTAAAGTATACAGCAGAAAAGGAGTAAGGCAATAAAATATATTGCAGAACAGACAAAATGAATAATTAGATCTGTGCTATGTTGTATTACACAGAATTTCTGGAGGGAAGGAACACTTTATGTGAGGTTGTTTTGATTGCACATGACAAAATGTTGGAATTGGACAAAAGAAATAATTGTAAAAGCATGTGATTAATATATACTCCAATGAAAATTACTTGGAAAGATGATAGGATTTTTAGGCAGGATTAGAGCATTTAAAGGTAAAAACTTGAAGTTTGTGTCTAGATCATGTTCTGTTTATTGCAAATACAAGTTTTTCTCATGTTGTTTTTGGTCCACTTTGTTAGAGAGCAAAAGGTTGAGCATGAAATGCATGCAAAATCTCCAGCTTTTTAATGTAACTCTAGGAGTTCAAGCTCAGGCCATCTGTGGCAGATACTGCTGAATCCCCTCAAAAAACACCTTAAACAATGCACAATGGTATTTGTTGAAACAGAGAAACACAAGCATCCAAATGTGGTTACATTTCACTTCACATGATATGCCTGTGTACACCTATACACAAAATGCATACACAGTTTATCACTGCTTTAGGTGTGGTGCTGTGTTTTAAAATGGCTATAAGAATATCCTCAAGGGTTTTGTGTTGGTTTAATTTTTTTTAATATATACATAGAGCTGACCATTGATAACTTGCAAGATGTNTAAGAATATCCTCAAGGGTTTTGTGTTGATTTAATTTTTTTAATATATACATAGAGCTGACCATTGATAACTTGCAAGATGTGTATGCAGCATGCATCTTTACTTGGTATAAACACACTTGATTATCTGTTTATTACCAGAGTCAACAAATAGCCTTGTTGTAAAAAGGCATTATTGATGGTATTAAAGACTAGAGTGCATGCAGGCATTTTGGGGGAATAAGATACAAAGCTGAACTCTGAGAAATTTGCTTAAATATATGAAAGTCCAATTTAAAATCTAGTCATAATTTGAGATGTCTGTGTTACTTTTTGTTAAATCTGGTTTTTAACTGTGTTTCAGAATATGCTATTAACCAGAAATCTTATTTCAGTCTGTCTGTGGCTTTAGGGGAGGAGAGATGTAGATGGGTGTGGAAAAAAACTTCTTTATAACTTTCCCTGACAAAATGAAGGTTGCCTGGTACAAAAATTATAAATTGAGATGTCCACTGTGTCACTTGTTACTGGCATCTTGTAAGGTGATGTGAGATTCTTTCCTGGTAACAGAAGCCACAGGGAGTAATACTCTGTGTTATGACTTCTTTGAAGAAGCAGCATTTCAAATAAGAACAGCTTAGAAACATTGGTCTATTGTCCAGGCAGCTGTTTCCTTTACACATCAGGCTAGTCTGCTTGAGAATGTATATTTCACATTCCTTGAGAGGCCAGTTTTACTGTTGTTTTGCCAGGCCTGTAAATCTCAAGCCTGAGTCTTGTTATCAGCTGAATCAGAGTTTCTTAATCTGTTTGGACAGACCAGACTGTAGCTAATTCTGGCATAAGGATAAGGACTAGAGAGTTGCATGCTAAGTTCTCCATCTCCTTTAAAGGTAGACTGATGGTGTGTTCCCGTTGGCTTGAATTCTGTTTGGTATTTTCAGACAGCAGAGGCTGAGAATGCTATTAAGGTAGAGAATGCTGTTATTCAGTTAACATTCAGTGTTTGTTTGTGTATTAGCATTTGGGTTACGGTGAGTAAAGGGTACAATGAGGGGTTGTTAGATTTTCCTAGTCCTGCATAAATAAGTGGGTGACTTGTGAGATTGTGTGTTTAACATCAGGCAACTGGCCTTCATCTGAAGCGTTGGTGGCAGATAGTATTGTGTGTAATGGAAGCTGGGGTTCAGATTCAAACTTGGATTGGGATTCAAATTAATGTTTGCATGGATTCAAATATGGTGATTCAACATTGTTCAATATGCATTCTTTTCCAAATGACAGTTCAGATTTAATCTTCCATACCAGTACATGTAAGCTCTATGCTTCTCTCTGCAAGCCTTGTAAAACTGAAGAATAAACTCTTTAGCCATTACCATGCCTTAGAATTATGTGGACTTCAGAGCAAGATGTCCATGTACATTTATAGCAAATCAGTTTATGTGGGTGAAGAATGCCGTGGTTATCTTGCTGCTCCACCTCCCTTCCTGACTAACTTTTAAGCATAGAGGGCCTGCTTGCATTAGCAATCCAAAACACAGTGTTCAGACCCTAAGTTTGCCATGGCACCCCGTGCAAAATTTGTGTCCTTATGTTTTCCAAAACCTCAACCGTGCCATTGTTATAGTTCAGGAAGCTGCTGCTGTCTGCAAATTCAGAGTAAAGGCTTCCATCAGAATACACTAGCTTTAAAAGCACTTCACTGGTTCCAGGGAATTATGACAGTACCCTTGACCCTCCACTGTCTGCTTACTCTGACCCTAATTGTACAGTAGGCACTTTCTGTGGTTTGAAAAATTTAAAGGAGCTAATTACATTGAAGTCTACTTAAAGAGCACATATGGCTCTGGAGGGTGCTATTCTTTGATACAAATAGTGTGTCTCTTTCCTAAAATACTGTAAAACTACCTAGTCTTTTGTTTGTTTGTTTGTTTGTTTTAAGGATCTGTGTGAGAATGACCATGTTCTTCTGTCTCCCATTCTTCATAACTGGATCTCAAAGTAGCTATAGTTTGGAAGAGAGCAATGAATATCCTGCTCAGTTATGAGAAACAGTCACCAGCATAAAATAGCCTGGAAGAAGATTTCTCTCAAGAAAATCAAAGCACAGAACCCTTGAATAAAATAGAAGACATTTAGCATTTCATAAGCTTTTGGCTGTCTGAGTTCTAAAAAAAATGAATCGTTACACAATTATGAAACAACTGGGTGATGGCACCTATGGCAGCGTGTTGATGGGGAAGAGCAATGAGTCAGGAGAGCTTGTGGCTATCAAAAGGTATGTAGCATCTCAATTCAGTAAAGATGCTTGCAAAATCTTAGATTTTCACTTTTGGCTTTATTCTTGTCTTCCATTCGTGTAGGATAGAAAAAGTCCCCTTTTATAAGGAAATTAACATAACAAAATTAATTTTTAAAATTAGGATGTTTTAGAGAGACACATCAGTTTAATTTACTGATTTTTATTGGCTTGTGAAATTACATGCTGCTTTTGTACAGTTTGAACTTGCTTCCTTCAAAAAATGTTGTTAGGTCAGCACCAAAGGAGAGGCAAAAGTGGATGTGATTAATTAGGGAGTTTATTTATATGAATTGCAGGAATAGCGATGTTAACAGGTAGATTTGAAATTCCATCCCAGCCCCCCAAATCTTGTAAGTACTGCATGAAGTTTCATGTGTTGCTACAGTGATAAATAACAGTAACCATCTGGTCAGGTAAATAAGGGCTGTCTCCTTGGCTCTAATGAACTTGTGTTCTGTGTAATCAAGAGCATTGTCATATTTGCCTTAAAAGATTATTACAAAACAAGAAAAATTCTACTCAAGGCATAGGGAAGTTCCCCTTGTGTTCCTAGAGAACTGCAAGCAAGATATAAAGTTTAAGTTGAAATACTAGAAACTGTATCTTGCTCAGACTTTTTTCTCTCACTTATGGATTTACTGCAATAAGATAATTGTAATATAATTGATTGACTTTTTTATTTAAGAATTTCTGAGAATTTCAGGTTTTACCATATCTTGCTGGTACTTCTACTGAAGTAAATAATAATCTAAGCTAAAGAAAGAATCTCCAATTGATTATTTTAATTATTTTTAGCAAAAGGAACAACATTTTGTGGGAAGTGGTTCATTCTTGTGATTTCAGGATTTGGAATTCTGTCATGTAATTTTTAAGTTTGGGACTTGAGAGGGCACAATTTTGCTTGAAGATATTTTTATTTTAAATGAAAATCTTGTGTTTAAATCTCTTCACTTCAGGTGCTAAAACTTTACTGAAACACAACAATGACATTCACAAGTTCATCCCAAGATCTGAGCAACACCAGATGTCCACATTTGGTTTTATGCAGGACTTAAAAATAAATGTGTTACACTGTTGTGTATAAGAATTAGTTTAGAGGCTATGATGTTTCTTGAAAAAAATGAAACCTTTTTTTTTGAAATTACTATCTTGGAACAGATTTTTTAAATGACTGATCAAGTCAGATGCTTAATTATAAGAGAAAGCAGTCCAGATATTTTGCAGATTTCAAAAATTATTTTTTTTTCCCTAGAATATGCAACTTATGCATAAGGATGTGATTTTTCATGTTACATGTGCAGTGTCACTGTTGCTTACATTATTATTAAAAGCACAATTCAAATGATAAAAAGGAGGTTTAAGTCTCTTATACTTCAGAGTAACATGGTCTCTGGCTGTACCCTGCTAAAATATTTCAGTGTTTGATGAGTAATCACTGTAAATTTTTAGCAGTTCTAAGCATTGACTTTGTTTTTAATGATATTGCTGATGGGTATGCTAGAAAGTTTGAAATTGAGTTCAAAGTATAGATAATGCTAGTCTTAGAAAATAGAATTTAGGTTTTCTAATTCTAAAAGCACTCTGTACTTTTCAATGAAAATACTTTATCTTGGACTTTATTTCAGAATGAAAAGGAAGTTCTATTCATGGGATGAATGTATGAATTTGAGAGAAGTCAAGGTAAAGTGGTGAACATATATTTAAAAATAAGTGTATGGTGAGGCTTGCATGAAGGAAAATGGCATCTACCATGTCCAAGCATAAGGCCAAACTCTGTGAACTCCTTAAGTGCTGGCAGAGTTCCCAAAACCATGGGCTGCTGGCGTTCTTAGGGATCATGCTGATTTGTGGAATATCCCACTATTCTCAAGCAATGGCCATGTCTTGTAGCCAAGCCTCTTATCTTTGAGAAAGAAAAAGAAATTGATTTTGTATTTGTGTATTTCTGTGGTTTACCATCCTCCTTTTTCATTTTACTTCCAGATTACTAGCTGTGTATCCATTCCGTATATCTTGTGTTTGGGGCATCTGTAGAAAGCACTGGGAGTTTTGGCTGGCCTAATGATAAAATAAAACTTGAAAACCTGGGCTTAAATTCCAAATAATTCCATGTTCTGAGCATCTGATTTTCTGTATATACAAAACTCCCTACTAAAGGGCTTTAGATTTAACTTACTGGAGATTTCACACAAATCAGTATGTCCAAAATGAACATCTGTAAGAAAATCCAAAATGAACATCTGTAAGAAAATCCTTCTTCATGAAAATGTCATGCCAAAAAAAAGGAAACAAAATGCATGTTTTCTTATTCAGTTCAGCAAGCAAGAGCTCCTACAGCTTCAGATTTGTCTTTTGTTGAAATGGAATTAGGTTTTTGTGCTAATCTTTACTCCAGCTCTGAGGTAATCCCTAGAAATAGGTTTAAAGTACTATTAATATAGGTGTTGCTTTTAATTTGAATTTTATTCTAACTTCTGGGTTGTTCTTTTTTAAAACAGATTACAAGATAAATAATGGGGTATCATATGTATATGTTGTGTGGATTCTGTGCTAGAAACTTGTATGTTAAAAATTTAGTTCTGGTAAGGAATCAAGGTCACTGTGGGGTTATCTGAAGCCGTATTTTGCTCTGTTGCAGTCTCTGAAGAAGCTAAACCATGCCAATGTAATAAAATTGAAGGAAGTCATACGAGAAAATGACCACCTTTACTTTGTATTTGAATACATGAAGGAAAATCTTTATCAGCTAATGAAGGATAGGTATGTCTTTTTTTTTTTTAGAAAAGTAGTGGGCTATCATGCGTTATTTAATGATTCTCATACTACCTTTTAGAACACTTTGGGATTTCTGGTTTTGGTTCTTCTTGCAGCCCCATTGATGTGAACAGGAGTTGCTGCACCTGCTTATCTGAGGGTAGATTTCTGCATTGCTCTGCTACAACACTGCATATTGTAATGCCTTTGAGAATAAGTTTGATCACTTGTTAACAGGACAGTTTGCATGCCTTTGTGTAAGCCATGAGAGAAATTCCAAATAGTTGTGGTTTTTGGTTTTTTTTTCCTTCAATGGCCTTCAATTTAATGTATGAAGGATTGGGTGAACACTGTTCATGCTACTTTTGCTCATGGGTTTGACTTAAGGTGGGGATGGTATACGCATGCATCCTTGTAAGAATGGCCTGTATACAGGCGAACTCTGATGTTGCAATCTTGGACAAACAGTACATAGTAAGGCTTGCAAGGAGGACTTGAGAGTAGGAGGACCTGCCTTTTCAAAAACATTTTCCTTTGATGAATTGTTTTGCCTTCAGTGTGGGTTTCCCTCAGACTTTGTCATGCACTTGTATCTCCTAATGTGCCAAGCTCCTGGGGTGACATCCTGAGGTAGCTGATGGTGACATTAGCACAGTGTTACTCTGCAGCTGAGCAGAATTGCTCTTATCAGGGTTCTCTTAGGGACACCACTGGGTAATGCACCTACCAGTGCTGCACTGTGCCATCTCTGCCTTGCTACACCACTCTGCATTCCACGTTCACCGGTCAAACACACTGCTGGCCAGCCAGCTTCTACAGAGGGATGAGCACCATGAACCTCTCAGCACAGAAGTTCTGCTGCTGCACTTAAAGTGCTTGAGATTAAGGCCCAGTAGAGTTTTGAAATGAGAATTGCATCTCTCTTTGACTTGATGGGTCTGTTTTCATGTGTTCATTATGTGTTAGGCAAAATAAAGAAACACGTGTGTTCTCAAGATACATTATTTTTCTTAATTATGTAAGTTTTTATACTGTTTCTTTACAGAAACAAGTTTTTCCCTGAGTCAGCCATCCGAAACATGATGTATCAGATATTGCAAGGGCTGGCTTTCATCCACAAACACGGTAGGTTTCCTACTAGCACATTTTTTAGAAAATAAGATCATGCGCAGAAATAACATGAATAAAATAACCTAGCAAGGGCTATTAATCCTCTCTGATAAAATCATGGTTACCTGTTACAAGTGTGGTGTTTCAAGTTACAATATTAATGTCTTGATTTGACCATAAGTGTATAAGGGAATACCAAGTATGATAAATTTGAACATTTACATTTCACTGTAATAATTTCAGCCAATTTCTTAGAGTCATTTTCAATTTATGCATGCAGAAATTCAGTGCTTTCTTCTAGCAAGTGGATTTCAATCAAATTAATGTAAAATATAACAAATTGTGTGTTCCAATTAAAGAGCAGAACTAATTTGCTTAGTGATTTAACCACTGCCCATGTATAGAGGTTCTCCAGCCAACAGCAAGCATTGAAGAAGCTTTACGTGCCTGCATTACTAATATCAGCATTTCTGAGTAGCATTTGGATATCCTTTGTATGTCTGTATCTCCAAATTGTTGTCACAATGATAAATAACTAGCTAAAAATCATTCAAGCAATTTTATGAATCAAGTAAGTGTATCAGATGTTCAATTTTCCATTATCCAAACCTGACAAGGCAGTTGTAGTTTTTGCAAAAGATTTCATTCTGAAATTGTTTTTTCACTTGATGTTGCTGCCAGCCAATTCATTTTCCTTAGTGTGCTAATGACAGTTTACATTTGGTAATTTATGAACACTTGGTGTAATAATAACAGGAGGGAAAATGTGTGCATTTGTTTGGGGAGGGTTTCAATTATTTTATGTTGAATTAAAAAAAAAAAAAAAAAAAAAAAGACTGAAAACCACTCTATTATTCCAAAACATCCCAGAGTAAATCAAAGTAAGTATTGGATAACTCCTATTAGAAGTTGCTGCTTAAGAAGTTATTCTGTGATAATTTGTGATTATTTTCTGTTTGGTCTTCTACAGGATTTTTTCATAGGGATATGAAGCCTGAAAACCTTCTCTGTAGTGGACCAGAACTTGTGAAGATTGCAGATTTTGGGTTGGCTAGAGAACTAAGATCTCAGCCACCTTACACAGATTATGTTTCTACCAGGTGGTAAGTATATAAAGAATTCAATACATTAGCTTAATTAATTACCTTCCTATGACCATTTTAACTTATTTGTTATTTCCTTCCATCCTCACAGGTACCGTGCTCCTGAAGTTTTGCTGAGATCTTCTATCTATAGCTCACCTATCGATATATGGGCAGTTGGCAGCATAATGGCTGAGTTATATACACTCAGACCTCTTTTCCCAGGCACAAGTGAAGTAGATGAAATCTTCAAAATTTGCCAAGTCCTAGGGACTCCAAAGAAGGTAAGGCTTAAAAAACCGCAATTAAAAATTGTTAATAAACAATTTTATTTTTTAAAAAAATAAATCAAATTATTACAAAATCATCGTTACCTTTCAGAACATACATATTGAATTATTGTTTCAATAAGTTTCCTGCAGACTTACTGTTTGCTCGACTGTATTTCTTTTCAGCTTCCATTAAGGCATGCAATGCTAGGCTTTGGTTGTGTATTAGCATCTGTTGTATATCATACCATTATGTGAAGCCTTGCTCTCCTCTGATGAAAGCCAGATAAAATTGTTTAATTTAGTTATTTACAGCTATTCATGATGGAAAGCAATTCAGAAGTCTCCTAGGATTTAATTTACCAGAGCCACTTTGCTTTCCCTTCCCAAAAGTGTAATTCTTCTGTGCTTGCACAGAGAATTTGAAGCTTGTAAAAGTTACCATAAATAAGACAAATTATGCTTTTCTGATTTTTAAAGCATAAAAGAAACATTTCATCTCAAACACAGATGTCTCATAAATATTATTAGCAATAAGAAGTAATGGAGGGAAAATGTGCAGTATTTTAGTGAGAAAACAATTCTTTTGGCTTATTTTCTGGATGAGCTAAATACTAGTTAAAATTATAAGGAAGGTTTGGTTAGTGCGTATAAAAATGGATCCAAATATATTCAGTTTAAAAGTTATTATAGTTAATGGATGAAAGAACATGCAAGAAAAGAATAAGGCTACCTTCAAAATTTTGAATGAGCTGAAAAAAAAGACCATATGCTATTAAATATTTTTGTAGACTAGAGTAAGAAATGGCAGATGTACATCATTACTTTATGGATGCAGATAGAACTTGCTGGAATAACTGAGCAAACACAGTCCACCTAGACCTGAAAAACCTAAGGGTGGAGAGAGAAACTTCTGTTTCATTAGTGTTCTACTTATATAAAATACAGTATAATTCTTGTCCAGTAAAGGAGCTGTTATCAGTAGAGAAGTAAGGAACAGAAAACTCAAAACAGAAATAGATTAAGCTTAGCTAGGAACGTGCAGAGCTTGAAGTGGTGGGAAAACATCCAAGAGAACATACTGAGAAACAGGTGCAAACTCATGAGAGAGCAAAGGGGGAAAGGTCAGGTGGAGAGTTATAGATTATACGTTGTGGAAGTGAAAATTGGTATGATGTGTAAAACAGGGCTTGCCATGACACAGTTGTGCCTCAGGAATAATGAGCAAATAGGAGCAGTATTTTAAGACTTTAGTTTTCAAATGCAGATGTGAACTTTCTTAAGCAGATCATAAATCTAGGATAGTAAGAGGAACATTTTTATCTATACGAAGACTGTCTGAAAGACAGAACCATGCTGGCTTCTGGAACATTTTCAGTGTACAGCATAAACCAGCTCTGAAGTGCAGGGAGATCAGAGACAGGTTTTCACTGTGTGCAGTTGCAGAGTGTCCAAGTCTGTTATTCATGGTGATGGTTCCACCTTTAGCTACAGGAAGCCTCAGGATCACTGCCATTGGAGGCTGGTGCTGCATTCACTTTTGTTGTAATAATTGTCATGGAAGATAGGAATGCTTGTTTTGAACTATATAGGATGGAGCCATGCAGACCAAGCATGACTCAAGCTGCCTTAAAGTTTATTTAAGTACATCCTTGTTCTTTTTTGGTGCTGATTTTTCTTTCCTTTGAAACAGAGTGACTGGACAGAAGGATACCACCTTGCTTCTGCCATGAATTTCCGTTTCCCACAATGTGTCCCTATAAGCCTAAAAACTCTCATCCCAAATGCTAGTAATGAAGCAATACAGCTTATGAGTGATATGTTGAACTGGAATCCAAAGAAGAGACCTACAGCAAGTCAGGTCTGAGCACATGAATGATTAAGTATAAGACTGAATTTTCTTGCATTGTTAAAAAATTGTAGATACAGAGACCAGGTGATTTTCATAATAGTGATGGCCACAAACATCTCCTCATTTTGAACACTTTGGTGAGAATGAGACTAAGTTGTGAGAAGAGGAAGTTCTAAACCTAGCTCAGCAGACATGAGAAACTCTTCAGTTATTTCTGCAATGTGGTCTTCTGTATTGGTGTATCTTAAAATTCTCTCTGTACAGGACAGATAAATAGCTGAGGTGCAAGTGTTTCAATTGTGTCTATCAGTCACTTCTGCCACTTGTGTTTTACTCCCCATCTGTACAAAGGGAGATACAAAAGGAAAACTTTGAAAATGTCACTTTTTATGAAGCCACAGATGGAATGCAGTATGGAAGAGCTAAGGATTATTTTTACTTGGAATGTGAATTGTTACTAAGTGATAAAAAAAGAACTTAGTGAAGAACATGCCAAGGAGTTACAAAGGTCACAATTTTTCTCCCAAGTTAATTTTCAAAAAACATATTTCAAGGATCGAAGATGGTTACATTCTGTGGATTTTTATTTTTTTTATTATTCATACCTAATGTAATCCTATTTAGAACTTATAAAAGAGGAATACAATTGGGAAAGAAAGGGCATATCGCAAGTTAGCCTAGTGGATGTAGTGTAAGTGATTCAGAAGCAGTTAAGCAGATGGTACCAAATAGAGCACCCATTCCTTTCCACTTTACAAAGCATGTCTATTGTACAGTGATGGAGATCTATCTGTAGTCCAGTACTCTGTACCTCTACACAAAATATTGTATGGTGTTTTATAAAGGCAAATAACCAGCTTTTACCCAGGTGAGTTACCGAGGAAGCAGCTGCAGCAGTTGTGTAATCCACCATCAAAAGGAAGAGTTTAATGCATATACATGGCAGTGTGTTCAAAGGCAGGGATTCTTGAGTGCAGCTGAGGCAAAATATGTCTTTGAGCACTAACAAAGAGTAGGATCCTACCCAGAAGGATTAGCAGAGTGGTTTGTTTTGGAATAGGAGGAGGTATGTTACTAAGGTATGTTCATGCACTGCATCTAGAAGAGGACATGGAAAGGTCAGAGGAAAGGATCAAATTAACATCTCTTTTAAGACAGATGCTTTATTTTCTTAATAAACACCATGAAGGCACAGCAAGCACAGTGAATGTATTTTAAAGAAAAGCAAAAGCTGGTGATAAGAAAAATGGGGGAGAAACCTTGTTCATAAACATCCTGTAATTGTAGGGGATGATTGTAGAGGCAATCGTCTCACTTCTGGGATTTTTGGTGGTGGTAGTTTTGTTTTGTTTTTAATTAAAAACCTCAGGCTATTCAGTGAGTTGCCAAAACACAGTCAGCAGGGGAGGCATAATAAAGCACGTGGTAAAGGTAGTGGGGACTATTGCTTTTAAAACTGAAATTTGTTTCTGCATAAATATAGAATAGTGTTGAATGTAAAATGCACCTCAAAACAGATTGCACCTAGCAATAAAGAGAACAAAAGGATATGACTTCTGTCATATGTACAAGTGAATCAGTCTTACTAAGTTTTGTGATGGGAAGAGTTTGAAATACAGAACTGCCATTTCTCAATACACACTTTACATAGGATCTCATTATGCATCCATCTTCCATCTCTTCTGTAAAGCTTACTCAAATGTTTCAGAAACCTGCTTAGATCCTTGATGAGGTTACAAAGTCAACTTTTTGAAGTAAAATTAATGTGTTATGTCTTCTTCTGCAGGCTTTGAAGTACCCTTACTTTCAAGTTGGCCAAATTTTAGGACTTCCTCCACAGTATCTAGAGAAGCAGACTCCTGCAAAACCACTTCAGCCAACAGAGCAAAAGCCATCTTTACCAAAACTGGAAGCTAAGCCAGAACCTCTGTCTTCACCTAATTTTCCTGACAAAACACAGCCACAGCACTTGCCAAAGGTTAACCACCAGCCTCTCCAGCAAATTCAGTTGCCTCAGAATACAGCTAACCAGCAAGTACCAAAGCAGCAGCAGCCACAGGCACAACCACTTTTTCCAATTATCAATAAAAACTCACCACCTGTAAGTTGTCTTCAATAATTACATAGATAGTTTTATTCAAAGTTCTTAGTATGTTTGGCCAGGTGATCCCTTGATAACTCATGTTTTATTAGAGGAGATACAGATAGATAACTAGGGACTAATTGAGGATATAACTGTCTGCTTATTAAAATTTTATAGCAGGTCAGAAAAATAGATTGCTTGTAACAACAATATTCATTACAATACCCCTCAGTGACATGCTTATGCAGTAATGGAGTTGAAACAGCTGTCACTAATTGACCTTTGAGAAACAATTCACAACAATACTGTCAGTACACAATAGAGAAGTGGAAAGGGAGAACTTCACTTGCCTCATGCATGAAAATACCCAAAAAGTTTCATCCATTTCCTAACCTTGTAAGAATTTAGCAATTATGATTTTTAGGAAGATGAATAGTAAACTTTGGTTTGTAACTTCCATTTTGCTTTCAACTTGTACTCACTGAATTGCTATACAAGGTATGTTAAAAATAATAGGTATTCAGAGAATACTGGAAAGCAAATGATAGTCAGATAGAAGGAAAGTTTTAAAACTTAGTAATTTCATTGGAACAGAATATTAAAGAAAACGCCTGACCAGTTTCTTTTATTTGCTGTAATTACTTCAGGGCACAGCAGTGTTTTATTTCTTGACAGCTTACCTACCACTGTTCAGAGCATGAGTTCAGCAAGATGCCAGAAATAGTGGCTGAGCACTGAACTGGGTTTGCAAACAGAATGACAACCTCACTGCTTCAGGTAGACTTGAGCAATTCAAGGATGACAGTCCAAAAGAGCTACACTCCAAATACATGCTGGCATTATTGTTATGTTTTGTGCTTAAAGTCATAATGAGACTATGACCAAAACAGGTACAACACACTGGGAAAAATTCCCTCAAAGTGCATAAGCAGTAGTCAGGAGTTATACTAGATACAAAATATAAAATTTTAGAATTTAAATAAAGTGCTCTTTTATTATTATTTTAACTTTTTATTATTTGGATTCTTTTTTTATTTTGAAATAGAAACAAGCAGCTAGTGGCCCTCTGAATGGTGTACTAGGTCCTAAAAACTGCAGAAGACGGTGGGGTCAGACTCTGGTAAAGGCTGTGGATAGCTGGGATGAATTGGATGATCCTGAATTTGGAATGTCATGTTCAAAGAAGCCTAGCATTGCACTGTTAAAAGAAAAGAAAAACAAGGAATTTCTTTTTAGGTAGGTCCTACAATTATAAAATCACAGTTTCTTTTAGTGAACAGTGTCCAGAAGTAGATTTATAGATTAATTAAGAGAAGTCTATTAAAATTCCAGTCACCAAAATCCTGCAAGAATGCCAAGAATTGCATGAGCAGATCAGCTTTGGGTGTTATGTTGTTATAGTGCCAGTAATATCCAAACAGAATCAAATTTGTTTTCAGGCACTCTATGGTTCAGGTGTTTGTTGTGTATTTAAGCAACTGTTTTACTAAAATTTGACATACTAACATTACTTCCTTTGTCAGTTGAATGGTACTGTGTTCTGCCATTTGGCCACATTTACTTTTATTCCATAGTGTTGGATACATTTCTTTCTTCAAATCCCAGGTCAGGCTCTCTTGAGGGCTTAGGTTTGATTGTTACTTTGTGGAAACAGATTCTACTGAGAAAAGTAGGATAAATAAGAGCACTGTATTCTTCAGGCTAAGGTCAGCTTGTGGTATTCTGAGCTGGAGTTGTTGGTCACATGGTTTGAAAATTTTGATTTTTCAGTGTGCCAGAACCAAAAGCTTCATGCTGTATCCAGCCAGGAGGGGAAAACAAGATTCTGATGAGAAATGATTCTGAAAGATCAAATACATCAGCAAAAGATTACTATATAAGCCAATCAAGATATCTGCCTGGTAAGGTTAAAAGTCAATACATATGGCAAATACAAGCAGTGCACAATCTACATACAGGACATTTAAGCTTTAGATTTCTCACTGGATAGTTTTATTTTTCATAACTGGCTAAATATTCAGGATTTGGACTAAATGCTATTCTCAGAACATATCACAGTTGACACAGCAGTTCCTGGCTAAATAAACGCGGCAGGACCTCAACACTATTTGTACACTGTAAAATTTCACAGGCCCTCTTATGACCATAACATAAAAAATCCTCAGTAATATAAATCCAACATCTCTTGGATTACTAGGAATATATCCTGATTTATCTATAAGCAGGTGTATGTGAGGACTAAAGAAACTACATATTTTTTTTTCATCAGGACCGTAGTAATAGGACTAGAAAATAGGGGAAATCTAGAAAAGAAATACAGAAAAAGTTCTTTACTGTGAGGGTGGTGAGGCACTGGACAGGTTGTCTAGAGGACCTGTGGATGCCCCATCCCTGGCAGTATTCAAGGCCAGGCTGGATGGAACATTGAGCAGCCTGGTCTAGTGGAAGGTGTCCCTGCCCATGGCAGGGTGATTGGAAGCAGATGATCTTTAAGGTCTCTTCCAACCCAAACCATTCTATGATTCTGTGATTTTATATAGTGCATATTTAACAATTTTGCAGTGTCAGGATGTTTGGGGTTTTCTGAACCTAAGTTCTGATAAACACAGTCCCCTTCCTTGTACAAAGTGTTTAGAAATATCCATCTACTGGCACTGGTAATAATTCACACATTCCCTTTGCCAAGGCATTCATCTTTCTTTAGAAATAGATATCTTAGTCTAAATCTGGGTGATTTTTTCAGGAAAATAACATGATATTATTTAATTACTGGGAATGAGACTGGAAAGGAGAAAGTCAAGGGAATGTTTCCTTTAGTTGGTATTCTGAATATATTCTATAATCAAATTATTTTCTAGGTGTCTCACTTAGTATCTTTTACCATGGTTGTTTGTACAATAACAGTAATTATATCATGACTTCTGTAATCCACGTTTGAGAATTTAGGTGGCTCACAGAGGAATTCCCCATTGTCAGGCAAGTTGTTTTGTAAATATACGATTAATTTGTCAGGAACTCATTAGGGCAGTGATGACTTCTGAATATGAAATCAGTTCAGAATGTTAAATAGGATGCTCAGAGACTCACCAGTTTAAGTCCAAAAGAAAAGAAAAATATAAAGAGCAAAGAACTTCCCTATCTAAAGGTAACACAAATGGAAGAGTCATCTGTATTTCTTATCTTTTATTAAGCTCAATTCTAATGTCTCTGTGGTTTTCAATGAGAAAGGCATAGATGTAAAAAATAATTAATTTCAACATTTAAGGGAATAATAGGTCCAAGGAACATAGTTGTTATTTATCCATATTACTTGTAGTTCTGCAACTGCTAGATCTGGCAGGTGCTTTCATGTGTTGTTATCCCATTAACTCTTGTAATGCTTGTAACATGCTGAAGTAACAAGAACCTTTGTACTACTTTTTAACTTAACCCTTGAAGAAATAGTTTCTTTTTAGCCTTGAGGACCCCAGTTTTTGATGGGTATTTTTAATTTGTGTGTTCCTTTTTTGACAGACAAAAATATCATTTATGAGATTATGATTTTATAATCAAGTACCTATATTAAAAAGTCTTTTAAAAGTTCTCTTGAAAGCATGAAGACAATTTTTCTTAAATTAGTGTTACTGGTTTTCATGGTTCAGCCTAAAAATCTAATCAGTGGACATCGCTAATTTACATTAATGGTGTTTTGCATTGTAAGACAAATGATTCACTGTTGGTTTTCCAGAAATGTCAGTTATTGGTTGAATTAAGTTTGAAATTTGGCATTTATAACATTTTCCATCAATTGTTTTCTAAGGTGTAAACCCGAAGAGTGTCTCTTTAGCAGCAGTCAATAAAGAAGGATCACACGGAACCTGGAACAACCAATTGTTTGCTAAATCATTGACAAATGCTGGGGGAGGATTGACTTACAGCAGAAATACTACAGGTAAAAGTGTAATTGAAAATGGTCACATTATATCTCCTCGTACTTCAAGTAATTTAGTTAAGACCATCTAGTTTAACTTCTGCAATTAATCTTAGATTCTAGGCTCTTTTTTTTTTCTTGTTTTAGTGAAAGAACTCTTTAAAAACCAATTTTTTCTTACGGGATATGATGTATTTTGCTTTCAGAACATTAAGAAGGTATTGACCAGCCCCTATTAATAAAGTTCTGTCAAGATAAATTTTGTATGTAATCCATTGAGACCATTATTTTACTGTATTTAAGCAAGTAGCTTGGCCTCATTACTGCCTGCTCCCTATGCCATGGAACTCTCTCAAACAGCAGTCACACCCATGAAAACAAAAGGGTGGGTGGTGTGCTCATGTAATAAAAGTGCTAATATTTTAGACATGTCTTTTATCAATTTACTGGCCTTGTCCTAAATCCTTTGCTGCAAGAAAGGTCCCCTTATTTCCAGGAAGGATCTTTCAGTGAGACTGTATTTTGCGAAGAACACTATTATCAGCATTCTATAGAGTAAAGTCCAACACTAGTTAAACATTTTATCTAAGATTTCACTGAGGAAAGCATCAGACTCCAGGCTGAAATCTGTCTTCTCACCACCAAGCCCAATACCTCAGGTACACTGTCCCTGTTATGAGAGGTTACCTTGTTAACATCTCTGCAGCCATTGTCCAGCTAGCACAAGTCACTCTCCAAATACTTTAGTGCCAATAAACCACCCAGCTTTACATGCTTGTACAGTAAGAACTTCAGGAGGTTTATTTACATGCAGATGCTGCACCCCTTTTTAATAGAATTTTAGTAGCCATTCTGCAGTGTCAACAAACCTGATTTTCCCCTCTGAAAGTCAGGCGAGCTGAAGTTGTTCATCTGGATTAACGTGCAAGATTTTAGAAAGTGGAGAAACAACAGCACCTATCAGATTTTTTTTGTGGAATAGAAGAGGGTTTTTTTAAACAATCATCTTGTATATCTTTTTTTGTTTTCTGAAATAGCGTATCCACGTGCCTCAGAAGTAAATTATTTGTAAATAATCTTGCAAGGGAATCAGGCGCAGAAAAGCAAATAGCTCCTTCCAAAAGTTTTCATCAATAGGCTAGACATCTACCTACTAAACTACACTGAAGATAAAATTAGGATGAATGCTAATGATAGAAATCCTGCATTTATCTTACTATCAAGAATTTAAAGAAACAAAGCACTAAAACTGATTAATTTTTATGTTTGAAAATACTTAGTATTTCTATCAGTATCTTAAATTGCATGTGATGTTTCATATACTAGGGACACAGCAACATTTCAGATAGACACACATGAAATCAGGATAGATGGACCACAGAAATACAAGACATATAAACCATATCTTTTCTCTATTCATATTGGCAATCTGAAAATCAACACTGTTGTGTTAAAATAACTATGTGTAGTTTATTTTAGTTTATTTAAAGGCTTTTTTTTTCATCAGCCACAAGATTTGCTCTAAGGCAAAATAAGAGTAAATTGTTACAAATGCTTTACTTATGAAGGATTGTAAGTTTATGATCAGTCAACTTTGAAGATATTACCAAGTCCTTAAAATTGTAAATGGAATGTAATTGCATTGTTAGTAAATCATCTTGTTAGTCCTTAATTAGAATGGACCTTCTAAAGTAGCTTGTTGGAGTAACGTTTCCTGCTTAAGAAAACAAGGATAAGATATTATAGTTACTAATGTGTCAGATATTCATTCTTGCTTGCCTTTTTTCCCCTCCTCATTTCTTTTACATCACTAGACTGGTTCTTCATACCCTTCTTCTAAAGTTCTGTCTTTCCATCTTTTTCTTCCTTTAATTTTCCTTGTCGACAGATGAGAACTTAATTATACCAATTGAAAAGCTATCATGCAAAGAAAGGTTGAATGAAAACTTAGAGGATCCAAAAGGTAATTTATAGCAATTATAACCTGGTTCTTTGTACATTTCCTATTTATGTTTTACAGTTTATTGTAAAGCAAATTACACCTACAATGCAGGTTCCTGATGATCGTATACTGCCATTTTCAGTAGCAATCTGTTTTGCCAAACCTTGCTTTCTTCATTATGGCTTCTTCTGGATTCTTGGAACTTACTGTGCTTTAAAAGGCAGAGAATATTTTATTATTCTAACCATAACCCACAGCAGGTCACTGGATACTGGTTAGGAAGTGATCCTAAAGTGCATGTCCCCTCAGGGACGGGTTGTTTGTGACAGCACTCAGGACTTGCACCTTTTCCTGCATTTGGGTTCTCTGATCTTACAGTGCTGTACTTGCACAAGTTTTAGTGGAGTTACCTTAGAGTAAAAGGGAGGAAACTCAGGATTCTAGGCAGCCTAGTTTATGCCTTTTACTTCCACTACTCTGAGCTCTGAAATTATCACAGAGATCTGGGAATGTTTGTGTGAAGAGGAACATTATAGGATTGCCAAAAGGCCAAAGATTTAGGAGACAGAAAAACTGGCAAAGCAGATACTGTTTCATCAACTGTGAATTTCTTTGTGAAGATTTTGACCCTCATCAAGTGTGAGCATATTCATTACAGCAATCTGAAGCTGTAATGAATATGCTCACACTTGATGAAGGCCAAAATAAAGTACTGTGTATAGCTTTTTACTTGACAAATTTCTGAACACAGAACCTTACCACTAGAGAAAAGCGTTTCTCTCTGGACATTGTGCCAACACTGTCTTAACACTGTCCCAAGTGATGACAGGCATGAAGAAGGTAAGACATTTTCTTGGACCAGGGAGTGTAAGTATTGTAACAGATCACTCTTCCACTGGACACTGATTTCAGTATTAATTTTGTGTGTACATGCATAAACCTTCCCAGCTTCCAAATGAGGATGGTTATGTGAACCTTCCCAGGGTAGCGCTGCTTTAAAGAAAGATCTGGACCAAAACTAGGCACAAACAGAATTATAACCAGGGTGAAAGAAAGAGGATAATTGGGTCTGACTTTTATAGCAGGTCTTCACCTGTGGGAACTATCAAAGTCAGCTTCAAGTGGTGCACCACTTTCCACAAGAGATGTTGGATTCCATTCTTTTCAATATGTTTAGGGCAAACATGTTGAGCACAAGAGTAGTACTAAGCACTAGTTAAACCAGCTTCTGGTAAAGCAAGTAGATGGAAACAAAAGGTAAGATCCTACATTTCTCTGCAACTCAGTGTAAACCTTTCTATGTGGTCTTAATATTAGTGGAAGTACTAATGAAATGTTCATCCTGCTCTTTGTCTTTATTCCGGCTGAATTTCTGTCTGCTAAGTGCTGAAAAGGGTCCAGCTAATGTACAAAGCAAAGAATTAATTCAATGAAAGAATGCTCTTTTTTCAAGAGATGAGCACTAGGAAGTTTTTAAAGAACACTCATACTTGGTATTCTTGTGGTACTGCAAATATAATTTGAAGAGACTATAAAAAGTAGGCAGAGTTTTCTGAATGCAGCTGAAAATTCTAAAATTCTGTAATGTCAACAGGAAATCCTGGCTTTGTAGGTAGTAGTGCATACAACCCGTCAGGACTACACACCTCTTCCTTCCATAAAAAAGAAGTTGGATCAGCTGGACAACGGATACAGCTAGCACCTCTTGGTGCACCTGTATCAGGTAAGAAATATTCTTTTACTACTCATATCCAGGACAAAGAGAAATGTTCATTTTCCATGCTTCCGAAGAGATGTATTAGCCCTTGGTAAGGCTTTCCTCAAGTTTTGTAAATAAAACTGTATGACATAAATTCCTCTTAATACAAGTGAACTGCATGTAGGTGCCTAGAGTCAGTCCTGATAGTTAGAGAAACTACTGGTACTAATATTTGTTAGACAAAAAAGAAAGTAATTACAAAAGGTGCAAAGAAGATTTGGACCATTTGTTAAACTAGCATTCATTAGTGGTGATGGGCTAAGCAGAATTGTAAAAACATGTAACTCCACAACTCTGTAGTAAATGGTCATGTAGTTGGGACTCCATTCATTTGTTAAAAACAATGTGAAATCTCTTCTGAATGGAACTGTTCCCTTGGATCCTCTGCAGTGCTGGTGACATTCTGAGCACCTTCATTGTCATGTTTCTGATTCAGAGAAGATGAACAGAAGTGCTCAGGATGCAGGAGAAACTGGTTTACGAGTGAAGATTTAGAGCTGTTGTCCACACCCAGCAGCCCACTTCTCTAGTTACTTCAGAGGAAATAGCAAGGCCCTAAACCAATGGTGAATTGTTTAACCAAAGGGGGTCCATGGCAGACCAATCTGATATGGTCCTGCTTAATAATGTTGTCTTTTTGCATATAAAATATGCTTAGATGTGTGCATATTGTGTGTCTCACTTTATCAGAAGCCCACCAAGGAAGGCTGGAGCTTCACTTCATTATCTTATTGAATCACTGCTGAAACACAACAGCGAGATTTGATTTGTCATTTGTCATAATGCATGGATGAGGAAGTTCACAGGAGGACAAAATCTGCAATTCTCTCTAGACTGCTGTGAATAGTGCAAAAAAAAAAAAAAAGAGTCACATGTGGTGTTCCAAAGGAAATAAAATTTACTGTTAATCTGTAATTAGATTCTACTATGTGCAGTAGAAGTTAGAAAGGCTGGCAGATGGAGGTCAATTAAGATACTCTTCCATGTTCTGGAGAAGAACAAGACTCCTATTGCTTAAACCACTCATATTTAGCTTTAAGTCTTCAAACTTGTATGGGAAGAGAGATAAGGACAAAGCAAATGGCAGGTTTTATCTTCTAGGTGTCAGTATTTGAACATTGAAATTTCTGGTGATCCTTTGCTTTACATTACCCAAAATGTAATGCTCTCAAATGTTTTTGCTCTTTTAATTTTTTCTATTCATTTTTTAATGCCATAATTTAAATAATTTAATATAGCACACAAAGATGCATTTTTCTGAGGAAAACACCAGGAAAAGTGACCTTTATTGCCAAGATAGTGTAGGCTGGAATCATACTTGCTGATGGAAGATAGGGAATGCCAGCCTACAATAAAAAGAAACAGTTTTCAAAGAGGTGGAGACCTGACACCCAATTTCAGTTCCTTGATGTTCCCCCTTTTTAAATGTGTTGATCCTTATCTGTTCTTTTAACAGGTTCAGTCCACTGCTGAAAAATGCTACCAAAACCAGGTGGTTTTCTCTAAGAAACAGAATGATACCTAGGCACCGAAAAACCCATTCAATTTAAATGTTTGTTTTAAAGAGTATCAGTATGTAATAAGACTAAAATACAAAAGTAAGAATGGAAGGGGCAGGATCTACCTTAGGAATGCTAAGGAAACTAGGGTAAGGTATAGCAGGAGTCTGGATAAAAGGGGTCCCAGCTGGCTGATTTTATGGGAAAATGGTTGAATTGGTCATGAACATGAAAAAATGTCAGCCCCTGCAGCAGGGCAATTAATCACATGAAACTTGGGGAAGTAGCAAGTACCTGAAATGTCAAAAGGGGAAATCTGAGTAGGAATGCCAGGAATACAGTACTGCGCTACTGCGAGTGCCTGAGATCAGGTGGGTGCCAATACTAAGGGAGAAAAAAAGCCTTCAAACTTGGAATAAATCCTATGAAATCAATGGAGAAATAGGAAATGAAGCAAAGAGGACTCGCCACCAAGTAAACCAGGAGTTCTGAGCTAAGCAAGAGGGGAGTAGAAGGCATAAAATCTCAAAAGGAACAAGAGTCTCCAGAAGCTGTCTTTCAGTTTACGCTGTCTGAATCCTAATCAATTTATCAATGTCATAATGACATGCTTTTTTAAATATTTGAGATAGAAGAAAAAACACTTTTATACTGTAGCACTTTTTAATAGGAGATAGAGAGTTGTGGGTATTTGCATCAGTTTTTCCACTGAATTTCATTCTCAGCGTTTTTTTGAGGGATTGCTGCAAAACAACTATTCAGTAGGTGAAAGTAATACACACAAACTATTGGGAAAAATAATCTTATCTGAAAAAAAGCATAGACAGCATAGTCTCAGGCACATGGTGTGATTCTTGAGGTTGTCCTGTGTGGGACAGGAGTTGGACTCTACAATCCTTGTAGGTCCTTTCCAACTCAGGGTGTTTTATGACATACAGGAGACCAAAGCATCCTGCTGCATTAGCATCCTTGAGGACCATAAGTCGTCTGTAATCTCTCATTCTTTTCTCTGTAGAGGAGTAAAATACCTTTTTAGTCATAATTAATTCTGAGTTCTTATTCCTTTCAGATTATTCCTGGAAAAACAAAGCTGCTCGTCCTCCATTACCAGGTCCTACTTTCAGTGCAGCAGCAAAAAACACGAGTATCTTCACTCGCCCCCCAACAATTCAGCGAGTACATGGGAGAACAGACTGGGTGGCCAAATATGGAGGGAACAGATAGAAAATACCATCCTGTGTGGTTATTACATGCTCTGTGTTCAGTTCTCCTGCACTTGGAAACCTGAAAAGCCTATTTGCTCCAGCTTTTCCTAAGACTATGCAATAGTAAAGAAGAAAAAAAAAAGAACTTGCATTCTGTTACCCGTATAGTACATAAAATACCATGTAAAATACTGGCTGTAAAGTAGGATGCAATGAAGTATTTTACATCACATATTGCCAAAACTGAGAAGTAGGTTTCACCTGATGTTTTCTACAGATAGATCTCCTGTTCTCGTACTCTTGGGGACAACTAGGGTTAGGGTTTTTCATCCAGTGCAACATCTGCTGCTGGGATGTGCTTGAAGTACACAAGCAGCACGAAGAAAGGCTGAAGCAGAGCAGCACCAGGCTTCCACATATTAGGCTGGTTCCTTAGCAGGAAGATGTGAGTAAAAGCACACATCTGGCTTTGTGAAGAACATCAGTCTCCTGCAAGGATTTCAGAACTCGCTTGTAACTAAGAGTTACTCAGGGTCTGTAAGGTGCAAATATTCATGTAGCAGTGGGAACTGAAACTCTTGTAGAAGGACATAGAGAATCCACTGATAGATACTACCCGAGGAAGGTCTAGAAATCTGGCTGATAGAGGGCTGTTGAATGATATAGCAATACTGGAAAACTAAACAAGTACTGAATGCTACTTACCAAGCTGTGAAGACAAGAAGCCTAACAATCAGATTCTGCTGTTTTGATTAACTTATTGCCATTTCTGGTCCAAGATCTATCAAAGAGATTTCTCTCTGTCCTGTCAAGGGAGTGTCACAGTGACCTTTTATAGAGCCTAAATCACTGCAGTCTGTCAGTCATTTTAAGGGTGAATTAGCCAAAAATGCCTAAATTATCACTAAACTCTTGTCCTACATGTCTTTATTGGGTGATGAGACTAAACTACAGAGTTTGAATAGGCTACATGAGGAAGAATATTGGTCTGTTCTTCAGAGACATTGCTTTCTGTTTTAGATCTTAAAGGCCAACTTAGGTACCTGAAAACATAGACAAAAACTTTAATAATTCTGTATGTCACTGTTTATATGCTCATTCAGTACCTTCTGCAGCTTTTATGCTAACTTCTATAATAATATTGCCCAAAGGACTTTGCAATGTACAGTAAATTGTTTATTAGGATGTTGAGCTCCACTACTTCTGTTAACAACTGCATTTAGAAAAAATGTTTAGTCTTTATAGTAATGTTAAACTTGCCATTTTAAAGTACAAACTGAGTATGCTCTTTAAAGATGTAAAGTTGTTAATGATGACTTCAAGCATTATAAAAAAAGAAATTTGTTTGTATGGCTTTTATAAATGGATATTTAAATTTAAACTCCTGTTGTTGACCTAATGTGTCATAATATATGGGTTAAGTTAACTTCCTGGAAAGGAATTTAATCTAAAACAGTTGTACCAAAGAGTCAAATATTTTGCTAGGAAAATTGCACCTAAAGAAAATGCCACTTTTTTTAATACTGTAAGAGCTATGCAAGGATAGGGCTGTCTGGTTAGTAATGCACTAGAGAGTTTAATTCAATTGCCACTGGTCTGGAATTAAGTATTTGTCATTCCCTTAGTACTAAGAGATGTACTATGCTACTTAAATGCATCTTTATTTAACTGTAGAATGTATCTGTAACTTGCTATGGTGATGAAAGACACCCTCGGACAGTTTGTAACAGGCATAACTGCTATGATTTTATAATTAAAATAAATTAATCACTCGTCTCTAATACAAGATGCCAATGACAGTTAAATCACAGCCTGGTCAAGGAATTAACTCATAATGTGCCAATAGCTTATGTGTCTGTGAGTCACCTTAGAGCAGAAAAATAAACAGGTACTATTTATGGCACTAAATATGGTTAGAAGAAACATGCTGTCCTTGTCACATGATAATGAACCTTGAAAGGGCTTTGACATAACCAGATCAGATCTTTACTTGTCCACAAACAAAGCATGACAAGTGTTGAATAATTCTTGTTGCAAACAGCAAGAAAAGGCTAACAGGCTTTGTACACTCATTTCACTCTGATTCATTGGTACGCGTTGGACCGCTAGTGCAGAAATGCTTAAAAGAGTTATTATATGCTAGTAAAATTTCAATGGGGTCAAAAGGCTAAGATTTTTCTCTAGTCCCTTTGCCTGTGTTACTGCTGTTTCTTCTGAGCATGAGCATTCTACCACAAGTTCTAAATTATTTTTAACAGCAGTTCTCAATTCAGCCTACAGCTTTCCAAAGCTCAGGAAACTGCAGCAAGAGCTCACACTTTGATCTAAAAGTTTAAAAGCTTACCAGTCCAGTTTTCTGCTTTCTATTGTCTGTATTCTGTTAAAGACAACTGCAATTCAAATTCACAAGTTACCTGATTTGAGAACAGCATTATACAATTACAAAACTGCTGGGTCATGGCTGTTCTCAGTTTATTGCAGGAAATTCATTTATGTTTACATCCTACTCCTACAGAAGAAAACTGCTTCAATTGTAATATGAAGAGGCAAGAAAAACCCAAACCCATAAAGCAGTTTAAAGATAAGTGTCTTAAATGCTAATGTCTGGCTTACTAACTTTTTCAAATTAAAACAAAGACATAGAGACACCAATGCTGGGTCCTGGGCTGGAATTAGGCACTTAAAATGGTGACATGTTAACAAACCATCTGCTGTCCTGCTCTATGCAGGGAGGTAGGAAAGAAATGTAAATACAGGTGAACACCTGAAGCTGAACTCTGCAGGGTGATGAATAAGGGCTCTCAGAAAATGCTCTGAGCATAGTTCCCCACCCAGATCTAACTGTCTGTGCTCAAGCCAGCTCTGACTCAAGCTGTCTGACCTGGAACCAGGCTTCTGAGACTCCTGCTGGAGCTGCACCCAATCCTGCAGATCTGGAAGCCAGTCTGACTGACCTGGCATCCCAGCTTGACCTCAGCCCTGCCTCAGCCCTGTGACTTGCCTGGCAAACCACTGCTCTGCTGGCAGAGCCTGGCTGTGGCCACTGGCCCAAGTCTGCGCCTCCTGCTCACGCAGCACAAGGTCATTGCCCTGCCTGCTTTGCTGCGACAAGGGAGGAGGGAAGGAAAACCACAGGATGTGACCCTCCTGCCAAGGTACTGCCCTGATACTCAGAGAATTCTGAGTAGCTCCAGAGTCTCACCAATCTAATGGACCAGCCCTCTTGCTTCCTTCTCTCTCAGTACCAGGCACCAAAGAAAAAAGGCTGAAGAAATCGAAGCTCAAGATCTGTGCAAAAAGGGACATAAGTTAAATGAGACCAGAAAAGGGATACATTACCATCCATGTGTATCTTCCAGGATATTTCTCTATGGAAGGTTTATATTTAGAATTATTTCAGGCATTAAGGGAATCAACTGAGGACAAAGACTGATCAAATAAGCCCTTTGGTCTTTAAATAAACTTCCACACAGTATTTTCTAAATCTAAAATAGATTATCCCCCTCAGAAAAAAAAAAATTAAAAAACAAAAAAAACCCCAAAACAACAAAATCAAACACCCTAACTAAAAAACTTTAATATAATACTTGTTTGAATATGTGGTCTGTATTCTTTTGTGCTCTCCAAAACCCTCCCAGTTCAGATTTTTATATTTACAAGTTACTAGAATCAGGGATAGAATAGATTATTTATATAAATTCATGCTCACAAATATATCCTGATACCCTGCAGGAAAGGCACCAAACTGTATTAATCCAGTTGAACAATTAGAGACAAAATACACTGTGTAGAACACAAAAGTTTGCAATAATATTTCCTTAGTTTATTTAAAATAACATTTTAATAAAGCTGTGCCTACACTTCAGCATTACCTAATAAAGCATATTTTTGATTTTTGAGTAGTAATCTGTGAAAGTGAAATGAATGACATATAGCTGAGCTTACAAGTGATTGCAAGGCATGGGTATGCATTTATTGCATTACAGCACAGCCTCGACAGCCGGCTCCATGATTGTGTTTTGTGGGACCAGGTTCTAACATGCAGTGCTGGGAGAACAAAGACAAACACTGTGATCGGATAAACCGGCATGGAAAGGGAGATGGAACATCGCAAGCACGTTTATTGTATTAATCACTAGTGACAAATCAGCAACTCCTCTCCCCTGGTTTTAGAGGTATACGTGATTTTAGAAAGACAAGTCAGATGTGCATTTAAGCTTCAATCCTGCAACTCTCTGTATGCAAGGGCCAGGAGGTCTTTGCCAAAACTAAGTAGCAGGACCAGAAGCTAAACTAATACTATACTCATATTTTCTTGCTTGCTTTCAGTGCAGAAAATGTTAAGACAAATACCATGATAACTCCGTGCTGGTCCTTTAAAAACACAACCCACGTGCATTAGGATATGAAGAATACAACGCACAGACAGCAGTGCCTTTTTCACTTATGAGCAGCACATTTAGGCCGTTGCATATTTGGGCTTCTCATTCATGTGTCTTCAAGTCACTTGATGCAGATTCATGGCTTAATAGGTTTTTTCCATCATCTGCAATCCAAGCCGTCCAACCATCAGTAAACTGTGGAACAGAATAGTTGTTATAAAAAGAGGGAGGGCAAAAATCCCATAAAGAACAAGAAGGAAGGAAACATTGACATCATTTCATTTAGCTGAACACCACACCACCGAAGTTCATTTTTCACGGAACTTACCATGTAATATTTTTAAAACAATATAATCCACAATTAAGTTAAAAAAATGTTTATTCAATAACACAGACAAAAACAAAGGACAGGTGGTTACCTGGCACCGGCAATTATCCCAGGCATTGCCTTTTTGGAGTTGTAAAATCTCATTCCCATAACAGCAGACAAGGTGCCAGATGCCACTGTTGAAAAGAAGCCGAGTCAGAACCATTTGACACAGCAATACCAGCGCAGCATTGCCACACGTGGACACTGAGCAGCACCAACCAAACAGACCTGCACGGACAGACAGGAACGCCTCCCTCTGTGAGTAAACAATTTGATTTTGTTCAGCATCAAAGCTGTCATTACAAGCTTCTCAGCATCTTTGGTAAGCATGCTCCACTGCTCGGCAGAAGCGAGGAGATCTCACCAGGGTTGAGACCACGCTCTGACCACCCACAAACTCTAATCTCTGAACAGGTCACTAGCTCTCCCTCAACCCTGATCTGCAAAAGAATGATTATTCCCTCGAACACAGGCAGGCTCAAAACTGCCAGAAAGCTAGAATGGTGACAGTATTCACTATGTGGGAGGTAACTATTATTTACACTTCACATTTCTCTGCGACATTCTGAACTGGAAAGTGGCACTAAGTACTACAACTGGAAGGAAAACAACCCCACTTGAAAATATGATTAGAAAACAGAAAGCAAACAATGATTGTAATGTTTGATCCAAAGGATCAAACTGAAAGAGCAATTAATATCTTAGACATTACTCCAATTATTTTATCTCTAAATGTGGAAAAGGAATCCCATCAACATTCACATGAAATTTTTCAAGGCCATTGTTTCTTTGAAGAAGAAAGGCAGGTGAAAGTGCTGTATACCTTTTTCCAAAGCCTCAAGTTTGTTCGCATCAGACAGGGCAAAAGGTGTTCTAGAGATACTCTGTCAAGGTTCTATTTCTGCATTTCTACTGCTGATGTACTGGGACCAACTTATAGCTCTGCAGGAGCCACAGCTGCACATTGCTAGGAGGGCTGAGGAGGGAGGGATGGATGGATGGATGGATGGATGGATGGAGGGATGGACAGATGGATGGAGGGCTGTACTAGACTGTGACACATCACCACTTTCAAGAGGTCAATTTGAAAGCACTCCATGCACCACATCAGGATATACAAAAGCTGTATCCCTCTTCCATGGCACTGCCTAAAAACCCGTGCCAGAGATGCACAGCCACTCCCACAGCACGCCAGATTGGAAGGACCGTTCACAACTGGAAATTGTGCTTTACATTGAGCTGCATTTTACATTTTGTTCCTTACTGATGAGGTTGGTCCTCTACAGTGGCCTCATAGGGCCTTTTAGCACATAAATCCTATTGGTCTAAAATAGTCTTAAATCACTGTAAAGCTGCAGTATCATAGCACTAGTAACTCTATGGAGTAGTTACAGAACTAGAAGGCTCCTCAAGAAGTCATCTAGGGTACCTTAGTGCCTAAAGGCATGATCAGTTCCTGACAGTGGTTTAACCAGATATTGCACTCCTGCAGCAAAGGAATTCCCTGAGTTTCACCTGAGTGCTTCATATTACTTTCCTCAGTGATGTCATCCTTCTCTTCCCCTGAAGTGTTAACTGCAAGCTTAACACCCACAACTTCTTGTAAGTTCTACTGAAGGCAAGCAGGATAAATCACTGCCTCTTTTCTTTTACATACTGTTTCCTCTAGAGTGTTGGATGCATTGGAACATGTACTGCTCCTCTGAGATGCTTGTGCAAACCAAGGTTCCATAAAGCCACATACACCTGTTACAGTGCTGTGTTTATATAGTAAATAGTGTTTATTCCACCACCACAGGCTAAAAACGCTGCTTCACAACCAAAATTTTTCCATGTATGTTTCCTGCACCTAATGTGTTGGTGTAACACATTATCTATCTGGCAGAAGAGAGAGTATTTCTCACTAACCCTGGATTCAAACAGGACAATCCAGGTCTTCGTCCCAGGTATTGTGCTCTGACACAAATACCTCCTGGCCGTGGTATGGTGGGCAGGAGGTCCTGCCACCACTTGAAACATTTGTATAGGTAAAAGGGCACAGGGTAGCTGAAACGTGCTAGAAAAAAAAAAGGTTACTGTTCCCACCGCTACCAGTAACACTCAGAACTCGGCTGCCGAGCAAACTTACCGAGGGAAAGCCACACATTCTTTGGATCTTTGGACTGCTGGTAAGCGCCTAGTCCCGCTAAGCCGCCAAACAGAAGACCGGCAGCTAGCGAAGGGACGCTGCCTTGAATAAAAAATAAAGCAGTCAGAGGAAGAACACACACAGAGTCCGTCCGCACAGCAGACGAAAGCCCTTAGCGGCTTTCCCGTACTAGTAAACCCGCAAAATCAACCTAACCAAAGCATTAGGGGTTAGGCTGAGGGGTCTGGGGAGTTTTTTAAGATACTTTCCAGCCCTTGGCGAGCACCGTTTCGGTGGTAACAAGGACTTGGCGGCACTGGCGGGGTCACTGCCGGCAGCGGCCCCGGCGCGGGGCGGAGCCGAGCGGAGCGGGGGCTGCCAGCGGGCACGACCGGGACAGGGACAGGGACAGCCGCGGCCACCAGCACCCACCTGCCTTGGCGTAGCCCACGACACCGCCCGTCGCCACCAGCGCCGCGTAGCCGAAGCCCAGCCAGTCGTACTCCATCTGCGGCCAGCCGCGGGGACCCGCACAGGGCAGGGCAGGGCAGGGCAGGGCAGCGCCGACCTTGGGCCGCCCTCCTCCGCCCCGGGGCCGCCTCCGGAGGTCCCGCCCGCCGCCCGTGACGGCACCCGGGCAAGGCCCGCCCCGGCGGCTGCGCGGCCGCGACGCTGGCCCGGCTCCGGGAGGCTCTGCTTGATTGACTGCCCACGAGTAACACGGCTGGAAAGTCAGAAATGAAGCAGAAAACACCCACCTCCCCTTTTCTTCCCAGGCTCGACATCACCCCGCACTGCCAGGGGCTGGGAAGTGGAGGTTGCGGTCGGTCCATAGCGCCTCTTCTGCGCTGCTGCTGCCTCCTCGCACTCTTGCCGTGCCCTAGCGTGGGGTCCCTCCCACGGGAGACAGTCCTGCACAAACTGCCACAGTCTAGGTCCTTCCATGGGGGGCAGTCCTTCAGGAACAGGCTGCTCCAGTGTGGATCTTAACTAAATTATTTTGGAGGTTTATTCCCAGCATTCTGCGTGGTCAGCAGTCCTGCCAGCGCGCTTGCTCCAGGATGGGCCCCTCTCTCCGAGGGCTGCAGCTTCCTCCGGGGCACATCCACGTGCTGCAGTGCGGAGTCCTGCCTGGTGGATCCCTGCCCCGTGGGCTGCAGGAATCTGTCATTAGGCCCATGACACAGGAGACAAATTACCTTCTGACCTCTGGCAGGGCTTATTCTTTAATGTGTACCCGAAGATTTACTGAACTTGGCAAGTTTCAGGTTCTGCCTACAGAGCAACACAAATGACCTGACGATTGTGCTTTCTGCTTTATTTTTTCCCCACCTTCACTACTGAGGGTAGCTGTGCTTGAGAATGGATAGATTTGCAAGGAAAAGAAATTAGAAGATCTGAAGCTGGACCACAACAAGCTATGGTCAGACCAGTTCTTTCACAAGGCAATGAACTTTCCTCCATGCTGGCTTCCATAAAAGACTCGGAAGAAGAGTTGTGCAGGCTAGATCTTTGTTCTGTTTTATATGAACAGTTAAGACTACAAACATATTTCAACTGAAAGAAAGTTAATATGGTTGTCAGGCTTTCATGAAACAAACAAACAAAAAANGCTTAGCCCGCCTCACCGTGGGCGGCACCACGGGCTGCGGGGGAACCTCCGCCCTTGCGCCTGGAACACCTGTCCTCCTTCTTTGCTGCCCTTGTTGTCTGCACGGCTGTTTCTCCCAAAAGGTTCTCATTCCTCTCTCCAGCTGCTGATGTGCAGCAAGTTCTTTCTGCTTCTTAAATACGTTGTCATGGAGGTGTCACCAGTGTCGTCATGAGTTCATCCTCGGCCACCAGCAGGTCTGTCCTGGAGCTGGCTGACTCTGCCCAACATGAGGTCCTGGTGTCTCCTTTCAGAAATCAACCTTGCCCTGGAAACCCAATCCAGATGTCAAAAGAAGGCGTCTGGATTCCTCGGCAGCTCTGCTGAGGACACCACGCACATGTGGAGTGATGGTGGTGTTGCGCTGCTTGATGCTGTCCTTTGTCCCAAAGGCAGGCTTGCTAACTGGTGCCCAGAGCCAATTCACTCACTGAGACAGGTATTTCCATTATTCATTCTAGTTTGCACGAAGCAGGGAGTTTGATCCACTCAGTTATCATCAATACTTTACACTATGTATATGTTTTAACAACCTAATTGCACTATTTATACCTTTTAACAAACTAAGGCAAAAGTATTCATTGGTTACATACCTTTCCTATAATTAGTACTTGACCCCCTGTCTATTTGCTAGTTATATTTCTTGTTTCTCATTCTAATTAGTCCGTAGGTGCAGTTCTTCTCTCCATTTGAGTCTGGGGTCTGTTTTGAGTAGGTGGTCAATGAGTCGGTGGTTGTGATTGCCCACTGCCAGAATTTACTGCTGCCAGTTACTGCTCAATTTTGCTGACTTCACTCCTGATGGCTCTTGTCCAGACAGCCCATTCATCTTGGGATCGTCTTCTCTTTTCCTTAAAGCAAAAAATCATGATATAAGACAAGGATATGATGCTCACAGTACAATTGCTTGATCATAACTGTCCAGCAACAGCTACTGATTAACCAAAAAAAAAAAAATTGTGATGTTTGACTCAAACCTCTGTTCAAATTTTGAGGGGCTTGGTATCAGTCCCAGTCCCTGAAGGAAAGTGCAGCTCTCCTGGTCTGGGTCTGCAGAGGTGCCTGGGACTGATTGGCTGGAGAGAAGCTTTGCTGCACATTTCCCACTCCTGGAGAGTGGCAGACAGCACCCTGGGCTGCATTAGACAGGTTTGGACAGATGATCCTTCCTCTCAGCTCTGTGGTAAGACAGCTGGAATCTTGGGAATTCTCTCCTAGGCTCAGCGGTGCAAGGCAGGCATTGACATACTGAAGCAGGTCCAGCAAAGTGCTCTGAAGATGATTAAGGGCTTGGGCATCTTTCATGCAAGAAGTGTCTGAGAGAGCTGGAACTG
>VYXF01007701.1:347570-363940 GCA_013397295.1 Polioptila caerulea
AAGCTATGGTCAGACCAGTTCTTTCACAAGGCAATGAACTTTCCTCCATGCTGGCTTCCATAAAAGACTCGGAAGAAGAGGTGTGCAGGCTAGATCTTTGTTCTGTTTTATATGAACAGTTAACACTACAAACATATTTCAACTGAAAGAAAGTTATATGGTTGTCAGGCTTTCATGAAACAAACAAACAAAAAAGCCCCCAAACCCTAAGCCAAAACAAATGAGAAACCCCCAAACAAAACCAAAGATATCCATCTATTGCTCTTTTCAAGCTCAATGTCAAACCAACAGTTTGCCCCAGGTTATCTGGAAAGGCAGACTTGCAATGAACAAATGACTCTTGCCAAAACAGTATTTTTACCCTCTTTAGCTTATCACCCCTTCACATTCTCAGTTTATTCTCTCGTGTGCTGTGTTTTCCCTTTCCCATCTTTGTTTTCCTCCTGCTTCCTCCCCACTTCTGCCCTAAGGTTTTCTCTATTTTTTTCAGTTGTCCTTCCCTTTCCCTTGTTCTCAGAGCTCCACGCCTGGAAAAAACTTAAGATGTTGGATCACTTTTGCTGAAGGTTGCAGTCTTTTGTGGAGAGAATTCGATTTGCATTTTTGTGCCATTAGATGGCCAGAAGCATCTAGCTAACACAGTGCTAATGATTGTCAGCAGTGACTTGCTGATCAAAATCAGGCTGGCTCCTTTGTTTGAAGCAGAACTTTTGCTTTTAGTTTAAGGTTTGATTTTACCTAATCAAATCAGATAGGTTTGGTGTTACCTACTTAATGCCACTGTTTTGCCTTGAGTGCTTATTTCTAATGCCTGTTTCCGGCCTCTTCAGGTGCCCCTCACAAAAATGACATTCACAAACCAGCCAATTCTTTATCATTCTTATGAGAGGGAGCCTTCATGCCCACATAGCAAACCACCCCCGTGCTGGCAGTCACTAGCCATGAGACAGCAGGATTTGCTAGGCAAAGACCTTTTCTTGGGTGACCCTCTGTTACCAAAGGTCTGAATCTTCCCTGGATTCCTAGCGTGGGGAGAGGACGGAGATGGAAAGCAAATCCATACCTAGAGGGTGGCACTGTGAATTTAGAGCAATGAAAATTGGTCTTTGTTTAAATCCATTGAGAATGATTTGCAGAGGGTCATCAAAAGTGCCCCTCTGCTGTGGGGTAATGCCAGTAAAACTTTTTTTAAGCATTATATCAAGCTTTTCATTAAATGTTTTTATGATCACAGGCTGGTTCCTGGTGAAAGCTGAGGGCATTGATCTATTCCTGCACATCACGATGTGACACGTTATCATGACCTCTGAATCAGTGTGTCCTAATGTCCATCCTTCAGTGTGTTTGCAGCACCTTCAATCATCATTTGGTGCTGCTGATGTCACTGCTGACCTCGCAGCTCACCTAAGTCAGAATCTTTGATGCTTGAACTGAATCTGAAGCCAGTGAGCAGACAATCCTACTGGTTACTTCAGTTTTATGCCTCTTGTGGCTATGCTGTGATTTATTCATGGGTGCCAAAGCTTCAGCCTTGCATTTGTGGGTTCCAGAATGATGGGTTTGTGGTAGCTGTGTGCTCACAAATCAAGTGAGATNGACTCAAACCTCTGTTCAAATTTTGAGGGGCTTGGTATCAGTCCCAGTCCCTGAAGGAAAGTGCAGCTCTCCTGGTCTGGGTCTGCAGAGGTGCCTGGGACTGATTGGCTGGAGAGAAGCTTTGCTGCACATTTCCCACTCCTGGAGAGTGGCAGACAGCACCCTGGGCTGCATTAGACAGGTTTGGACAGATGATCCTTCCTCTCAGCTCTGTGGTAAGACAGCTGGAATCTTGGGAATTCTCTCCTAGGCTCAGCGGTGCAAGGCAGGCATTGACATACTGAAGCAGGTCCAGCAAAGTGCTCTGAAGATGATTAAGGGCTTGGGCATCTTTCATGCAAGAAGTGTCTGAGAGAGCTGGAACTGTTCAGTTTGAGAGGCTCCTTACTGATCCATATAAATATCTGATGGGAACGGGTAAAGCAGGCAGAGACAGGGTCATCTCAGTGCAACCCACTGACAGCACAAGGGGTAAAAGGCACAAGTCGAAATACCAGAAATTTCATTCAAACATAAATTAAAACCACTTTCATCTTGAAGGTGGCCAAATAGCAGAAGAAGCACTCAGGCAAGCTGTGAAATCTGCATCCATGGAAATATTCTTGCCCAAACTAGGCACAGCCTTGACCATACTTTGTGAAAGGAGGCTTGGCCTTGGTGGGCTTCGGAGGTCCCTTCCAACCCCAGCTGGCCCTGGGCACAAACAGAGTGAAACTGGTGAGAATTTGTCAGCTGATCTCTGCCTCCTCCCTTCCCAGATGTGGTTTGAGAACTGAGCACTACGGTTTGTGCTTGTGACAAAATCTTTTATGTATTTTACAGGAAGGAATCTGTCATTAGGCCCATGACACAGGAGACAAATTACCTTCTGACCTCTGGCAGGGCTTATTCTTTAATGTGTACCCGAAGATTTACTGAACTTGGCAAGTTTCAGGTTCTGCCTACAGAGCAACACAAATGACCTGACGATTGTGCTTTCTGCTTTATTTTTTCCCCACCTTCACTACTGAGGGTAGCTGTGCTTGAGAATGGATAGATTTGCAAGGAAAAGAAATTAGAAGATCTGAAGCTGGACCACAACAAGCTATGGTCAGACCAGTTCTTTCACAAGGCAATGAACTTTCCTCCATGCTGGCTTCCATAAAAGACTCGGAAGAAGAGTTGTGCAGGCTAGATCTTTGTTCTGTTTTATATGAACAGTTAAGACTACAAACATATTTCAACTGAAAGAAAGTTAATATGGTTGTCAGGCTTTCATGAAACAAACAAACAAAAAAAACCCAAACCCTAAGCCAAAACAAACAAGAAACCCCCAAACAAAACCAAAGGTATCCATCTATTGCTCTTTTCAAGCTCAATGTCAAACCAACAGTTTGCCCCAGGTTATCTGGAAAGGCAGACTTGCAATGAACAAATGACTCTTGCCAAAACAGTATTTTTACCCTCTTTAGCTTATCACCCCTTCACATTCTCAGTTTATTCTCTCGTGTGCTGTGTTTTCCCTTTCCCATCTTTGTTTTCCTCCTGCTTCCTCCCCACTTCTGCCCTAAGGTTTTCTCTATTTTTTTCAGTTGTCCTTCCCTTTCCCTTGTTCTCAGAGCTCCACGCCTGGAAAAAACTTAAGATGTTGGATCACTTTTGCTGAAGGTTGCAGTCTTTTGTTGAGAGAATTCGATTTGCATTTTTGTGCCATTAGATGGCCAGAAGCATCTAGCTAACACAGTGCTAATGATTGTCAGCAGTGACTTGCTGATCAAAATCAGGCTGGCTCCTTTGTTTGAAGCAGAACTTTTGCTTTTAGTTTAAGGTTTGATTTTACCTAATCAAATCAGATAGGTTTGGTGTTACCTACTTAATGCCACTGTTTTGCCTTGAGTGCTTATTTCTAATGCCTGTTTCCGGCCTCTTCAGGTGCCCCTCACAAAAATGACATTCACACACCAGCCAATTCTTTATCATTCTTATGAGAGGGAGCCTTCATGCCCACATAGCAAACCACCCCCGTGCTGGCAGTCACTAGCCATGAGACAGCAGGATTTGCTAGGCAAAGACCTTTTCTTGGGTGACCCTCTGTTACCAAAGGTCTGAATCTTCCCTGGATTCCTAGCGTGGGGAGAGGACGGAGATGGAAAGCAAATCCATACCTAGAGGGTGGCACTGTGAATTTAGAGCAATGAAAATTGGTCTTTGTTTAAATCCATTGAGAATGATTTACAGAGGGTCATCAAAAGTGCCCCTCTGCTGTGGGGTAATGCCAGTAAAACTTTTTTTAAGCATTATATCAAGCTTTTCATTAAATGTTTTTATGATCACAGGCTGGTTCCTGGTGAAAGCTGAGGGCATTGATCTATTCCTGCACATCACGATGTGACACATTATCATGACCTCTGAATCAGTGTGTCCTAATGTCCATCCTTCATTGTGTTTGCAGCACCTTCAATCATCATTTGGTGCTGCTGATGTCACTGCTGACCTCGCAGCTCACCTAAGTCAGAATCTTTGATGCTTGAACTGAATCTGAAGCCAGTGAGCAGACAATCCTACTGGTTACTTCAGTTTTATGCCTCTTGTGGCTATGCTGTGATTTATTCATGGGTGCCAAAGCTTCAGCCTTGCATTTGTGGGTTCCAGAATGATGGGTTTGTGGTAGCTGTGTGCTCACAAATCAAGTGAGATACGGTTTGAAGGAAAAGGCAGAGGAATTGGTACAGCAAACAGAGGAATGGGATATGCAAGAGAGCAAACCAATCCAGACTACAAGCTCACTAAAGTGTGCTCGGATTTTTCCCTGTTCTGCTTCTGTGGGTGCCCCTGGAAGTGTTCCAGGTCAGGTTGGATGGGGGCCTGATCTAGTGAATGACATTCCTGCCCATGGCAGGGGTGTANTAAGTCAGAATCTTTGATGCTTGAACTGAATCTGAAGCCAGTGAGCAGACAATCCTACTGGTTACTTCAGTTTTATGCCTCTTGTGGCTATGCTGTGATTTATTCATGGGTGCCAAAGCTTCAGCCTTGCATTTGTGGGTTCCAGAATGATGGGTTTGTGGTAGCTGTGTGCTCACAAATCAAGTGAGATACGGTTTGAAGGAAAAGGCAGAGGAATTGGTACAGCAAACAGAGGAATGGGATATGCAAGAGAGCAAACCAATCCAGACTACAAGCTCACTAAAGTGTGATTGGATTTTTCTGCTTCTGTGGGTGCCCCTGGAAGTGTTCCAGGTCAGGTTGGATGGGGGCCTGATCTAGTGAATGACATTCCTGCCCATGGCAGGCACCTCAATTAGATGATCTTTAAGGTCCCTTCTAACCTAAACCATTCTGTAATACTGTGATTCTATGATTCTACATACACATTGCTTTCATTCCTAGAGTGAAGTTGAAGGGATACCTTGGTAAACTTCTATATTTTTTTGTGTGTGTGTCGCTAGAAAGCTTTGTGTCAACCTGAGCAGCTGCATGGGTCATAGTCCTGGAATTATCTTTGCTATATCTTCTTTTGGGCTGGCACAAGTATTGCTTGGCCTCTTGGCAGAGGAATTGATACAGCTCAGACACAGACAATTCTAGCAGGAGTGGGAATGGGAGGCCTGTGAGCCTGCTGGTTTAGGCTGGAACTGCTGCTGGACTTCAACCCACAAGCTCGGCCTAAGATTTGTCCTCCCTTCTCTTTAACAAACCCTGCTAGTGGACCTGCTGCCAGGGAGTTCATTTCAGGCCCCAGACCAGAATGGTAGAGCAGCATTTGTGCAGTGCCTGGTTTGCAGTGGCAGGCTCAAGCCCTCCAGGGAGCAGGAGGAGGCACAGTGCTGCATCCCGCTTCCCTTGGAGCGCTCTCACGGCTGTGCTCCCGAGGGCTCCGTCACAAACCCGGCTATCTGGCACAGGACACCGGGCATTTCTGGCTGCTGTGCACACCTCTGATGCCCGAGGCACACACGGAATATACACCTTCCCAGGGGTGGGGATTTTTGGTAGCATTTGGATGTGTGTTCAGCTACAAAGCAAATTGCTTGAAACCTGCAAGTCATTCTGCTGGCTTGGATCAGGCCCCATGAGCTGCCTCGTGTCTCAGCTCTCCTGTGAACTTCACAGTGCCGTGCTGTGGGCTGGAAAACAAGCACCTGACAGTGCTTACTGCACCTGGAGAAACAGTGAGGAAGGTGACAGAAACCCTCAGCTCCCACATCTCACAGATAGAAGCCCCTGTAAGGGAACGCTCCACTTAATTTGAGGTTTAGCCAGCATTGGCCCTGTCAGCTCATGCATCCCATTGCAACTACTGTGCTTCAGAGCTGCCCAGCAGAGTACTCCATGTCTTGCAGTAGTAGACAGTTAAACAAACCCTGATGATGAGTTCAAGATGAGACAAGCCCTCGCAAGCAGTGGTGATGTCTCCTCCCCACCACTGACAGTGCTAGCTCCTCCAAATGTCTTCTCCCTCTCACACACAGAATGACAGAAGAGGAACACATGCTGCTTCTGGTCTTTCATTTTTGATGTATTGAATATCTCAGAGGCTAGAGAATTAAGGGAAAGCATTGCAGTATCTGCACCAGGCACAGATGTTTGCACAGTCGTGGAGCTGCTGCTACAGCATCACTCAGTGCATAAAAACACCCTTGATGCCAGGAGTGCACGAAGGTTGAGGAAAAGGAACTGATGATTTCCATTCATAAGCATGAATCCTAATCCCAAGGTGATGGCAGCCTGTGCAGATGTACTTTTCATAGCTTCACACCTTTTCCCAGTGGGGTTCTGAGCCCCTCCAAGGATGGAGACTGCCCAACCTCCCTGTACAGCCTGTTCCTGTTCTCAGTTTAATGTCCCTGGAGTCAAAAGGCTGCAGTTCCACATACATACATCCTACAGTGAGATTTCAGCTCTTTGGACAAGGTGTGTAAAAGTCTTTAAGAGCAAATAAGCAAAAAGGCATCCAGCAGTATGTTGTCTAAGCAAGTCAAATCGACTGCAGTGGAAAGTCTGACTTGCTTGGAAATCCCATTAAAGAGAGCAGCATGTCCTTTGCATACCCCGTCTCAGTAAGGGTTTCAATGAATGAACAGAACAGAAAACATTTTTTCTTTATTTATATTGAATCAGAAATATTGTGTTCTCAATTCAGAATTAATTCAGATTTTTTTTTCAGCTGTATTTCTTGAAGACAGGGAGATACAGATACAGGAGCCCATGCTCTCTCTGTGGATGTGCACCACAGCTGCTGAGCTGAATCGCTGCTGTTACTGTTGTGCAGAGGAATCTAACCTTCCTTAACATCCTTCCTACCAGCCACACCCTCCAGTTTTTCATCTTTCCCTGTCTTTCACTGCTATTTCAAAGTAACACCACTACAGTAAGGTCTCACTAGTTTCTATGCAATTATTCAGTTTGGCTGCCAGAAATAATTGTTTTATCTCTTCTATGGTGATTAACTGTATTGTTCCTTCTACTAAAAAAAAAAACCAAAAAACTGATGAGGCAGGTGTTGCACCCAAAAATCAGTCACCCAGTGAAAACAGATTAATTTTCTTACAGAAAAATTAACCTGGAGTAGCATTCATGAAAACAAAACAAAATTAAAAAAACAAACAAACAAACAAAAAAACTTAGATAACATTTAACATAATAATAACATAATAATAATAACATGGACAGAAATCTGTTATGTTTTTCTGGATTCTTGATCAGGTAACACAACCCATAATATATCTGTATACCCATAAAATATCTGTATTTCTTCTGGTTCAGAGTGCAACATGCTGTTATATCCATAAGTTTCAAACTGCCAAGCTCAATGCTTCTGCTGCTGAGTGATATTTTGCTATTCACCTCTGGAATCTGAACAATGAAATCTGATGTTGTTTGTACTCTGGGCATAAATACTCACACAAAGTGGTGAGCATGGCTTTATTTTATCTGGGATTTTTCAGTATGGGAGAAATTCAGCTTGTTAGACCAAGGAGGGGATGGGCTGGTCCCAGACCTCTCTTAAGTTCTGAAGTCTCTGGACCCTCCTGAAACTTGCTGTTTAAAATAATTACTCATTCTGAAATACTTCTCTCTTCAGCTTCCTCAATGAGAGGAAGACAGCAAAGCCCTCTTCTCCCCTTTTCAAAATACTGAACAGAATTTCTTCTCTGGAGGTGAACTTTTGGTGCCTTTCTGCCGGAATCTGCATCATTAGGTGCTGGCAGCTCTAAAAGCAGAATAAGCTGACTGAGGCAGATCCTGCCTGTTCAGAACCTTCCCGGCAGGTTACCAGCCATGCTCCAGGATATCTAAATGTGTCGTGTTCCTGTTACAGAACTGCTGCAGTTTGCAATCCAGTTTGTTAAAAGACCTTGAAATTCGCGATGTTTTCATAAAGCTGGTGGTAAATCGCTGTTATTCAAGACGTGTTCTTTGAGCCATCACTGCTTGCTCAGAAGACAGGCAGGAGAGCAACACACAGTCTCCCTAGATTCAGGCATCCCTATTTTTACTGCTTTTGTGCAGCTGACTGGGTCACTCAACAGTGCTGCTAACATGCCACGTGAATACAACCACAATAGCTAGAGGAATAAGTATTCATAGGCTTGCTTCCTTGCTTTGTTTTTTTAGGACATGGTGACTGATATCCTGACTCTTGTCTTCTGTTTGCCACACTAAAATATTCTCAAGTCTTTTTGCTTTTTTTTGTCTCTGCAGCAGGCTTGGTCGGTTGAGGTTTTGTGTACTTTAGGAAGAGTTTGGAGGGAAAATCTGCTCAGACGTTGGATGGCCTCCCTCTAGTGGCTGTTACTGGGGATTTAAAATGGGGCTGTGACCTACGCTGTGTTAGCGTCAACCTCCGTGTGCCGTGAAAGTGAGTAAACTTGGGAAGAAGTCTTACACCACATCGAAATACAAACCAGAAACACTTCGTTATTGCCATGACTTAGTTACTCCTTTTTCTGTCCTGAAAATACGGATCTTCCCCACTTTCCATCACTTCCTCTGTGTCCTTATACAGAATGATCTATGGACACTGGCGAACCAAAATCTGCAAGTAATTCTTTTTTTCCTAGTTCAGTTACTCAGCCAAGTAAGACAAATATTTAAGCCCCTGTTTTTCAGATATGGACTGCTGTGCCTGAAACCCTATCTGATTTTTCTAACCGAGTACATTGATCTTGTAAAGGATCCTGTTTGCTTTTACAAACCTTATCCCAACAGATATTTAAAGAACAGGTATGATCTGGGAAATGCAGCATCTTTATTCCATTTCTAGTAGTTTTCTGTTATTCTCTGTAGTAAATAATTAATATCTTTGACAAAACCCTATCTGTATGTATAGCCAGCAGTTGTATTCCTGTGTTTAAGATCTTGCTGATTGTGACGCATTACACTTTGTGTCTTTTAGATACAAAAAGTGCCAGGAATGCATGGCTGTGTTTGTATTTTTGTAAAAAAGATAGTAATGACAGGGTAGCAAGACAGAGCTAGAAAATATCCCATTAGAAATGATAAAAACTGAAAGCTCCTGCAGCTGCAAGAGGAGCTTTCCTCTGATGTCTCCTTTTAGATCTGTCAAGCTTTGTCCTCCAAGTGTTAAGTGATTTGCAGGCAGTGTGAGACAGACCAACTTCAGCTGCACTTGCAGAACATCCCTAAAAATCCTGTCTCATGAGTTAATGCTCTGACAGAGCAGAAATTAAGATTGCTACTGCTATTATCTTGACTGCTTTTAGTGATGTTGTAGGCTGGGGTGTTGTCACCTGAAACTACCAGTTGAATTTCCTCTATCAGTGAAGAGAAACCAATACTTTTACTCACACTAGATTTTCCACAAACTAATTCTGGGTGCTATTTGTGTATTTTCACTGGTTTCAATATAGTTGTGTTGATGTGAAATTGCTGTCATTGAAGCTGACTGGAGTTCTCTTTTTTTTTTTCCTCATCAATACACATAACTATGTTATGAATTAAGGATTCTTGAAATAAAATATTTGTTGCTAGCACTGGAAGAAAAAATGGAGAGAAACACATTACCATGACAACTCCCTGGCTCTCTTCCATATCAATCCACTTCACCACTTCCACCTCCCCATCATGTGTTGGCCATGGATCCTGGGACATCTGGAGCTAGGCAAGAGAAAATCAAATGGTTAGTCTTTTTAAGATCTTTGTGTTCAGGTTTATGTCCACTCTCTGGGACCTTTCTCCACAGAACTGAGGTGAAATTCTCTGGAATGCACATCAACAGATGCCTGGCTGCTAACATGCTGTCAAGTTTCTTTGCTGGGAGCAGCTTTTATGACACAGACAAGGTGTCAACCCGAAGGACCTAAAGATTTCATTTGAGAAATAAAATCCCTCTTCTGCAACAGCCTCAATATGATACTGCACATAATCATTCATGTAACCTTCCCAACCAGCACTGCCCTCCAAGTGCTATTTGAACACTGGGCCACTACCACATAGTACCCTCATATGAATTTAGTAATAAGTACTGGATTTTTGCTTTGGTTTTTGTTAGTTGGTTGGTTGGTTGGTTGAAGGAAATAGGCAAACAGGAAAAATTCAAGCATGATATAACTGGAAGGAGTTATTGAGACTCAATGATAGCCTATGATGTTATATAATAATAGATATAGATGTAGGCAGACCACAGGACCTGTCCAGGATATAAATGGATAGGAATTAATCCTCTGCTTGTCACTAATTAGCACCTTCCACTTGTCACTAAAAACACCTTCTACTAGCCCAGGTTTCTCAAAGTCCCGTCCAACCTATCTTGAACACTTTCAGGGATGGGGCATCTGCATCTCCTCTGAAAAACCTGTCTGGTGCCTCATGACCCTTAAAGTAAGGAATTTATTCCATATATCCAATCTAAAACCATCTTATTACAGTGTGAAGCCATTCCACAATGTCTTATCCCTACAAGCCCCTGTAAAAGGTCTCTCCAGCTCTCTTGCAGGCTCTCTTTAGGTACTGGAAGGATGCTACAAGGTCAGCTGAGAGCCTTCTCTCCTCCAGGCTGAACAGCCCCAGATCTCTCAGCCTGTCTTCATAGGAGAGGTGCTCCAGTCTCTGATCATCTTTGTAGCCTCCTCTGGCCTTGCTGTAGCAGGTCCATGTCCTTCTCATGTTGGAGGACCAAGAGCTGGATGCAGCACTCCCAGTGGGTTCTCACGAGGGTAGAGTAGAGGGGAGTACCACCTCTCCCAGCCTGCTGGCCACGCTGCTTTGGATGCAGCCCAGGATACATTTGGCTTTCTGGGCTGCAGGCACACACTGCTGGGTCAGCCAACAGCCCCAAGCCCTTCTCCTCAGGGCTGCTCTCAATCCATTCTCCCCTAGCCTGTATTTGTGCTTAGGATTGCCCTGACCCAGGTATAGGACCTTGCACTTGGCCTTGTTGAATTCCCTGAGGTTCATACAGGCCCCCTCTCCAGCCTGTCCATGTCCCTCTGGATGCCATCCCTTCCCTCCAGTGTGCTGCCTGCACCACACAGCTCGGTGTCATCATCAGCCATGCTGAGGGTACATTCAATCCCACTGTCCATGACACTGACAGAGGTGTTAAACAGTGCCAGTCCCAATACCGACCCCTGAGGCATTAATGCCACTCATATCAAGTGCAACTCACAACTCACACCAAGTGCCACGCCACAAAAACTGACTCATGACTTTTAAAACAAATGCAAAAAAGACTGTATGATCCAACTGCAGGACTATCATAGTACTTTGCCATAAACAGCAGAGTATGTCAGCTATAACCAGAACTTCATGACTTTGCTTCTCCCCTTCTGTACATTTGGTTTATCAAATAAAGCAACATGCCAAAAAGTGTGGTTTTGTCAGGGAAAATTCAGAAAAATATTATTTTTTCACAGGTAGCATTAAGGTAAAGATAACACTTTATGAAAAAGAGACAGTGGTGGCATTGCATAAATGCTTTAAAAAGCTTGGGATGTGCATTACCATCCCAAAATAAAAATCTGTTCATAACAGATGGCAATAAATGTGGTTTGTGGGGAGTTTTGGAAAATGCTGATACAATGGCAAAGCAGAAAGATATGTGACAAAACAGGAATGACCCCAGGACATCCACAAAAATACTGGAAGGCACTGCCTTCCAGGAATACAAAACTACTGAGTTCACATTATTCACCATCTCCCAAATTGAGGAAACCAGGCATCTTTGTAAGTTAATTAAAAAAGTAGGGTAAAGCGTAGCTCAATAGGGGGGAAAAATACATTTATCATGTTTTTCCTTAAATAGTTGCTTGAGAGACTGATTTCAGATTCAGAATTTTCCTGGGGTGCTGTTCTTAAAAAGACAGTTTGTCTGAGAAGTGGTGCTGCTTATGAAAGTTAAAATAAATTTTGTTGTGGGCTGCTCACTCTACTTTTGTTCACCTCTTTTCTCCCATTCCATCACGGTCAGCAGAGTTTTGTCCTTGAAAAGCAGGAACAGGAAAGAGCCACCTCGTGGGCAGCAGTACCGAGCACTGCTCTGGAAACAAGTTTGCTGCCACCAGCTCTTAAGAACAGCCACCAGCAGCACTGCACTGCTCAGGGTGTGGAGACAGCCACAAAAGAGACAGGTCAGCCCTACTGATGCCTTTATTTTCATGCCTTTTCTGAGTGGTGGAGGTTTGGAGGAAGGAAAAGCATTGCTTCAGAGCCTGGACCTCTCCAACGGGACAAAGGCAACACAACCCCAAAGGCAACATCTTCTCTAAGCCCTTCCCTTCAGTTTTTGCCCTTACAGTTCTGTGAACTGTTCTATGTGTGTTGACTCCAAGAGGCAGCCCCTTCCCTTTTCTCCTTGCACCACCACCACAGATTATGAAGACAAACATAGGCAGCTCACACAACAGGAGCCACTGCACCCCCATTTCTGTAACATGCACACTTAAATCGACATCAGGCTGGAAATCTTGCAGTGTAAAAGGCTGCCTGATTTGCCTTGACCTTCCAAATGCCATACTTGTGATTCCAAGGTCAAACGTATCTACCAACAGGCTAATCTCCAGCAGCCCCCTGAAACAGCCTGTGCTTCCCCTTCAGCATTTCTCTCTAGGCAAAGGGACACTTTCTTTGAACTCCTATGCTGCCAACTGATCTGAGCTTTCCTCCTGCACTTTACAAGCTGATGCACAGCAGTTTGCTCTTTAGAAATCTGTTCCCATCCTTGGGAATATTATTCTGCAGGATGTGATTGAAATCAATCTTTTTTTTCTGGGAACTGGAGCCATATAGTTATGTTTGGGGAACATGCAGGGCTTGAGGTGGGTCACATGTAAGTGGGCTGCAGGACACCTACAATCAGCAGGCACATGCTCCAGTGCTGCCTGCCCCTCAGGCAGGGTGCCTGCCTTGCCAGCATGTGCCACATGCCCACCCCAGCACCATGGCCTTCCTGCTGCCCACCAATGACCCCCACAGCTGCACAGCAGTGACCAGCAGCACCGAGGTGGCCACCACCAGTCCCTTCACCCACCTCATCACAGTGCCCACACTACCAGTCTTGGCCCACCCCTGGACTGGCCAGCACCTCCTGGATGATCCTGTTCCTGAAACCAGTGCCACAAGACATCTCCCACAACAGGGAAGGGCAGCCTCCCTCCACCATCCACAATCCAGCCACCACTGCTTAGGAAGATGGAGAGAAGCTGATGAGCAGATGTGGGTAGGATGGAAAGGGTCACCTCTTAACCCTGGACAGCAACAAGAATTTGTCTGACCAGCATGCAAGAATGATTTGCTCTGAAATTCTGGTTTGTCTGTTTTCTTGTTTGCCTGGCAAGACAAATTATCTCACCTGACCAGGGAAAGGAGGTAGCTGGTAAAGATGGGGGGACATTTCTCAGAAGCGAAGATTTTCTTTCAAGATTAGTTTGCAACAAGGGAGAAAAAAACCCCAATACCACTCCTTAAATATGTACAAAGGCTCAATTTCATATTTTGCCACCAGAAATTTTCATTTCAGTGGGGTATGCAAAAGCAAAAATGTGTGTGTGGCAGGGCAGAGGTTTAACTAAAATAAACTCAAGATTGTTGAGTTTCAAAGCAGACCTCAGAACCTGGAAAGAAAGAATTAAAACTAAGAAAAAAATCAAGAAGCTTATTTAAAACAATGTGTTCTGATTTAAGGCGATGTATGTAATCTTGTTGAGCTGTTAGGCTGCTGACAGTCATAAGAATGCTAAACTGCACCTCCTGTATTTAAACATCTGATGGATAATAAGGAAAAGGTCTCAGTTCTAGCAGCTTCCTCTAAAATGGACGAGGAAGCTTTTCTGAGCTGTTTTTGACCCATAAACTAATTCTAGTGTATATGGGAGAGTTGCAGTCCTGGTTTAGAGGAGCTAAATTCTGGAGGGCAGTTCAGGAAACACTTGCTTCTCCCAGTGGGAGTGAGCTGGACTTGTGGGGACATGCTGGGTGCCAAGGGCAGGCAACGGGTGAGCTGCTCTGCAGGAACTGGCAGTGCCCACCCCTGCACCCATTTAGGCATGGTTCTGCTCATTTCCACCCTGGCTGTGTGCTGGCATCATCTCAACATGTGCAGCACAGCTTTAGATGAATTTGCTCATAGGTGAAAGGAAGGCATAGGCTCAGGTGCTCTGTCTGGATCTTGCCCCTACAAAAACCCAGGGCTGTTGTCAAATCAGCATCTGCAAATGTCAAGAAAAGTATCTGTTACTGCTTCACTGAAGTTTCATTAGTTACAAGCATGAGTTATCTGAGATATTACCTGATGTTGGTATTTAGAGAGAAAAACAAATCTTCCTTAAATTACTCTCATTTAATTCTCTTCTTCAAGGAGCTGTGCTCTTTGAAGCCTCTTACACCAATGTCTAGTAGTTGAAAAGGTAAAAGAGAACCAAGGGAGAGAGCACAAGCCCATTTAGTAGCTGTGCTTTTTCAGCAAGTCTTATTGAAGACATACCCATCCTTACCCCATCACCACCAAGTGCTGTTTCAGTGAGAAGCAAGCGGCTGTGAAGAAAACGATTATTCCTTTGCAGTGCTTAAATTCCAACGACTGTGAATTGCATAGAGACCAAAGCCTGCTTTAAGTTATATCTTCTCAAGTGAGCTATAATAGCTGAATGGGAGCTAGAGGACGAGAGTAATTTTTCAGAAATTCTTCAATTAAGGTGTTTTTGTGATTGCTGCAATGGTGTTGGAACATTTTCCCTTGAGCAGTTTTTTCAAAAGAGGAAGGGTTTGATGGTGAGATTACAACAACTTTGTGGGCATGAGACTCAAAAACAGTCAAAGGAAAATCCCTGTTTTTTTACTACTTTATTCCTGTGAGAAGTTCTTGCTCAATCAGGAGGTCTCATTAAAATAATGGAGAAAAGGAACAAAAGAATGAGGATTAGTTATATGAGTAATGATGAAGACATAGGTACAAAATACCTCTTTTCTAGAACATGGCTTATTCAACTGGCATCACTGTCTGGAATCATATTTAAAAAAAACTTTTGTGTCTCTGTCTGTCTGGCTTTTGAAGGGTGGGGACTAAGCTAACTAAAATTAACAATTATAGCAGGCAGAACAGAACCACATTAGTGTGTATTAGTATGACACGTACATTGCAGGGGAGGTTGTTCCAAGAGCCCATCTACAAATAACAGTGGGATGGAGAGGCACCAAAATGATTTTGAACTATTAAGTTGCTGTGATGAAAAGTTCAGTGCAAGCTAAAGCATCTGGAAAAAAAAAAAAAAAAGTAGGTCTGTCTATTCAAGCAACTGGCCACAAAAAAATGCTAAAGGAAATGGCTAATGTGGTAGATTTACATACTAGTACTCAGAATTTTCTGCTATTTCTCTTTCATCTCACGCTCGCATCCAAGAGGTGTGAATGAGGTTCTTTGACAGCCAACAGCTCTATTTGGGAAGAAAGGCTACTGTATTAAATAAACTGCCATGAAAGACAACTCCCATCTCCCTTATGATCCTACTACCACTGGATTGGAGTCGTATCTGTGATAATTTTTCTTATTTTTCTGTATACCACTCAGCTCCCAACTGAGGACTTGACATCAGGATGGTGCAGATATACTTTCAAAGTCTAGGAGTGGTTTAACATTCCACCCACAAACAAAACTACCCACCACTTTAATTCCTTCGCAATAATAGATGAAATTTATGGCTGTGTTAGCAACATTCTTCCTGCCTGGAGAGAGCTGAGGTGAGTTCTTTGAGTTTAGACGGACACAATAAGCAACTGTCCAAACCACTGGCTGGCACACAGCTGTGTGAATCCTTGGAAAAGGAAGCACAAGCTAGAATGCAACATCATCTTTGACTGATTCCCAATTTTTGGTGTCAGATTATGTTATAAATGCATATTACAAAGTTGGCTTTTCACAAATATTAAGATGAGTGTTGTACATATAAGGTTGTTATAAATGCATATTATGGTGTTGGGGTTTTTTCTCACCCATATAGGGTGGATACTATATGTGTGGTATGGAAATGGTTTTAAAGATAGAGTTTTCTTTAGGAGTAAAGTAAGTTGATAAAGTGTCTTTGTAGTAAGTGAACTGACTGCCTGGTCGGGATAACACCCAGTGAAGACCCCTGCTACTGACATGAAGACATCTGCTACTGATGGTCCCTGCTGGTAGCTGGTCTATCTGTGGAAATTATAGACCAAGGCCCAAATTAAGTCTGATTAGAAGAATTAATTAAAACCACAGCCAAGGAACACGCATGCTCTAAAAAGGTGGGACCAAGGAGTGACCATGCAAAACAGCTCCTAGAAACATGGAAATAAGTTCTTTAAAA
>VYXF01007701.1:363947-392669 GCA_013397295.1 Polioptila caerulea
GGCACTGTGGGCTACCTGCTCTGGTAATCAACTGCCTCATATTCACACTGATGCAAAAGTTTGTCAGGTTTACAGCAGGCAGTGACAGCACACTGTGTACCCCATGGCCATTTCGAGCTGGCACAAGAGCAGCTGTGACACCGCGCTCCTTCCCCATCCCCTTCCCCTGGGGGGAACCACACCCGAGTGTCTTTCCTTGCATGGAAGCTCGGAAGGGCTGCTCCAGCAGGTCAGGACAGACCTGGGCACTCGCCCAGGGAAGGGAGTGAATGGGCGATTGCTGTGGCAGCCAGTGGTCACCGGCAAACTTTCTCTTGCAGCTCTTGGCCTAGGGGGTTGCTAAGAGTTTAGCAGCTCTTGTATTTCGATTGAACCGCTGTCTCAGCTGAGTGATCCCGCAGTAGCTTAGCGTGTTCCCACGCCTCCCTGCAAGGAGTGCACCTGAGGAGATACGAGTACTGGGATGAGGTTATTCATGCTGGGCTCAGGGTGAGATAGGAAAATCAATGCCTGGGTGTGAATGTTCTCATGCAGGGCTTTTTCTGTGGTATTCAGGAACAAAGGTCCTGGAGGAGTGCCAGACCCNAGCTCTTGCATTTCGGTTGGTAATACTCACTGAACCGCTGTCTCAGCTGAGAGATCCCGCAGTAGCTTAGCGTGTTCCCACGCCTCCCTGCAAGGAGTGCACCTGAGGAGATACGAGTACTGGGATGAGGTTATTCATGCTGGGCTCAGGGTGAGATAGGAAAATCAATGCCTGGGTGTGAATGTTCTCATGCAGGGCTTTTTCTGTGGTATTCAGGAACAAAGGTCCTGGAGGAGTGCCAGACCCTGTTGTCTCTTACACTTGTCAACAGGAAAGGAACATTGGAAAACTGGTCCCCACAGCAGCGGCAGCTGCTGCACATACCCTCTTAAAGCAGGTAGGAGACAATGCCTTCGATATGCTTCCCAGGCTGCAGGAAGAGTTCTGGTGTCTTTCTAACAGTGCAGAGAGGACAGAGGCCAGCTTGCCAAGAAGCTGTCAAGAGGGACTCCAGAAGGGGTTATTTTGGCAACCAAGAGCTTCTGGTGCTCAGGCATCTTGCACACACTCATACTTAGCAAGGAGAGCAGAGGTGGCAGTGCAGCCTCATTCTGTTATTCCTCAGGTGAGCCAGTTCTGAAAAGCAGCTTAGCCCAGTGCCTTAGACCAAGAGTCAGGTGTTAGTGTGCCAGTGCTGGCTTTGCCTGTGGTTTACTTTAAAACACGAGGAATATAATTTCACCCTTTTCTGCCTGCTTCTGTGAATGGAAAATAAAAGCACTGATGTCCCTTGAAAAAGCGTGTTGGTATCTCTGAATGAAAAGTGCTGCCATTACTTCTCCAGCCCTTTATTTTCCCACTTGAACAAGGTGTAAATTGCTGGTGACCAGCGGAGGTGTATGTCAATGGAAGCACCCCTGCATACCCTGAGCGAGTTTTCACTTGAGACTGCTTTTGTCCCAAATAATTCATGTGCTGTGACTATATTGCATGAAAGGGAGGGCAGGAATTTGGCTTGGAAGAAGTAAGGGGGCTCAATAGCACAGCCCGGGGATGCACACCTCTCCCACGGCCGTCAGAACCTACTCTCTACTTTATATGAGCAGAGAGAGGAAAAGTAACACTGCTGGCATGGACGTGGCCACTGACCTGCACTGGGCTTCTCCAGAGTCCTGGGGAAAGCCACTAAGGGCCAGCCAGACACTTCATACCTACATACCTTGGAAATACTTTCCCTTAATTCCCCCATGCTTCTCTTTCTTATCTGAAATGTGACTTTCAAGAATTTTCTGTCATTCGGGAGTCATGTGCAAGATAAGTGGCCTGAGATAAATACCGAAGATAAGTTAAGGCTGTTATTTGAAAACCAGCTGAATGGAATTGAGAGTCTTTAGCCTTTAAGAGGTAAGAAAAAGTCATGGTCTTCATTACATGACCCTAGGCAATAAGTATGCTATTTTAGGATTTGTGGACAAGTCTTGTTTTATCTTTTATCTGAACTAAGATTATTGTCCCTGATACTGATACTACAAATAACTGTTTGGTTTAGTTCTTTCATGGTGTGCTATCCATCCAAACTGGTCCTTAAATGAATGACTCCTCTGCCTGCCTGGAGGCCTGCAACTTTTTGTTCTAATAGCTGGACCACGTCCTGATGTCATTATCTCCCTTGGATGTGCCTGGAAACTTAAAGGAAGTGGCTTTAAAACTCAGACAGGAGCTTTTTGTTAGAGCCTGGAACTGAGTCCCAGGCTAACATCCCACCCACTGAGAGGGATGACTTCTCACCCCAGAGTTGCCTGGCACCCTTGGATCTGACTTGGATACATTCAGGTGAGTGTCTGAGTGTTATCCTTGTAAGTTTGGATTCAAAATCCTGTGCAACAGCAGCCTCTAAGCACATCTGTCAGAGCCCCATGACCACTTCTGGACAGGCAATCTAATGTGATGGGAAGTAAAAAAAGGAAGAGGAAAAAAACATATGTGCTGTTTTTGTTCTTTCAGATGCAAAAACAACCACAAAAAAATGTTATGTCCATACTAGAAAACATAGAGTGGTTATCATGGAAATAACAATGAAATATGCAGGCTGTGGGAACTACAGAGTGCAGTACAACAAATGTCAACCACCTAAATCTTTCTGACTGTGGAGAACATATCTGGTCCCAGGTTTATGGCTTCTGAGGCAGTGGACTGTAATAAGATCACAGCAATCAGCTTCCTGGAAAAAATGATTTAGCTACAAATAATATATGCTCATAATTGTAGTATAAATATCTCAATCAGTATTCACTTGTGCTTCTTGTGCAGGCCAGTTGTAAAATACAATTATCAGGAGAGCAAGCACTATGCTTATAGAGGTATATGATAATTTGAAAGTTAAAGTAAACATGCTCTGCCTCTGTTACTGCTCCCTAGGCTTATTTCCCATAAATTACTGTAGGGAGAAAGTGGAAAGAAAGAAAAAGACATAAGAAAAAATTTACCTTTGCTTCCATTCCTCATATCTCTACTCTGGGCTGCTGGGAAGCTCTAGGTAGTTGGGAGCAGTGGGGTCCTACCAGGTGCTCCCAAAAGCAACATGTGTGAGGGTGAAATCCTGTCTTCCAACCTTTCCAGTCATGCGAACAAGGTGAAAGTAATAGTAAATACACACAGTAAAGATAGAAAAAATGGTTCTTATTCTGCTTCTCTGCATAAATTCTTGACCTTGTACAATGGAGTTGAGGCAGTAGTTATGAGTTACATGGGTTTTTTTGCAATTGCTATGGGCGAGCTGCTGCATTTTTTTGCAGTTGCTATGGGCGAGCTGCTGCATGTGGTCCCTTAGAAGAGCTTGTGAGGACTAGAAGTCAACTCCAGCCTGAATTCAGATTTTCTGTGAGGAATTGACTTCAATTTGTTGAAAAATAAAATTTTCCACACCAAAATAAAGATCTTGTACAAAATTTCTTCACTACAATGCTTGCATAGGTTGCATATTTTAATCTTTATTACTTATCTTTTCATCATCCCAGATTTTACAGATGAACCAACTGAAATGTCCAAGGATTTCTATTTGAACTAAGATTCCCCAGCCATCTTTCTGCTCAGACATGGAATGGAAATGCACATTCTGGACAGCAAAGACACCTCTCCCTCAATGCTCAGAAAGGGCCAGTAAGATTATTTGATAGATCAGCCTTATATAACTAATTTTTCATCTAGGTTTTGCCAAAATCAACTTCAGATAATGCTTCTGTATGTGTACATGCACCTATGAAATGGAACCATAAAATGGTTTGGGTTGGAAAAATATCTTCAAGATTTTGTAGTTCCTAACCCCTTTCCATGGGCAGGGACACTTTCCACTACACCAGGTTCCTCAAAGCCCCATCCAGCCTGGCCTTGAACACTTCCAGGGACAGGCCATTCACCACTTCCCTGGGCAGCTGTTCCTGTGACATGCCACCACCACAGCAAAGAATTTCTTCCTTCTATATAATCTAAACCCATCCTTTTTAAATTTAAGGCCATTCCCCTCATCCTATCACAGCATACTCTTATAAGACCCTCTCCAGCTCTGTCCATGTGTGAAACAAGCACAAGTATGTGTATCTACAGAAAAAAAACAAGTGTAAGCATGCTCACCTGGGATCCTGCAGGGCCTCACCCCTCAGGGCTGTTGGTGTCCTCAGGCCACACCAGCAGATGGAAGAATGTGCTCGTCCTGCAGCACGAACCCCACAAAGAGCCAGGTGATGGCCACGTACACAGAGCCAAAATGGATGGCCAGGTTTTATGGCCAGGGGCAGCTTGCATGCAAATGTTCACAGCATGAAAGGAAAGCAAGAGTAAAATTGCTCCCTGTGCACGTATTTGGTGCAGGTGGTGATGTGGGGAGGTGTGATGTGATGTTCTTGCCCCCAAGGCCCTTCAGCAGCTGAACGATCCCCCTGCTCTTCTTCAAGGGGAAGTCCTGACCACAGGAGTTGAGTAAGCAGCACCAGGGCATGACCAAGGCCAAGCAGGTCTCTCATGCAGTGGAGGTCAGTCCACAGGTGGGAGATGCTGCCCTGGGCCACCCTCTTTGCCCAGGAAATGAGGGAGGCACTGAGAAAGCAGCGCTGCCTGCTGGAAGGGAAATGGCTCCTTCAATGACATCCGCATGAACGTGGTAGGCATCCTGGAACATGAACAGCTCCCTGAGGAAAGGCTTAAACGTCTCAAACTCTTTGTGCAATGTCATGACATAAGCAAGGGTGCAGCAGGCTCCTCGGCTGGGAGGGCACAGGTGACGTGGTGGCTCTGTGTGACACAGTCTGTGCAGTTAGGTGCTCTGAGTGGTATTTTCCTTCAGAAAGATGCCTTATTTTCAGTAAGTGCTTTACAGGCTTCTGCTAAAATCAGACTCACTCAGAAGTTCAGCCTCCTAAGAGGTGTTTGTGCTTGCAAATTAACATTGTAGGAAACAAATGGAAGTGGAACACCGTGACTCGGAACAGCAAAAAGGCAATATCTGAGTGTTGCACAGAGGAGCAATTCATTGCTCCTCAGAAAAAGTCTCTCTTGAAATAAAATATCAGACACCACCAACAGCTTGTTTTGATGGCTGTGCTTTGCTTCCTGCTGGAGGACACATGGATCCATCTGATGCAGTATGCTGCCCTTACTTTCAATATTAATAGTTGCACAGTCATCACTGATGTGGAAGCAGTGTAAGTAAAGAATCACTTGCAGATGGAAGCTGCAAATACAGCACCCTGAAGATTAAACCAACATGTTGCATAATTACTGTCTTGGCAATGAGCAGCTTTAACATATTTCAGAGTGTCCCCAAACTTTATTTATGGGTATGTTCTTAACTGCTTCCTCCCCACTCTCCCTGCATGTATCATATAGTTTTTTAAATTGTGCATATACTCTATGACAAGGAAAAACTCATATTTATCTCATGCAATTTTTTTTTTTTACTTGCAGGATTTTTTTTAACCACCCCAATGTGTCAGTCATCCCTGTATCTGAATTGTGAAAGACTTGTAACATGAAATAAATACTACTTCAATATGTCTCAGTGACAATTACACTACTAGATCAAGCATACATATGTATAAGCTATTGTGGCCTTTCCAATTGCTGATATTCTGGATAAATATAATTTCTAGAAGGCAATTATTAGAAATCCAGGTCAATACATACCATTTTCCAGCCAAAGAGCAAAGGATGAAGAAGATCCACTCATCCATTTTCCAGCTTCTATATTTCTGTCTTCGCTATGCTTCATTTCTCATGTAAGACCATTGACATTCACATACAAGAAGCAAGAGAACTTTTTTGCCCCTGTGTAGAGTTATGTCACAGCCATCAGTTTTTTTCAGCAATATTTTCATTTGCAAATTTGAAAGCTGAAAAACAGTTTCTGCTAAGAGTCATGGATGACTTGTGATGAGCTCTAGGCTTACATCCATCACAAGGAACTGGGTTATCAACACCTGCTATTTAAACTAACCCTAGGCTTTCTGATGAGACATTTGTATTTCTAAGAGCTGTGTACGCATCTGATATAACATGCTTATGCAATGAGAGCTTGACATAGCTCTGACTAAAGTGAAATCCTTGGTAAGTCTCTTTATTCTAGCTGTGAGTCTGTTCACTTGGATCTCCTGCCATGACACAGCATGGTTGGGGCATGTAAACTTTTCCCAGCACCATTTACTCTAATGTGAAGCAATGCTGAGACAAACCAGTTGATCTTGTTGCTGCAGACCTCTCATTAGGGGTAGAAATGAGCCAAGACACAGACATTTAACAAAGTGAAAAGGATCCCGGTTTATTCTTCCTTATAGCTTAGCCATCCTGACTCTGGTTACAGCAAGCTCCTACTGTAGGGTGCAATTGCAGACTCTGCTGGTTATCTCCTGCTGTACTATGTCTGTAAATACTAGTTTGCAGACTCTGAACACAGGCCTTAGCTAGCTCCACTATGATGGCAGGCTCCAACTCCATCAGACCCAGACTGACCTCACAGATTTTTTTACAGCAGCAACTCTCCTCTTTGTTTCACTCTTCTTTGTGTCTCCCTCTGGATAATTCTTTCTTCCTCAGGGTTCCTCAACTTCCTTAGGGTTCCTCAACCTCCTCAAGGCTCTCTTCCTCAAAAGGCTTTCTTGACCAGGCAACACACTCTTTTTATCACACCTATCTTTATNGCAACCCACTCTTTTTATCACACCTATCTTTATCAGTCACAGCTGTGACCCGTTAAGAGCAAGGCTGTTCCTCTTCTTTGGTAATTAGTACAACTGTGACTTATCGAGGTGAGGTCACCTGTTGCCCCTTGTTTCACACCACAGATCTGACATTTTGCCTGTAAATGTTCTGAGTGGGCAGCACATTGTGCTACAGAGAGAGAAGGAAATTCCATCACCTTCCAGCCCTTGCAGACAAGTCACCTCTGACACTGGCAGATCTCTCCCAGAAGCTGCACTTCCCTCCCATCCTGGCCCCAAACAGTCTCCAGGATTCTTTGTTCAAACAGATTGCTGGCAGTGGCTTCAGCCCATCAAATACAGTCACAAGACGTGATGAGGAGAGGAGCACTGGAGAAGCTTTGTAAGGATTTGTGGCCAGAATATGCCCCGAGAGGAGCAGTGGTGCAGGACAGATCTGGCAGTCAAGCTTACCTGGAGTCAGCAAGCAGCTGAGCCACTCCTGACTGGGCAGTCAGCAGGGACAGGTAGGGATTGCTGTCTCACACTGGAGGTCCAGGGCAATGTTCTTTGTGGACACCAGTGCTTTCAGGAGGAGAACTGCTGCAATGGGACTGAGGAGCTGGAATGGAGGTGGGCAAAATCCCAAGAAGTAACAGAGACTTACCTGTTGCTGCTGCAGGCCAAGAGTACAGCTTGTTAAAGATGCACAGATCCTGAGCTGAACCACTACCCAAGTCTAGCAAAGAAATGCACAGCAAACACCACCACGAGGGGAAAACGTCCCAGCTCAGTCACTGGTGAATGCTGTCCTAGGGGGCACAGACTTGCCCAGACTTCTTCAAACTCATTCTGAATCTGATTGTTACACTGAATCATATCCAGGAACAAGCACCACTCCCCTGTCTGACACCTCAGAAAGGCAAATTGCCATGGCAGCTGGTGGCTGTAAGGTCGGCAGCCTCTTGCTGCCCTCTGTGCCTTCCATAGACTGTGGAGTTCATAGCCCTCCCACCTCCTCACTGGGTCAGCTGGCTGTGACACCACTGCTCTCCTTCTGCCATAGTCCTAACATGAGGCCTCCATCCAGCTGGAGTTAGGAGGGTGTGGAAGGAGAAAAGCAGGGGGAAAGATGCCAGCATTCCTGCAGGAGTCAGGGTTTTATTGAGAGGGGTCTCAGTTGGCCACAGATAGCACAAGTAGCTTTTCTGAAGTACAAAGGCTGTGATCTTTCAAGGCATTTAGATGTCTTGGAAACTCTCAGATCTTTTAAAACTGCAGTAGGCATGTAATCTGCAGCTACATAGCTAGGAAAGCCTCTAGGATCTCAAAATATATACATTATATGTATATATGTTCATAAGGAGATTCTTAGTTGTTGGAGCCTGCATTACTAGCACAGTCCATATGAAACAAGTAAAGCCACATGCAGAAAATGAGTCTGCTCTTCACAGGAGTGCAATGCAAGATTTAATTTTTCCTTGGTGTGTTTTCTTGTTGGTTTGGGTTTTTTTTTGCCTTGCACAGACATTGCTGCAACACCTTTACAGAAATCCAGACTCACTATGATCCTTTGGTACCAAAAGCCGGGGGGAAAGAAAGCTGCATGCTTGGTGCTACTTCTTAATCCCAGTGCCTTGATTCTCTGACACAGTTAATATTTAGATACCTGAAAACATACATGTAAATGATTGCTGTGGGAAATCAAGCTGTCAAAACCTTTGGGGTTTTGAGGGACTTTTTTGGGTTTTGTTTTTTAGCACTAGTTCTGCCTAGTGCTTCTCTTTGTCAAATAGACCCATGCTTGAATTATGGGCAAATTCACCAAACCAAACTAACCCTCCCCGCTCCAGAAAAAAAAATCAAAACTAAAACCGAAAAAACCCACACAAACCAAGAAACCAACCAAACAAACAAACAAACAAAAAAATGGTGTATAAGTCACACGACTCACCTCAATGGAAAAAGTATTTTTTGGGTCATGGTGTTGTTGATTTACAGGCTCATCCAAAGTTCAGATGCAAGGAGCAGCCAAATCTAGATGTACATCTGAACCATATTATGGCACCTATCACCAGCAAGGTGTGAGGAAACATCATGGTTGTCCTGGCTTCTTCTGTTGTATATTGTATTGCACTTCTGCATATTCTGGGTGCAAGAACAGAGTTATGGGACAAAAAAATAATGGATGATCGAATTTACCATGCAATTTATCAAAAAAGGCTGTGTAAAAGGGTTCTGTGCTGGCAGAACTAAAACTGCTGCTGTCTGAGATTTGCAGTGCCACTCCTTTCTATTGTTCTCTGGACCTGCATCGAAGCAATTTTCATTTTAGCATGAGAGGAGTTTTTGGTGTGGCTCCTGTAGTGGAAACATACTCCCCAGTAGGATCGGGGATTGAAATGTCTTCCATGTGGGTGCCTGGGAATAAACCTTTCCAGACAATGAGGATATTATCTTAGGAATAATGTTAGTACTCAGTAAACTGCTCCTGGCCTAAATAAATATAGGTAATTGGTTTCAGCTAATTTGTTAGCTAATTAAAAAGCAAGATGCACAGATTTTACGCATTGGTTTTGAGTTTCCTGTTTGGCCTCAGTCAGTAGTGATGAATGCAATGCCTTTCATGTTTATTTGGAGTCGCTTGGCATTTTTTATTCTGTTGTTAAGACAAAACCATCTGTATCATGATATTCCTTTTCCTGGCCCTCTCATGCAAAGGTGTCAGTTTGAACTGGCACCACTGTTAAATTCACAGTGAGCCTGTAGGGAGCAAACAATTTTTCCTCAGTGTGGTTTTTCTGGTTAGGAAGTGCAGGTAGCCACAGATCGCGTTTTTGTGCCCAAGTAAAGAATCTCTTCATCCCTCACACCTCCTGAACTGAATGAGATGAAATTTCTTGTGTTGGTTTGGGATGTCCTACAATGTGCATGGTCTCTCTAAAACTCTCCCCTTCGAGCAGCAGGAGTTTTCTCTAACACATGCCTTACTCACATGCCCTGTCTGAGCTGGAAGGCAAATACACGCACGGTATAACACAGGACAACTGAAAGCAGACTCTGAGCATAAAAGCAGTCAAAATTCATTCCTATCTCTCCTCTGCCCTCTCTTTTTCCTCGTTCATAGCAGTCCCTGCCATTCCTGCACTTCCCAGCCAGCCATAATCTGACGATTGAAAGAGAAGAAAATTCAAACCTACCTGAAGCAGGAGTTCCCAGGCAAAGGCACTGACACCGGACAGTCACAACGCAGCAGACAGGAGCGGAGGTGAAATGACACATTGAGGCAAACGCTAGCTCAGCTCACACGGTCCAGCAAAGCCATCGGGTAATCTAATTGCACACAGTCAGTGAGCACATCTGTCTGCACAAACAGCAGGGGCCAGACAATGCACCATCTCATCTGCCTTTGTCTTGCTGTGCTCTCCAGCTCCAGACACAGAGCCTCTTACCCTGCAGGAGCTTCTCTGCTTGTCTGCATTTGCGGTAGACTTTTAGTGCAAAGGTTTTGGGAATAGGTAAGCTGCCTAGCCTCTTAGCAGGGCACATTTTGCAAGCCAGACTTAGTGCTGCTCCGAAGCAGAGAACCCGACAGCTCCCTTCTCCAATTAATTTCCAGCAGGGACATGTACTCACCTCTGTGCAAACTACTCCTCATCGGCTGCTCAGGAGCAACAGCACGGCATTCTCTTCCCTGCTCACTTATCCTCCTGCGCAGGGAAAGCAAGACATAATTAAACACGTCCTAATAGAGGACAGGCAAGCTGTGGTGGTGAAGCTGGTGGTGGTTTTCTTCTGTAAATCAGGATAGATTTTATAGCTGACACTGCGTAGGCACGGATAGGGACCCGTTTTCTCACTGCAGATTAATGCACACAGTAGTGCACGGTAAAGTGCAAATGTACACGTGCAGCTGCTATTTGCCCTGGAGGAGTGTCCAAAGGCAACCTGCAATGGGTTTTGCAAACATTTGGGCACTTGTCATCTTTATGAACATGAACCCAAGGTGTTCCCCTCTGTGTGTGGAGTGAGGCAGCTGGTGTTAGACCCTCCGAGAGATGTCAGGCGAGGGCAGTGTCCCTGCAGACTGGTGTCTGCACGGCCATGGGTCTGCTCCCAGCTGCAGGGGTGTTAGCAGCTAGAGGAGAAAAGCAGCTCCATTTACAGGTTGGGAGTCACCTGCTCTGCCAAGCAAGTCTGACCACAGCCCTGGCTGCTGCTACAGGTGACTTGCTATGTCAGAGAGAACAGATATAAGAATCAGATCACTATTATTTTTAATGCCTCCACTAAACATGTAGCATTATCATGTTCTTTATTCTGACAATATGACTTGTTGCCAGGTAAAATATGAGCAGAGAACTCATAGGGATCTAGAAAACACCTACTGTCAAGAATGACTGAAAAAATATATGTCATTATATGATATATGCCAAATATATGACATTAAAGAAAGAAAAAGAAAGGGCAGGAAGTCTTCAAATATGTAAAAAAGATAAACCAGAAACAAATTCTGTTTCAAACAGGAAGGGAGTAGCTGATTCTCCCTGGTCTTTGTTCGTAGGACAAGAACTAATCATCTTAGATAGCATCAGAAGAGGTGAAGATCAGACATAATGGAAGCTTTGTAGTGATAAACAGTTAAATGTGGATTAGATTGTCTGGAGAGGCTGGAACTTTCCTGATGATGGTTTTCATTGGCAGGTTAGGCGTAGCTTTTTCAGCAGTTTTACAGGTCATACTGGTTCAAACCTGGTAATTTTCTAGGTCTTTTCCAGCTTTCTTTCCTATGGTGGTCCATATTAGGTCCAGTACCATATCTCAGTTGTAGCTGGGCTGGGGATCCTGTTACACTGGGCAATGGTAACAAGAGAAACTTGTCATCATTTAGAAATATTCTCATTATCTCGGCTAATTGCTATTAACATTGCAGTTTGGTTAAAATCGGGATAATCCTGGACTATTCAAGAAGAAAAAACTTTTGTGATATTTTGTGATTTATCCTGGGCGTAAAGAAAATTCATTTAATAAATCCTAAGTCTGTAACAGTTTACCTATTGACAGGTATTTCACATCTCATTTCTCACCGTAACACACATTAGCTTGATGTCTATTCCATTTCTTTTCCCCTCAATTAATTATCAGGACTCTTTTCGGAGGGCCATAGTAAGTGTCTGCTGTCCTTAGCGTCTTCCTACCTAGGAGAGATTTTTCAGTAGATTTAGGTATGACCAAGCCAGGACTTGCCTTGGAAAAGCATTTTTCTCCTCACCACCAGCATCTGTGGGGTTGCCACGTGGGTTTTGAGGCCCTGGAATCTCCCACAGGGCTTTAGGATTGAAAGCATCCCCATCACACTCCACTGCAAGTCTGCTTGGGAGATAATGTTCCACATCTTTGACTGTGAGAGCCTGCCAGGCCCTTTGTGAGCCACGAGAAACCTCTGCCAGAAGTACAAACACTGGCTGTCGGGGAAGGAAGCTGACCAGTGCTGCACAGCTGCAGTTGGCTTCCCACCAGTGCAAATGTCACCATTGGTATCCCAAAGTTTTTCTTAAAGTTTAGCCTAAGATTTTCATCTTCGGTTGCCTTGTTTTCCCTCTGGAGGCTTTACTGTGTGCCAAGGTCTCCTCACTGTATAACCAAGAGTCTGGGCAAAGCAGCTTGTGCTGCTGAGCCCTCCACCTCACACTGCCTGAGCCCCAAACTTGCACTAAAAGTTACCACAGTTCTAGTGTGAAGACAGGATTTTTTTTCCCTGTCTTTGCTATCCACAGACATATGGAAGCCTGCATCACCCTTTTAAGAAGGAGCCCTGCTTCAGGCTCTATCAAGTTTTCACATCATCTCCTCATCTTTTTCCTGGTTATCTTCTAGAGCTGCTGATGTGTGCACACCCAAAACTGCTCAGCGAAAGCCTCCACTCCTGAGTGTTTCAAATCGCCAAGCACCTTTCTGTTTGCTTTTGCTTAGGGTGGAGGCTCATGTTTATGTTTTGGTCCCTTGTTCCACTGCTTACAAAAACCTTTTATGGCTGTCTTACGGGAAGGGGAGTGGCTGCAATCACCGTTCCCTATGGGGCTGAAGACAGACCCTGATGGCATTACTGAGGCTGGGACAATCTTGTCTCCCCATACTGGGCCACTGGAAAGTGGCCAAGACAGTTATAAAGGGGCAAAGAGGACAGAAAACTACTGGAAATCTCCTACCTTGCGCAACACCTCATTCCTCAGCTCCTGCAGACAGCCTTGTCTTGTCTGGTCCTTTCCTGCTAAACAGCTTCTCCTAGGCAGAGGTTTTCTTACTGGATTGCCCAGTTAATATACACATTTGGCAGCTGGTATCTTAACATCTGTTTTCTGTCCTGAGACAGGTTATTTCACAGTGCTTTCTGGAATCTTTCTTTTGCAGCATGTCTGGATCCTGCTTTGAATTACAATTGTACTCAGCAGTCAAAATTCTGCAAGTATTTGTTTCTTCCAGTTTAACTCAATTTCTGTTTGGGAACTACTTAAAGCTTCTTGGCTGTTGCTCACCCTGAGAATGCTCCTTGGCCTGAATCTCAAGCCTTTATTTAGGTTTAGGTTTTGCTATACTACTTTTTATTTGCAAAGAGAGTACACTTTTCCCTGTACCTACAGCAATCAGAAGAAAACAGGCAGCTTTATCCCTAAGCCCCTGCTTATTCCATCCCTGTGGGCTCTGTTACATGACTGGGCAAGCTGATGACAGAGAACCATTTTTGGATACATGGCAGCATGATCTGCTCAGAAGATCCTGGTCTACAAGCGGTTGTAGGCTGGAAGGGTGCCAGGAAAAGTGTCACATTCGCTTGCACATCTCCTTTGCTCTTCCAAAGGCCTCAGCACCTGCTGGGGACACAATACTGGTCTGGGATGTTACGACGCTCCTGAGTTCCTGCTCCATCTCAGGGATGCACAGACAATTGATTTTTCTCACTCTCAGACCTTTTTCTCTCACATACACACACACCCAGACACAGAGCTCAGCTGCAAACACTGCCCTGCTCCAGGCCTCTGGTTGTCAGCAGGTTCCAAGATTTTTCCAAGTCAGGTTTTGCTCAGGGCATTACATGAGCTTGGTGTCTTAAATGGGGGCTTCTGTTGTGATTAAATAGTACTGGAGTCTGAGTTGCTCCTGGTGGTCAGCCTGAACAGACCACTGAGAGATACATTGCACTCCTCAGCAGGCTCTGAGGTATCTTACACACCCAACTTGCTGTGTCCAGCATGAGGCTATCATGTCCTCTAATCAATGCAGCAGTTTTGGAGTAACTTGGCTTCTCTGACAGAAAACAGTGGCGGATTTATGTGCCTGTATTCATACAGCACCATATTAAAAATTTCAGCTGGGCCATCTCATAGTGGAAGTAAGACTTTTTCCAGGGGCATTAGCTACGGGATCTCCAGAGTTATAGCCACATTAATCATGAATTCCCCAAGAAACTGCCCTACCCCATTAAATACACTGGCATATTTTTTAATAAGGTCACCTGCCTTGTGTCAGCTGAGATGGAACAATTCCCACTTTCATTACCAGTTTGATCAATTTAATATCCAGCCTGCTCAGGGACTAAGCTCTAGTGATGCTGCTGTGTGTACAGAATGAAATTTGTGGCGTTTTACATCCTATTTGATTGAGTCTTAAAGCACATTGTGTCTGTTGATGCCCCCCTGCTTTACCTTTCTCTTGCAAGGGTGGGTTCTTACTCTCTTTCCGTCCAGCCAGTCCTAGTGTTGCCACACCAACATGGAACACTACATAGCCATCTGGGGAGCTACCTGAAGCTTCTGCTTGTTCTCAATTTCTTCTGGGACCTGACTGCTTTCATGGAAACACTAGGAGTGTGGTCCTCTTCCTGTTGGCTGCCTGGTCTTAAGTATCACATATTCCACCCTGGTTTCAGTTGCACAGACACCTGGGGCTGTTTATCAGCTCTTTGTGGCAAATCAGTTGCAGCCCACCATACTGTCCCTAAGCAGTCTGTCCCTGGTGTTCACCTTCTGATCTGCAGTGACAAACTCTGCTGTGGCAGCAGGACCTGCCTTGTGATGCGGGGGCAGCAGTTGCATTGGGACTTGCAGAGTAACCTCTCTGCTGTCCCTTTTACTTGGCTTTTGCAAAAAGTAAACAGTCCTTTTGACTCCTCTTGTGCAACTATTTACCATAGAATTATATATTCAAGTGTAGGTTGGAAAAGACCTCCAAGATAATTGAGTCCAACCTTTGACCAAACACCACCGTGCCAACTAAGCCATAGAACTAAGTGCCACATCCAGTCAGCTCTTGAACACTTTAGGGATGGTGACTCCATCACTTCCCTGGGCAGCCTATTCCAATGCTTTACCGCCTCTTCAGGGGAAAAATTCTTCCTGGTGTTCAACGTAACCCTACCCTATTGCAGTTAAGGTAGTTGTAAAGAGTGATAGGGTCTCCCCTGGGCCTCCTTTTCCCCAAGCCAGACATCCCCAGATCCCTGAGCCACTCCTCATGCAACTCTCTGATCTCTATTGCCCTTCTCTGGACAAGCTCCAGCCCCTCAATGTCTTCCTTGTGGCGAGGGGCCCAGAATGGAACACAGGATTTGAGTTGTGGCCTCACCAATGCCGAGTACTGCAGGACAATCACTGCCCTGGTCCTGCTGTCCCTGATACAGGCCAGGATGCCCTTGGCCTTCTTGGGCACACACTGGCTCATGCTCAGCCACTGTCTATCTGCATCCCCAGGTCCTTTCCCAGTGGACAACTTTCCAGACACTTCTGTTCCCCATCCTGTAGAGCTGCATGGGGTTGTTGCGGCCAAAGTGCAAGACTTGGCACCTGGTCGTGCTGAACTTCATTTCATTGGCCTTGACCCTTCAATCCAGCCTGTCCAGGTCTTCTGCAAAGCCTTACTGCCTTTCAGCAGATCAACACTCCTGCTGAACTAAGTGTTATCCATGAATTAACTGAGGGTATGCTCAGTCCCCTCATCCAGGTCATGGATAAAAATATTGAACAGAACTGTCCCCAATACTGAGCTGGGGGAAACCCCGCTAGTGAGGGGTCATCAAGGGGATGTGACACCATTCACCAGCACAGTGAGTGATCAGCCAGACAGATTTTAACCCAGCAAAGCGTGCCCCTATGCAAGGTGTGGGCTGCCAGCTTGTCCAGCATTGGGCCATAGAAGTCCAGGTAGATAACATCCACAACCATTCCCTCATCCACCAGGCAGATCACCTGGTCATAAAAGGAGATCAGGTTGGTCGAGCAGGACCTGCCTTTCATACACCCATGCTAGCTAGGCCTGATTCCCTGATTGTCCTCTCTGTGCCATGTGATTGCACCCAAGAAGATCTGTTCCATAACCTTTCCCAGCACCAAGGACAGGCTCACAGGCCTGTATTTCTTCAGATCCTCCTTCCAACCCTTCTTGGGGATGGGCTTTTCACTGACTAACTTCCAGCCATCTTGAACCTCCTCAGTTCACCAGGACTGATGATAAATGTTATAATGTAAATTAAAGCAGCTGGCTTTCAGTTTTCTTTCCTCCAAGTAGTAATGAAAAATGGCTGTCAATGGCTCCTTTGTGTTGGGCTTTTGTCCTTTGCAATCCTGCTAAATCAGAGGATTTCTCTCTGGGCAGCAAGAAATGGCTATGCCCTGAAGAGTGGATGGGTGATAAATACGTTCCAAAGACTAGACCTGTGTAAATATTGCAAGTCTTCTTGGGAAAATAATGATCCCATATTTTCGCAGAGAATTTTACAGGTAGTCTTCTGTGTTTGTTACATAATGCTTGAGGTTTTTGGGAGCAACCTGGCTAGCAGCATCTCAGAGAAAGAAAAGAAAAATGGCTAGATGAGTGCGTTAGAGTGACAATTTATAATCTACTTAATTCTGCAATCCGTAGACGAATACTAAAGCAGACTTCTGACTGTTAAAGCACTGTGAATTTACACCGGGGAGGAAACAAAACCAACAAAACAAACAGAGCATGACAGAACACCTCAAATCAAAGCAGGACCCACTGGCAGGCATTCTCTGAAAGGGGCCAGGTACCTTTCAGTCAGTACTCCATTCCCTTCCTAATTTAAATAAATGTTCGCCGCCTTTTCCGCGGTTACATCCCGGTCACAGCCGGCTGGTACCAAGCAGCGGGGGTGCAGGCCGGCAATAAATTACTTGTTCCGTCCAGCGCCCGGGTTGCTGCCCAGCCTGCCTGTCACGCCGCATCCCCGCCGGACAGAGAGCTTCAAGCGCAGGGGGCCCCCGCTCCCATCGGCGAGCTGCGCTGTCGTTTGTCGCCTGTGCCACTGGATGGCAATGCTGGATAAAGCATGGCAGCGGGGAGAGGAGGAGGAAGAGGACGGCTCGCAGCGCCTGCAGACGGACGGGGTGCGGACCACGCCGGGCAGGAGCGGGCACTCCGTGGCGAGCCCGTGGAAAAGTGTCCCGCCGGGACGTCGCAGCCTTTGCTGTCATTGTCAACCTGAAAGGAGATGCCCGAACCACTGGGCGTGATTTCTCAGGAGCCCCGCACTTGGAGAGCTCGAATCACGGAAAACTAATGTTTGTTGTCGAGTTTTTATGCGTCGGAAGGGCTTGTCGGCAGGAGTGACTGGAGTCATGCACTGGCGCGGCTTGCTAGAAATTGCCCAATTTTTATACTTAAAAGCTGCACTTACACTTTGTAAAAAAAATTTACTTTGTAAGCACGGCATGGCTGGGCTCAATGACTATTCAGTGGACTCATTTGAATGTGCATAGACAGGGCTTGCTTGAACTGCTGCATCAAAGAGAAATGCTGAAATGAGTCATTTGTGAATCACGGCTTATTTTCTGTTGTTAGCTCATCTGGAATCCCATGGTGATCAAACAGCCTTTTACAGCGTGTTAATACATCGCTACTCCATGTGTTTAGCAACAGCTCTGTTCCAATAAAGTGTAGGTACCCATTACAAAGAGGTAGTTTTTCCCCGCCGCGTGTAAACCGGCCGGGACGAATTCGGAGGTGAAAACATCAGTAACATTTCGTGCTGTTCCAAGCACTCTGCTTCCATTCCAGTATCATACATGCCTTCTGTCTCCCTGCTTGCAGGGCACAGCCCAGCCAGGAGACATTGCCTGTAAGGACTAGCGCTCCAGTCCTCCGAGAGGCCGCAAGCAGTAACCGGCGAGCCACTTCCCGGGCACAGGGATGAAAGCCAGGCAGGGAAAAATCATCCTCGGAAGCAGTTTAAGGTAAGCAGTTTAAGGCCCTTTTTTTCCCGCTGGGTGACTGTTCCCGCCCTATGCCTTCTGCTGACTGGAGACTATAAGCAGTCTCAGGCCTTGGTCTGCTTGAATTTGGAGGTAACAATAATCCTTCCCTCTTTCTTTTCTTTTCTTTTCTTTTTTTTTTTTTTTTTTTTTTTTTTTAAACTGAATCAGTCCAGCAGGTCTGCAAAAAGTTGACAAGAGTCTGAGGAAGAGGGTGTGAATCCCTTAAGGCTGCTATTGTCATTGAACTCCCCGTGGTGTGAAACCACAGCCTGAGGTGCTGAGCTGCTACCAACAGCAACTGAGGCTGAGGAACCAATTCCCTTCTGCCAGCTCTTTCATTGAAGTGAGTGGCAGGAGATGGAAACATCTTCAGCCAGTGCAGCAAGCTTCACCACAACCCATCTGTCAGAGCCCTAAGCCCTGTCTGCTTGTGAGTTACTTAGCCATAAAGGCCCAAATACCTCTCTGCCATCACACTTAGGTTTCTTCTGTCACATATAATTGTAGCTCAAAGGTCCTGAATAATTGCATTCCTCCTGGGGCTGATCCAGCCCCCAATAATAATCTTAATAATGTTGCTCTTAACCAGCCTCATGAATCCTTTTCAATCCCCAACGCAGGCTCAGTCATTCTGTAATACTGTAGAGGAAGCCATTCACTATGGGGCTCATTTAGTTTAAAATGCAGCCAGCATATTTATGGGACAATTTTTTGTTCATGCTCTAATTTTTTATGCACAATCAACAGCCTGTAAACCTGGTCAAGCCAACACATTAGTTGTTGCCCATTAGTGCAGGCATTTGGGGCTTACAGCCCTTAAGAGCAGTGTTTGTGCTGTGCTCCCTCACAAGTGGGATATATCCCCTATTTAGTCAATGGGCTCTTTAGTCATAGGGCAAAAACATATAAACTCTTTTCCTGCACTGGAAAACAATTTCATACAATCCCAGGATGAGTTTGGCCTCACACTCACCCAGTAGCTTTTGTGACCAATGCCGGCCTTGCAAAATAAAGAAGCACCACTTTTTCTCTGTGACAGGAGGGCAGAAAACTGAGGCAAGAAAAAGAGTATCACCCCACTGGTTGTATTGCCAGGAGCAGGATTCCCAGGAACATGGGGAAAGGCTTTTACTCTTGGGAAGGTTTCACACAAGGACTAGACTGTTAGCAAAGCTCAGGTTCCTTAATGGGTCTAAAAGAAGATTAAGTAGCAGCTTGTTCTTAGGTTTTGAAATGCAGCCCACAGCATGCAAGACCAGATAGGGGTTAGGGCATGCCAATATCCAGCAGGGGAACAGGCTTCAAGGTAGATGACCTAAGTCCTAACACAGGACAAGTCCCCTGAATTAAGCAACGCCTTTATTTTTTCTTCAGGGTTATTTTTAGGCTGGCTACCTGAATTCAGCAGTGTGCCTTACAAAAACTTTTGGTGAGGCAACTTGATACGGCACGAAGGAAGGGAAGAAACAAAAAAAAAAAAGAAATGAAGAGGGGAAGCAGGTGGGAGAAGCCTTTTGGGATAGTTTCCCCTGGTGTGGTTGCCTTAGGGAGCAGAATTACCTCTGACAAGGAAGGCTACAGTGGAAGAGCTGTTGAAAGGGGTAATAAGCGCTCCAGGTGGGAAATAAAGGCAGGGTAACCACCCGCCCATAAATATAGGCAGGGTAGGCCTACATCTACATTGCCTAGAGCTGGGGCCATCTGTCTAAAGGCAAGCACGGGTGTCAGGAAAGGAGGGCTATTTCCAGGTTAGCGAGGTTGAATGTGAAGCAGGTGATGCTGACTCTGGGGCAAGTGATAGCCTGCCTGAGTTTGCATGCCGTATTTTTTCCAGTGACACTTTGCAGAGTGTGTGTTTGTATGTTTTCTGAATAGCCCCAAATAGACACCATGCCCCTCAGACATGCCCATCTCTTACTTGTTTTGAAATAAGTAGGGTAGGAAAGGGGACAAAGACTTATGAGACTCATTCTGCAGAGCCCATTTGTACTAGGACCTCCAACAGAGTAAATCTTGCCAGAACTAGGGCTAGCTGGATTTCCTCCCTCTATGTCCAGCTGCTTGCCTCATTCCTGTACCCTTAGGCGACTCACTTCATTCCTCCGTGTCACAGTTATTTTGAAGACATGGAATGAATAAATAATGCCAGCTACATCACAGAAAAAATATTTACAGTTCATCTTAGGATTTTGCTAAATTTTTGTGTCGAATTTCCTCTACCTCTGTCTTCACCTTTGAAGAAAAATTGATTGTAGTGCAACCCTGACGCAGAGACATAGACAAGTATTTTGCATGTATTGCCTGTCTAGTTTATCTATCTGACACTTTGATAGCTTAAGATACATCAAATGCCTTTTGGGTTTGTTTTTTTTTTTTTTTTTTAAACCCATTGTCTTTAAGGCTCTTTCCAGTCTGGGCCTCAGACATACTAGGAGAGAAAGGGATGTAGAAAAACTAATGATACATGTCCTGACTTAAAATTGCCAAAGAAGGCAATTCCAGCAATTCTCCAGCATCTAAAGGAGGAGTGATAAAGAGTGGAAATGCCCCAGCTCAAATTAGAGTCAGGCCAAGGGTAGCATTACCCAGGCTGTCCTGGCAGAGCTCTCCCAGTTTCAAGTGCAGTGTTTCTGGTGCTGGGCTAAAGGGAGAAAAGCCTGGGGTTGTTCTTCAGCTGAATTTCCAAAAACGAAGACACACAGGGGCGCCAAAGTCTTAGGAAAAGAAACCCAAGCTTAAGCCTTTTTCCTTTCTCGCTTCTTTCTCTCTAGCAGGCTCCTCAGCCGGTGCAGTCGGAGGGTTTCACTCCCGCTCCGGGGAGAGCAGCGTTAAGGGAGCAGCTCATCAGCTCAAGACTGATTTCACTTGCAAACGCACTGGGGCTTCGCAATCGCTTACACCTGCGCGGTGTAAACAGGCTGGGTGGCTGCTGGCTGCTAATGACTCTGTGCCTCTCCCAAGGGGACTCCTGAGGAGACATGGGATGTGCCCGGGTGTGTGGAGGGGTCTGATTCCCCTGTGAGGCTGGCGCATCTCCCTGTCCTTCTTGCGCGGCATTTGCAAGCCTGGCCTCAAATTTGTTCCGGACAAGGTTCCCAGATGAATTTGGAAAAGTGCCATTGTATCAGCATGGTAATACCACACTTTGGAAAATAAAAAGTTTGTTTGTCCTGTGTCGAGCTGTTTGCATTCCTGGGTGTGAAGATGATGGTCTAAGCCTCTGTCTTAGAGGGGTCAGTTTGTCCCCATGAGCTGAACGTGGCATGGTGGTACCTGCAGCTGAAGGAATGGACACCAAGGTGAGAATCCCCAGGACAGCTGTGATGTGGGTGCTAGCCAGCCATGACCTCCAACCGCGCCCTCGTTTCCCTTTGACAGAGGGAGGAGGCTGGCGCAAGAGCTGTTTCATCAGCCCCTGACTGCAATCAGATTGTACATATAGCGGGTTGGTATTCCTTCAGTGGCTATGTGGAACGATTACACCAGATTATCCAGCGCACAGCCAGCTCTTTCACTCACCTCCAGAAGTTTTACTCCATAGTCGTCAGGCAGGTGGGACATTTTGGTATAAAACACCACATGAACCCAACTGAGCCAAGCAAACTACACCCATAGCATAAGCTGCCATGGAAAAAAAAAGCCATGTTGTTCACTATTTTGTTTTGTCTTGTTCTCTACCGAGTGATACATCTTAGTGACAAGTTGCTGTAGCCACACAGCAATTCTTTTAATACCATAAAGTGTCATGGGGTGTAGACATGTCCTAGGACAATGGCTAGAGCTAATGTTAAAGGCTAAATGTATTGCAGCTGCATACAAGCTGGGATAGATTAAAGTCTAGAGCTTTGGAAGTTTCTTGTTAAAAAAAAAAAAAAAAAAATCACTTAAGAGATTTTTTTTGTGCAAATTAATTTTGGTTTGGACGTCAGAGCCTCCAACAGTCATTTTCCAGTAATATGTCTTATTGTAATTATTTGGCACTTCAAAATATATGCCTTGCAGACAGCATTTCCAATGTTAGCATAGAAATATCAAAGTAGATTTTATTAAAACTCTACTGTGGGTAATACCAGGCTTTGTTTTCTAAACATGTCTTTTTAGGGTGTTTTATTCGATGCACTGAAAATGAAATTCCATTTCCATTATATCATGTCGTGCCAGGATGGATGCAATACCAAAGTATCATCGGAGAAGCTGAGAGTTTCTAACGTGAGTGCCAGAAGTTTAGCCACCAAAGAGTAGAGTGAGGTATCAGACTGGAAATGGCCTGTTTTATAGAGTTTCCAATTGCCTGCTCCTCAGCTTAAAATCACTTTCCTGGCCATAGGACATGTTCTGGTGGTTAGTTCCGTCCCTGTTCTTGGTTTCCTTTCCTTCCCTTGATCTCAAGCAAACCAGCTGCAAGACCTTGGGGAAATTCCTTATCTTCCACTTGCATCAGTTTACTTATCTGTAAAGCAGATAAACTAATAACACTGCACTTCTCAAGGGTTTGTTGAAGCTTATTATACAGCAGTGAGTGCTGTAAGAGGGAAGTCATTACAAAAATGACACTGTTAATGTGACATGGAGGTAACATGAAGGAGCCCCATTCTGCTCCATGCAAGTCAGCAGAGCTCTGTTATTTGCTTTAGCAGAAGCAGGGATTTGGCCTATGCTTAAATGACTTGCATTTGTTTTTCTTCTTGAATGCTAATATAGAGTCAAGAGATAGCATTACAAGGAAAGCTCATTCCTGCCTATGTGTAAATATTTAGCAGCTGAATAGGCATTATTTAGCAGGGCACAGTTTCTGCTTCTCCACAATTTTCAAGGATGTCATTCTAAGCTGCTACAGATCAGAAGATACACTGAAATTACCAGATCAAAATCCTTCCCATATAAGTGTACACACACAGAATTTATTTTACTGGGCAATTAAATGTGTAAGATAAATATCCCTGGGGGAGGAGGGTTGTTTGAGGTTTTATGGCATATCTTATTATGGGCTCAGTTTCGAAATCTTAATCCAAGCAAAACTCCCCATGTGGAGACTTAATGCTGGAGCATAACTGTGTTTTGTACTCAGGATATGTGCAGTTGCATCAGTGTATTTTAGGGCAAAGGGGTAGCAAAGGCAGTGAAGCTTTGCCTAGAGAAAAGTAGCTCTTCCTAAAACATTTATAATTAGCAATAACCCTTTGATCAAACATAACATGTTGAAGGACCTTAGGCAGCATATTGTTTTCTGGACTTCATCTGACAATGTTATTGATGAAAAATTGAAAATAAATATAAAATAAAACTTATTTGTAATTATTTTGGGGTGGCATGATCAGTAAAACTGCAATCTACTGCAGCTATGAGGCTGTTGGCAAAATAGTTGCCTGTGTTTCAAATGCAAAAGCTTTTTGAAGGACACGTGAGCAGTCAGAATTGCCCAGAAAATACTCCAATTTTATATCCAACCTGCAAAAGCAATTTTTTTCCCTAAAACTGGGTGAGTTTTGTCTGTTTATAAAATGAAATGTACAACAGAAAAAAGCATCCAAGTTGGAGTGAACAAATAATCAGATCTTGACATGCATATAGTGGATAGATTTATTTTTCAAAAGACGAAAGTGCTTGGTATATCTAGCATGAATTTATTGTGCTTTAAAAGGGAAAAAAAAACCAAAAAACAAAACCTCACCACGTTTGTACTTGAGACCATAAAACTACTCCCTGGGGAAGCCAAAAAAATGAAGTCCAGAATTTTACCCCACCAATACTTTACTCATAGGAATAATCTTTTTGGGAGCTCTTTTTCTGGACATGGCAATGACAGTAGCTAGCCCGTAAGGGCCTGGGTTGAGAAAGGTATCTGGTGAAGCAGAATGTACTGGTTACCTTTCCCTGCGAAGTCTAGAGCATGGGAATTTCTACCGTGTGGTTGCTCATGCAAACACCGACCAGTCGTCGGTAGCTGGATTGCATTGGCACCGCAGTGTGTGCTCAGTATTAACTCCTGATTACTTGCCGGTTTTGCTTGTTTAGTTGGTTTAGTGTAGTTAGTTTAGCAAATAAATATTAAAGGAGCAGGTGAGACCCACGTGCTCCTTGGAAAAAACTCCCCTTTTCCTCCCCCCTCCAAAAAAAGTTTTCATCTTGCTTCCAAAAGATTGCACTCAAACACCTCTCCCACACCGTCATTTGGCATGGAAAAAAAGCTGCTATTTGTATGCATTTTTAAGTATTTATTTTCTGAAATCCAAACTGATCAGCCTCCTGACAACACTCTGGGGATTCACACACCGGCCCGGGGGCAAAGGGGGTCTCGGAAGGGGGTGTGAGGTGTGAGGGAGAATGGGAGAGACGCGCGGAAAGGTACCACAGTGCCGTAACTCAGGGACACAGCATCCTCATCCTTCTCCTCCTGCTCCTCTCCAGAGGCTCCGCAGGGGCGACGGCTCCGCGTCTTGTCCAAGCGGGACGTCCCGCATCTCGCTTCAAAGCGTATCCCAGAGCGAAGTCGCGACGCGGGGAGCCGGAGGGGGAAGGACAGGGAAGGGGCACTTGGTTTCGCGAGGTCCCAGGAGCAGCTGAAGCGACCTGTTGCACTCGGTGAGCTCCTCTCCTGTGGGAAAAGGTCTTGAAAAAAACCCGAACTCTGCTAGACTGAATAGCTGGGAGACAGTACAGTGGACAAGGCAGTCCCAGGTGGGCGCATACGGATTTCTTCTCTGAGCCTTTCTTTTCTCTCCTTCGCAGGTATCCAAGTCACTTCATCGGAAGGGCTCTCCTGGATCCACTGGCCGCAGGGTTGAGACTACTCTGCTCGGGGACCCGTCTCCCCCATAGCAGAGCATAAAAACAAGACATAACCCCCCAAATCAACAGAGGAAAAACCTCTCTGCTAACATCCGAGACACGGCACCTCCCCTTCTCCGGCACCGGCCTCCCAAAAGTAATTGAATCTTGTTCGACCGCAAAGTGCGAGCGAAAAAGGGCGGGAGTATCTGTATTCCTTTTAATTTTTTTTCCTTTTTTTTTTTTTTTTTTTTTTTTTTTGGTCTTTGTTTTGTAAGGTTTGCGGTGTTTGGGGCGTTTTTATGTCCTGCCGGGTTTTGCCTCCTTCTTTCTGCTACCCTCTCTGCTATAAGCAGACCCTGGGAAGACATCCAATGCCCACATTCAGGCAACCCTCATCCCGGGGACAGCGGCCATCGCGCTTCCCCCCAGCCCCGTAAAGCCGAGGTGGATCCACACCAACCTGAACCTTTTTCCCTACCGACGCCGGGGGTCCAGCCTGGGCAGAGGACGGGACGGGGGGTGCTTCTTCCCGACCCCGCCAGGGAGCCAGCCCCCGGCCGTAGCCGCGCGTCCACTGCAGAGTGGCTGTCCCGGACGGCCCTGGGGCCGCCTGAGCTGCAAGTGGCTCCAGGGGTTCAGACTGGCCACTGCTAAAAATTACTTTGGAGAAAAGGGAGAAAAAAAAAAGAAAATCTGTTTATGTGTCAGTGAGCCGGCGGAAATTAGCCGCGGTGAGCTTCTCCCCAGCCGTACGGCGCTGGGGCAGGGAGAACTGGAAAGCAACAGTGTAACAGAATAACCAAGCCTAAACTCCCTGCAGAGAATCGGGAGCCGGATTTATCCAAACGTTCTTGCGGCTCGCCCTGGGGGCCGGCTGAACAGGCAGGAGGGAGTAAGAAAGACCTGCTATCGGCACCTAGGAGCCGGGCTGGTGGGGACACTCAGGGCGTGAGATCAGTAACTTAGACCGGCTGGGGAACCCCGACGCCGGGAAGGTGAATGAACCCTTAGATCATCTCTTCCCTGCTTTCTCGTTGGGAAGAGATCCGTGGCAGGGTTTACCCAGAAGAAAGCTGCCGGTGGAGGGAAAAGGAAGGGGGTCGGGCTTTGCCCCGTGTGCTACCCGCGCTGTGACACACGGGGAGGGACCCGGCGCGCCCATCGGAAATAATTCAGGGGGCACAGAGCTCCGCGATGACTCCTTCGGAGCCACCCGCCGAAATGACTACCGAGCTGTGAACCAGACGGTGTGACACAGAGGAGCGAGGACATGTCTTTGCGCTAGAAGACAGTTTTGTCTGAGGAGAGAAGGTGCCTCAGCGTCAGCTTCCCTTTGCACAGGGAGGAGGGAGGAGGCAGGGCGAGACAGAGCTGGCACTTCAGGGATGACAGTGGCTCAGGGTGCCGCGATTTCTGTCCCCAACACGGGCCGGGTGTGCCCTCAAGGCTGCGAGGGAAAGGCGTCCTCTAAACGCCCCAACCGGGGAAGTAGAATTCACCCCCGAAGTGCAGTCACCAAATGCCCCAGGGAGGGGAAAAGGAGCGCCCCACAACCCGGGCTCTGCTGCGCGCCAAGCCCATGCCCTCTTCCCCTAGGCTAAAAAAAAGAGCACGGATGAGCCCGATGTGAGCCAGGGCTGCCCATAGCCCCGAAAGCCCGGCTCACTCCCCGCGGGCGGGCTGTGTCCAGGCGGCCTCGCTGCCAAGTGTCGCGGGGCAGAGCCGGACTGTGGGAGCCGGGTCCTGAGCCCGGAGATTTAACCCTCTGTGGAGAGCGCTGGAGTTAGGCAGAGGGGAAAGGTCCTACCGGGAGAAGTGTGACACCCAAGTTTACCGGGAACGTTTCGCAGAAGGCCAACTTAAAATTGAATTAATTCCCCTCTCCCCTCCGCAAAATAGTAATAAAAGCTGGCGTTTTAAATAATCTTTACAGGGCCAAAACTGACGCTCCCTGGAGAGGGCCCGAGGGGGCAGGACAAGCAGAAAGCGGGGAAAGAAGAGGCAGCAGGGCTCCGGACCCACGAAATCTCTGTATATCTTCCCCATTCCTTTCCCGTTTTGCACGGGGCCGTCTTTGCTCCCCATCGTCCCCGAGCAGAAGGCTCCCCAGGACCGAGGGGAGTGGGAAAGGGGCAGGGCTGTGTAATTAAATTCCGGTGCCCGGTTAATTGCTGTAATTTGACGCTAACTGTACACCGCGGGCCGGCGCTGGGAGCGGCGGTGCGAAGCGCGCCTCGCACGGCCCATTGACCGCGCCCCGCCCCGCCGACGCGCAGGAGCCGCCGGTCCCCGCCCAGAGTGCCCGGTCCCCGCCGACCCCGGCTCGCTGGGCCGGTGGATGAGAAGCGAAGTCCCGCAGGAGCCGACGATTCCACTGCCCGCGGCCCCGGCGTTCCCCCGGGATCCAATGGCTGCGGGTGCCAGCTCTTGCTTCACTCTTCCTACCTTCCTGGAGACAGGGCAGGAGCTCCCTTCTGTGAAGTCCTTGTATCCAAGCCCTTTTGGTGGGGCGAGAGGGTGTGATCCCCTTCCCTCTACTGGAGACTGGGGTCAGCCCAGGACCTAACCCAATACAGCCTCACTGAGGGGTGACAATGCACCCCGGCATCCAGGAAGCCTCAAACTGGCCCATACCTGGGACACGATGCTCCATTCACCTGTCTCTGAAATGTGAAACTGTTTGCTGTGCAACTGCGAAGTGGAAATTGTTTGCTTCCCTCCCCAAAATCCTGTAGCTGGAGTACTGCTTCTCCCCACGCCCCCGTGCCCTGCCCCTAGAAATGAAGCAGGGTCTGTGCTTCCTTACTTTTTCGGGGTGTGAAATCAGGGCTGCGCGACATGCTGGCTAGCTTCCAGGGCACTTCGGCACTTGAATCCCCGAGGGAAAAACAACCAACAAAACGTGGGCGGGGACAAGGGGTACGGACACGGAGAGGCCCAAGGGCCACAGGCTGTCGCAGGCCAGCTTCCCCCGGGGGAACTCAGCATCCCCCACGCTACTCCCGCGCAGCCAGGCGGGACAGATCTCGGCCAGCCTGGTGCGCATCAACCCGGCCGCCTGCTCCCTCTTGGCCCCCGTGCCAGGGACTGGAAAAACTGTCCGCACTGTGGGGGGGATGTCTTTGTTTCTCCCTGGACTCCCCAGGCAATTTGCAGCCCTTCCGTCATCCATCTGGGCTAGTTCAGCCCTCCCGGTGCTTTGCCTTTCTGGGCTACTAATGTTGTCGTTACTATTATTATTATTATTATCATTATTATTATTATGTCCATGTACTCCTTGACAACTTGCCCCCGAGGTGACCTTCCACCGGCCCCTCGGGGGAAGGGAAGCCTGGGGGTGTCGCCAGCCCCCACCCCGGCCGCGGACGGGCACCCGGGCGGACAGAGCTGCCCTCTGCTCGCGGCCGGGGGAGCGCTGGGTCGCTCACCCGGCTGGGGGAGCGCCGGGACAGGACACCATGGCGAAGCAGGCAGGGGTCCGACGGCTGCAGGACGCCCAGGACACGCTCGGGAGCCTGCCGGGGGGCACCGCCGCCGGTCCCCCGAGAGCACAGGGGCCGGGCGGGCGCGGTGGGAGCGCGGTGGCGGGGGGCAGCGCGCAGGCAGCGCGGAGGCAGCGCGCAGGCGCGGGCAGGGAGCACCCAGCTCTTTATGGCCAGGTGAGAGAGTCCCGGCTCAGGTAAGGGGAGGATTTACCCACAGGCGTGCCAGACGAGTGGCTTGCCCTCGCAGTCCATGACCGGCAGGGACCTGGGGATTCGGAGCCCGCAGCCAGGATGTCTATCCTTGCCAAGATGGGGGACTGGCAGGTAAGGTGACCCTCTGCCCTGGGGGGGTTTATTGTTATTTTAGGACGGGAGGCAGGGCTTGAGCAAGAAAGGTGACGGGCCCGGAGGGAGTTGGGGGCAAGCCTGACGCTGGGGTTGGGTGTTTTGCGGCTCTCGCTGCTGAGGCTGCCCGCGGCCACTCG
>VYXF01007701.1:408583-421910 GCA_013397295.1 Polioptila caerulea
GGGCACCCTGCCGTGGGCTCCCACCCCGCGGCCTCACCCAGGCAATTAGGCGAGTGCCTGGGCAGGGAATAACATCCAGGATTAATTAAGGCAGCTCCCATTTCTTCAGTCCCACTTAGCCCAGCTCTGCTGCGAAGCCACAAATGGGCCACGTAGAATTTGGAGTGAGGGTGGTGATAACGCCGGGCTGCCGGCCCTGCATATTGGCCTCCACCTGTCACACCTGGGGAGAAGCTGCCCCCGTGTCCATGGCACCTTGGGGGCTCAGGGAGACACCTGAGAGCTCCGCATCAGCTCTGGGGATGATCTAGACCTTAGTGAGGGCCACTGTTCTCTAGATGTGGAAATACCCAAAACACTGTCCCTATATATGGGATTCAGCTTTCAGCAACAGTTGGTCTTGAGCTTCCCACAGCCATGTATCCCATCCCTTGTGCCTAAACCCTTTATTCCCTTCCCTGGGAAGGGCTGGACTGGGAGCCTGTGTGGGTGGCAGCCAGAGTAGAAGCTGATTTTTCCCCAAGCCCCATTTTTCAGCGCCTTTCTGTGTCGAGCAGGGCAAAGTCTAAAAACGGAGGGAGATCTCTGAGGGAGAAACTGGACAAAATAGGACTAAACCTGCCGGCTGGGAGGCGTAAAGCTGCTAACGTTACCTTGCTCACATCACTCGTGGAGGGTAAGTGACTCAAAGAGTTGGGAGGGCTCCTTTGGAAAATGTGCCTGTTGCTTTTGCCAAATAGGAGAAGACTTGCTGTGGGTCGTTCGGGTTTTCGTTCTCCTTTCCCAGTTTCAATGCTGCTCCTTGGCATTTGGAAGGCTGTTATTTTCTGAGTCTTAAAAAAAAGACCAGGTTAATTGTGTGCCTTTGCTTTTTGTTATAACCTGAAACGGGTTTGTGCGAGTCCTGCAGACTCAGCAAAGTGTTCTATTATTTATTTGCTTCTAAGTTTCCGGGCTAGATGTTTTCAGGGCCCCATCTTGCTCGCTCATTCAAATGAGTAATCCCTCTGTGGAGTAAGCAGATCTCATTGGGAGCAGCATGGGAAGGATCCCTGTGAAGGGGGATTGTGGGCTTAGCCCCATAAGACACCCATGAGTGTCGAGGCAGCAGAGCCTCTAATACTTGACTGCTGTCCACTTCTGCCACAGGTGGACAACCAAGCAATTTTAAATGTCAGAAACTGCGGCTACTTTACGTTTGTTCTCCCTCCCAGCCTGCAGCAACATAACAGTAAATCATTTAACTTTTCTGACATCTGCATTTGAGAAATGCGTGACCATTACTTCCTGAATTAATTTGGGAATCCTTGACCTCAGCCATGAATTAATGGCGTCCTGAAAGCCTCAAAGTTGCACCACTGCCAGCCCCCACTCCCTTTTGGTTCTCATTTTCAGAACACATGTTCCCTTGGCTATATCATTCTCCTCTGCTTTGCTTTGGCCGGAAAAGGTGCAACTTGCTTTTAATGCCTTGTGGTGTCCTATGCTGTCTGTACGGGGAGGGAGGAAGAGCTCAAGAGTCATTTAGTTTTGAAGCAGTGGCTGTGTCACACTGGCTGCCATACAAAGTATGTCTGAGGCCTGCAGATAGGCCCCTCTCCTTTCCCCTTACTTATGAGTTCAGCTGCATTTTAGACTGGTTCAGTTTGTAAAGTGCTTTTAAACTAAGCTTTAGCTGTCCAGGCTCGGCTTAAGTTTGGTCGTGTAGGCGGGAATTTGTTTTGTTGTTGCTTTGCATTCTGTGAGAAATGTTTCATGTTCAAAGAGACGGGGAAAGAAGCGCTGTGCGATGATGCCAGGCGTCATTTTTTTAAACATCAGGATTAGTGAACAAACTATATTTATACTGCGTGAAAATTACCGCGTCTTCATGTTTCTGAAAAGGCTTTGCAATTGCATTGACATGCTGTGGTAAAAAAATCACGAGGGGAAAACTTGTAAAAAGTCTAGATTTGGTAGATGCTTAGCATTATTTGGGATGTTAATGAATATGGAGAAGGTTTTATGGTAATCCATTGTTCTGTTTGGCTTTCACGTACAATGGCTTTGAAAAGAATGATTTTTTAAAAAAACAAAACCAGAGGCCTGATCTTCAGATAACTTAGTGATGGTGGCTAATTTTGGGGAGATGATAGTATAAACATTGCTGGAGCTTTGAGTCCCGTAGCGATGAGGCAGTTTCTAGAGTACTGTTATTGTTTATGATCCGCTCCATTTTATGGAAACAAGCTCACTGGACTGAGGCTTTGAAGCTCTAATTGGCGCATGCGTTCTTCCGGAGCTAGAGCTAATGGCAGGAAGCCCTGCAGTAAAAACCAACTGGTTCAGGAAATTAAAACCAAAGATTTGAAAATCAACAAAACAGACAGACTCGGTGGAATGACCCTAAAATTCTCATGGTTAATCGTTTGGGGGTGAACATATAATTATATGCGATCAAGTTAAATTTTAAACACTTAGCTGTTTAATGCATTTTATTTAGAAGAGCTCCAGGAGTAATTATGATCAATATTAATCATTGATGCATTGCAAAAGAATATAGAGATGTGGCTGAGGCAAACACATTTTCAGAGTAAATAGCTGTGAATAAAATGCACATAAATGGCTCTCTATAGGTATGGAGATGTAAATCGAAGCACACATTCTAGGTGGATGGAGCCTGTCTGTCTAAAAGTATCTCTTAGTTAATGTGAACTTTTAAGAATTCTTATGCAAGATTTCATTTGTAACAATTGTCATGAAAATACGCATTTGCATTACCTTCAGCTGAAGGAAAGAAAACTGCAAGATAAGATGTAATTAGCATTTCTGGCCCTAACTTTTTCAAAGAGAAAATGTCCAAGCTTTTGAGGAGAAAAGCCCAAGTAGAATGTAGTGGGGTTTTTTGTGTTTTTTTTCAAATGGATTTGTGCCTCTGTGCGATGTGTACTGATGAGCTGTGTTTCTTTCCATCCCCACCCATGCCTCCCTATTCAGGAGAAGCAGTACATCTAGCTAGAGATTTTGGGTACGTTTGTGAGACAGAATTTCCTGCCAAAGCAGTAGCTGAATTTCTCAACCGACAACATTCCGATCCAAACGAGCAAGTCACAAGAAAAAACATGCTTCTAGCTACAAAGTAAGACATTTAACTTTCTGGCATGTTGCTTAGAAATAAGGGAGGGGGACAACCTCGAGTTTGGGGCTTTTACTTTTGATGATATTTGTTTGCTGCGTAACCAGTGGCTGATGGTTTTGTAAGTTGTGAGGGTGTGCGTTGGCCCTCCTGGTGTAGGAGAACTCTACAGACCAGCTTGATTGCCTTCAAATCAGTTTGTGCAGATTACCTTGAATGTGAATTGTGCAAATTGAGGGTGCATGTTTAGTTACAGAAAAAGCAGTAGATTTTCAAAGCAAAACATTTTCTGGGCCTATTCACTTAGCTTATCAATTTAAGTAGAAGTCTTCCCACTGACAGCAAAATAAAACTGGCAGGTTGAACTGATTTCAGTTCATTAAAATCTGCAATGGCTCTTCCTGCGTAAGCAGCTCTGTTATTTAACAAATACAGGGATATTAAAAATATATTTTAAATGACAATCTGTACGCAGTTAAAATGCTAGTGGAATTTATCGTTGGTTGGGCTGCCTAGACTTCCAGGTGGTGTGTGAAAAGAAAAAGATTGTTTTGGTATGTTTGTTGGAAATTAAAAGGGTTGTTTAGTAGCCCTTAATTACCGATGGAGGTGTCACCAAAGGGCACAGTGCCAGAGGACACAAGCAGGAGATGGGAGCTGCTTTGTGACTGGAAGACATTAACATGGATTTTAGAATATAAACTGTTTCAACACGCCTCTGAGCTCTCTTGCTGTAAGGTGTGTTATTTCTCCAACTATTTGTGCAGTGAGTGGGTGATATAACCTATCTTCTGCACCGTGCCCTTGTATCCTCCCTTCTCACCTCCCTGAAAGGAAATTTCCAGGCGCTGGTTAGCGTCAGCCTTCCCCTCCGTGGAAAGGTCCCTTTGGATTTGGAAATAGAGATTTACATACATAAATGTTTCAGAATACCCTAATTTAAATCCTCAATTGCCCGCTCTGCCCTCACTCATTCTTCCTGACACAAAGGTGTTAACCTTGTGAAGGAAGAGGCCCATGTCTCTCTCTGGTTCCCCTCCAAAAAAGCAATCTTCTAAGATATGGATAAATCCCTTAGCCTACCTTTGGATATCACAGCCTGTCTATTAAGCCTGCTCAGGAACTTTCAACTGTGTTTGTGTTCCAAGCCCCAGCTGGGCAGGAATGCGTGTTTGTGGAGAGTGTTGGGGGCTGAGACAGGGAGAGTGGTGGGGCAAGAGGCATGTGTCTCCATGTTCCTGTGTGTTGGATGGCGCTGGGGTGTGATGTATGGTGTGCTGTCAGGTATGCAAGCAAGGTGAAGGGAGGAGGTTTGTGCGTGCCAGGAAAGTGTGAGAATTAGGGGGAAGGATGCATAGAAAGGAGAAGGAGAAGGGGGAGCAGAGCATCTGCGCTCTGGAGCAGGAGCCCGCTTGATCCAGGGGCTTGTGCAATCTAGCAGGGAGAATGCACAGGCTTTGCTGCCGCCAGTGATGGTTCATTTCTCTCCCTCTCTCTTCCCTTCCCTTCGCTCCCTCCCTCCCTCCCTCCCTCCCTCTGTCTCTCTGCTCCATTTGTGCTACAGACAGATCTGTAAAGAGTTCACCGACCTGCTGGCTCAGGACCGATCTCCCCTGGGGAACTCGCGGCCCAACCCCATTTTGGAGCCGGGCATCCAGAGCTGCCTGACCCACTTCAACCTCATCTCGCACGGCTTTGGGAGCCCGGCGGTGTGTGCTGCCGTCACCGCCCTGCAGAACTATCTCACCGAGGCGCTCAAGGCCATGGACAAAATGTACCTCAGCAACAACCCCAACAGCCACACAGACAACAGCACCAAAAGCGGCGACAAAGAGGAGAAGCACCGAAAGTGAGGATCCCCCACACACACTCCTCTCCCTTCCCCCTCATAGCCCATCGATCCATTCATCTCCCTCCTCCCTCTCCCCGGCACCCAGCACCCCAGGCTACAGCAACAGAATGAGCGTCCTTCTGCCAGTCCTGTTCTCTGACTGGAGACTGCTCTGCCCTCTCTCCACACCTCTTCCCAGCATCCACATTTCCATTTGTTCTCGCCTAAATTTCCCCCCTCTTCCCACTGCCACCATCGTTTTACCCCAGTTTGGAGCCTAAGAGAACAGAACAGGGGGACGGAGCCAACAAAGAAAAAAAGTTCTGTCTTGAGTTTGTGAACTTTTTTTTAAATAAAACAAAAGGAGAAAAAAAACAACAAAAAAATAAAACAAAAAAGAAAAGGACTTTTTTTTCTAAAAATATATTAAAAAATTTAAAAAAAAAACCAAACAAAAAGAAATAAATAATACTTAAAAATTCTATGAGCTTCACCGGACTGAATCACCACCTTCCCTTACATAAACTTCAGTTAAGATTGTAGCCATACTAAAAATGAAAAAAAAGTGAAAAAATACAACAGCAGCAGCAGACATACAAAAGGCAAAAAGGACTGATGACATTTTATCAGTATTGTGAATAAACTTGAACACAAAACACAAGCGGTTCCATGTCATATCTTCAGTTGTAGAACTTTTTCCTGTCCAAGGTAAAGCGACCAACTTGAACTTTCTATTGCAACACGATTCACGGTTATTATATAAGGGAATCAGTGTTCATGTATGTATATATTTATTTATGTGTAATTTAATGGGAATTGTAAATATGGTGAGTCTGTTTTAAGCCTTTTTTTATTTATCTGGTGATCTCGTTTACCTCTTGTTTAGTGGGTTTTAAATCTTCCCTTCTTAGTTCATCATGTGGTTCATGGTACTTATTTAGATATCAGAGGTTTTTTGGGGGTTTTTCTCTGGGATTCATCATTTTTAGCCCTGTTGTAGCATGTTAAAAGCGACAATGAAGCAGCTGAACAAATAAAAAAACCATTAATTTTTATATATAATTAGTATGACATTTAGTTTCTCATTGAAGATAAAATAAAGTGATGTTGGACCCTGGCAAGGTTTTTAAACATGTTAGTGGTTTTACAACCCTTATGTGTTGTGGAAAATGAAAAAGTTATTTTCATCCACTGTCCTTCTCCCGAAAGCACCAACAGAGCAATAAATTAATATTGTCTTTTAAAACAAGATTTAGCTTTACTTTCCTTTTTTTCCTTTTTTTTTTTCTTCTTTCTTTCTCCCTTTCTTTTGTTTTTATTTTTCTCCTTTTTTTTTGTTTTTTTTTTCCCAAAGAACTTCAAACATTTGGGACCACCTGGTATCCTGTATTTCCACTGGCCATATTGGAAGCAGTTATAGTTGTGTTGTATTGAGTTGTGCCGGCAGTAGTTTCCATGCCTATCAATGTATCATAGTCCTTTGTTGCCCAGATAAATAAATATTTGATACGCTTTATGTCGATTTTTTTATTCAGTAGCTGTCTTTACCCAGGCGTATTTTTGTTCTTGGCAGTATTTTTTATTCAGTATGGTTACAGTAATTGAGTTTAACTCTCCCTTGACAATTGCTCCTTGCAATAAGCAGCTGAACCCATTGTTTCCCTCAAGTATAATAAAAACTTACTTTCAACTTGGAGTTCAGAGCAGGGTATCATTTAGATATTCCACTGAGTCTGTATTCAGACAAATGACACAATAAAGCACAATGTATTCTTTTGGATAAAAAATTGTCTGTACTACTAACAAAAATGACACACTATCTTTTCTTTAACCAAAACATAATTTTATTTAAAAAATAAAAGTTTTATTTTATTTATGTTGACCTCTAGGTTTTTATTTATGTTTATATATAGCATGCAGAATTATAAGCCTATAAAATTTTGTACATGTAGTTGTCCTAACGGACAGCAGAGACTAAAAAACACATCTCAAGAAGGACATTTAAAAAAGAATAATTACTGAGAAAATACGGAAAATTAATGCTATGAAAAATATTTATACTGATAAATCAGAGCTGGGTGCTCCCTCCCCCTCAAGAAAAAAGAAAAGCTCCGTAGTTGATGCCAACAAAATCATCTCACGGTTGTGAACTTTAGTGAAATCTTGCAGGAGACAGATTATTTCTGATTGATGGTTCGTGTTTTAGTGGAATGCACAGACTGACATTTTGAGATGGCTATGTCAGTTTATAAGGGACTGAAATTTTTATCTTGAGTTTCTTCTTGTGGAAACCAGTTGTGAAATAGGGAAGTTTGCTTTTAAAAAGTGAAGTGTATGTCTTGAAGATGGTCTATAAAAACATGTGAGAATTCAGATTTTGAATCCATTTTCTTTGGCCTGGGGGGTGGGTGAAGTCAGGATCAGGCTGGATTATGTTATATCATAGGAAGGGAGACTATGCAGTTTAGAATGTAAAGGCATTCTAAAGAGAGGGTTTCCTTTAAGTGCTGATAGTATTTTGGTAGTGGAAGCTGATTTTTCTCTCTTTCCTTCCCTCCCTGATTCTCTCTCCCTTTTTTCTCCTTTTCACTCAGGCAGAAACTGAGGAGGTTAGGAGGGAGGTGTTTACAATGAAGCTGCACAGAGAATTAACATTTACTCATATATTTTGACGTTTGGTAGAGCTGGTGAAGCAAAGCATTAGATAAAGCCCAAGATGTTTCATTTTGCTTTGGTAATCTACTTATGGAAGGCAGTGTAAAATCAATCTTGCCAAGCAGAAAGAGAGTTGGTGGAGTCTAAATTCTATTTTCGAGAGCCAGCTAGTTTATAAAAATGGTGAATATTTTTTTTCTATAAATTGAAAGTGGATCTTTTGAATGCAAAGCTGCAATTGTTTTAAAAACAGTTATTTATTATTTCCAAGAGAGACTGGTTAACCGTAAAGTAGATGTAACAAAATAATGAGGTGAATGAACCCTAACTGTACATATTCTTGACATAAATGAAATGCACAGTATTGTAGCAGGTGAAGTGAAGCATTGTCTATCAGGGCTGTTTTTCTTGGCTGCATCTCAGATTGTGTGTGGGATCCTAACCTCAGGCACAATAGCATTCATAAACAGCAATACATTGCTGCTCTTTCTACAGCAACACATAAATACTCATTTTTAAACGAAAACAATCTTATTAAATACCATTCATTCATATCTGGATTTACAGATGCTTGTTACTTTTTGAAACCTGTACCCAATATAATCGTTTTATACTGGTCAATGTATAAAGCAGTCTTATGCTAGAACATTATAAGGTCATAATAAATAATGTTTTAAATGTATAATTAGCTACTTCATGGTAGGAGAGCGCATTTTAGGTATCCTGCTGCTGGATTAGCAAGCCACCAAAAACCAGAAATGAAATGACCTTGCATAGATTCCTTTATTACTATTATTTCTAAGGAGGGATTTCATAGGTGATAATGGAAATCAGACTAGGTTCGGTTCAGCCTCTTCTGCTGTGACCAGTGTGCAGTTACTAAAACGTGCTAATTACTTCAGCATTCTTTGGATGCATTTTTAGCGTTCTGATCGAGGTGCAGCAGTGAAATTCTAGGTCAAGCTTTTATACACTAAACAAAAATCTGTTGTTATTTTTTCCCTCCCCCAGATCAGTTGAAGCGAGGGTGAGTGGTGGCTGAATGTTAGAGTGTTGCTGCCACGCTGAGCTAATTCCTACATGTGAACCAAAATACAGCTTGGTGCTCTTTAACCGTGAACAAGGACAGCCCTCCTCTTTGTACCGTATTTTACCCCACCCTCCAAAAATCAAATATTAATATAATTTGAGATTTAACTGGTGGAACAGCCATCAGGACAGCAATGCCCCGCAGCTGAAATAATATTTAAAATAGAAGAGATTTGACATTTGAGAAGTCAGTGGCTTGAAATACCCAGTTGTACTTAGCTAATTCAGTCCTTAACCTCTGGTTTCAAATAAATCAATTACAGTCGATTCCACTTCAGTTCAGAAGTGCACAAGGTTTTTAGTTAATTGAATACATTTTATTCACTTGCTAGGAGTATTCATTTATCCAAACCCTTACATTTAAAGGCAATTTCTTTATTGTCCATGATAAATTCAACTGCATAATCTGATCAGCTCCTTGTTTGTTTACTCGTCTTCTACCTCCCATTTAAATTCCAGAATGTGCGCTTCCCTTTCCCTCCTTGGTACACGAATATATGAGCCCAGACCAGATTCCCAGAGCCTCAGCCCTCATGTTAGGAAAGTGTAGCTAAAGCAACTAGGGCCCTTCCAACAGGGTGAAGTCCATCCTAGCTAGTGAGGGCACAGTGATTTAAACTGGCTCCATAATCAAACGTGAAAGGTTGGGAGTATTAAAAAATAACTGGTGCCTTTGATTTTGTCCTGTGTGCCTTTTCTGCATGAAAGAGCTATGCCTCTGCTCCCTGCCCTGCAAGCAGCTGGAGCTGCTAACTCCTAGAGAGGATTTGAGGCAGCTTGGTGTCAGCAGGATAAGGTTTTTGTCGAGCACCGGGCAATGGAGTTGTGTCCCTGATCCACTTTGAACAGATACTGGTATACACTTTGTGTGTGTTGTTTGCAGAATCCTGCTGGTGTTGGTTTACTGTTTTGGAAAGGAAAGGGGTTAATTAGCATCATTATCAATCACTAATGCTTGTCTAACGTGTCCAAAGAATAATCAAGTTAGGGAACTGCATGAAGCTAACATCTGCTTCATTCCAGTTAAAGATTTTTCCTTATATCGTTCAATTATTGGAAGTCCACACTGGTTTCAGGCTTTGTCAGGGCCATAAAGCAGGGTCAGATCGTTAGAAATCTAGAATGGAGGGGAAAGTGCAATATAAATAACAAATGGCTTCATTATTTGAGTTACAGGTGCAAGAATGGCTGTGAAAATGAGTAGGGATTACTAGAAAGTGTTCCTTCTTTTTATCTCCAGTACAGAGGAAAAAATAAATCAGCCAAGTCTAGTTCTTAAATCATTTATTCTGCATAGGCTGCAGCCTCTCCATTTGCAGTATTTAGTTTAGCAACCCCAAACGCCCAAAAAGAAGTAGTTTAAAGCAAGCGTTTGGAAAAGTGAAAGTCTTTTATGATCCATTACTTGCAGAGCCTTACTGGCTTCAGAATAGCAAAATTGCCTTGTTTTTCTTCTTCTAGTTAAAATTTTTAGGCTTTTTTGGATGGATGAAAGAGCTGAATTTTCAGGCAGGGTAAACAGATATATAGCTCATAATGGCAGTAAATATTTGTATCCTTGAACGGTTACTCCTTTCTCGTGCTGTGGATACAAAGGTGACAAATCTGTGGTCTTTTATTCCCTCTTACAACAGTGGCAGTCATGTCCCTCTGATGCTGAATTTAACTTTGGTGGCCCAAAATTTTTATCACACCAACAGAGTGGTTAGAGCCTCTTCACTGAGTGCGTGTAGTGTGGACATCAGGGTGGGACTATTGAGAGCTTTCTGGTAGTGTAGGAGGGACTTGCTTGTTCCCTGTGGCACTTCTCTTTCAGGCTCTGATTTTGCAAGGCACGTGCTGGCACCCAGAACCTGTGGTTTCCCCATGAGTCCCTCCCTCTCAAAACCAGGGCCCTGAGGTTACTCCAAGCTCCATGGTTATTGTCCTGTTTGTAGTCACAGAGCTCATTTGCACAGCGGATCTTCAAACCAGGGAAAGGAGGGTAAACTGGAAAAGGAAAGCCTAGGTGAGGAAAAAATTGTCTTGTGTTCAGCAGGAAGGTGGATGACTGTCAGGTGTGAAGTGCAAGCCTTTTCATCATGTTGTTCCTTGAGCACGTTGTGCACACACACACACATATCCTATTGTCTATAGGAGAGCTGCAGCATCTACGTGAAGACCTTTCCCGTCCAGAGATGCTCTCAAGCCCCACTGCTGTTGTTGCCTGTGGTACAGTTAATTCTCTTTGTAATACTTGATTGAAAGCAGATGCAGGGGTTCTGAATAGAGAGTTGTTTTCTAGTGGGAGTGTGAGCTGTGCAGTTACACTCACAGGTTGAGGGATGTATATTGCTTCTATACAATGTTTGTGGTTATTTTCCTACCTGCTCATTCATCCTGCAGAACTTCCTGCCTCAGCACTGCTTTGGGCAGAGCTGGCCCTCTCCTCTCTGTGTACGATCCATTCTGATCCCCAAAGCTAAGGATAAAGAAGCAGAGATGTGAAATATTTGGGGCACAGTTCTGGTTGTAGAGCTGAGCATTTTTGGGTCTCCCAGGAGAAGGGAAGAGCTGCATTCCCTTTTCTTTCCTCTTTCTCCCTCCTCGCTCTCACTCCCTCCCATTAAAGTTTGCTGGCAGGTGCCCTTCCCTCCAGCTTGTCCTCCTTGCCCTCTACCTTGCTGCTGGGTGCTGCTCCCTGTGCTTATCCTGTCCCCTCCTCTCCTGAGGTGGAGTTTGTCTCTCTGCCCGGCAAAGCGGGATGGCTTGGACGGCAGCTGGGAGGACACCCCACCCTGTGGCACGTGCTGGTGCCCAGGCCAGGGCAGGTCAGTGGGGCAGAGCTGGGAGGAAAGCAGGGCTGTGCCTGGCCTCAGTGCTTTTTTTCCTCATTAGGCCTAACGAGCTATGCTGTACTAGTGCTAAAAATGTGCTCCTGCTGTGCCTACCTGAGTTTTGGAGCCTGTGTATGGGTGCAGATGATCCAGGACTGCAGTTGGTGGGTGTCCCATTGCCACGAAGCCTTGATGAAGGTTTTTCCTGGCGTGCTGATATTTGGGATGGGGGCTGACAGGCTGGCTGCTGGGGCTTCTCCCTGTCCTCATGCCCTTGGGAGAGCTTGCAGCTATCCTGCTGGAAAGGATGGGGTTTTGCAGGGAAAGGGAAAGAAAATATGAGGTGCCTGTGGCCTAGAAGAAAATCAGATGGAAAAGGGGCAGTTGAGGCTTGCTTTGTGTTTCCAGGAGGGCCTGGACCTGGCCCTGGTAGGGGGTATGGAGATTGCCCATTCCTTGCTGCAGCTGCTTTTGGAAAGTTTCCTGGGAAAGGTCTGGGGAAACTGGAGCCTCCAGCAGAACCGGCTGCTGCTGTGACCTTCTTGGAGGCCAACTGTTTATTTGTTCACATTGTCATACCCGGGGAGGTTTTTCACCTAGGGCACCTCTTGCTCCTGCCTATCTGTGCAGAACCAGTGTGCCAGTGCTGTGTGTATGTGCGGCTGTACCTAGAGGTGTGTGTTCACCCATATTTTCGGGTGTCTGCACGTTTGTTCGTATTTATCTATTTATCTGTATGGGCGTGTATATTTATGTCTCCAACCCCGAGACTTTTCGAGAGGCTGGGATAAGAGGGGGTGGGGTGGGCTGTCTCCCGGATAGTTGATATTCCAGGTTCAGCCTCTTTCTCTGCTCTCATTCTCTAAACCCAGCCAGGGGGAGTGTCGCCCGAGGCCGAACATATGCTTCTTTCCATTGCACTAATCCACCTTCAGCGTGGAGGAATAATTGCTCGAGTGTCCATGGCTCCTCGGCGCTTTGTCCCTCGCTGGCTCCCATCAGCTTGGCACACGCCATTTCAATCAAATCCTTTCAGAGCCTTGTCTCCTTTTATCACGTCCCTGCTCCGGCGAGAGGAGGGAGGGGAGGACTGGGCTCCCCGCAGCCCCGGCGGGCCGAGCAGAACCAGACCGGGTCTCCCCACTGGTAACAAAAGGGCGGCCGAGCGGCACCCGGCTGAGGTTGCTCTGTCTGCAAAGGCGTTAGAGTATGATGTTGTCGTTGTTGCTGTTGTTGTGGAGAAAAAAAAAGGAAAAAAAACCCCAAAAAACAAGCCATCCCGCGGTGTGGTTGAGCTCTGTTCCCTGTCACGGGGAAGAACTCCAATAGTCCAAGCGGGCATTAGGTTATGAAGAGGTGTGTGGAACCCCCACTTCTCGGTGGCTGTGCTGTTGGTGATAGGGGGAGAGCTGGGAATTAGCAGCTGGAAAACTCCCACGAGTCTCTGTGGTCAGCGGAATGGGAGATTTTTGCAGAAATCTGCCTCCATCCCGATATTCCCCTTTCACCCGGCGGAGCCAGCCCCAACCCGGCGGGGTATGGAAAAGGAGCAGGGATGCTCCTGCCCTCCTCGGCCGGCTCGGGACCCCGGAGGGACACGGTGGGGCAAGCTCTGCCTTACTGCAGGGAAGGGCTCCGTCTTTTTTGTTTTGACTCTCTTCTCCTTCAGACGAGGGACTCTGTTTCTGATTGTTGCGAAGGGAGTTAAAAATTCTGCCTAGGACCCCATAGCTGTGGGAGTAAAAGAAGAGCAAAGCAGGATGGTTAACCGAGGGAGATTTAAAATTTAGGATGAAATGAAAAAAAAAAAAAAAAAAAAAA
>VYXF01007701.1:426666-448111 GCA_013397295.1 Polioptila caerulea
AAGAAAAAAAAAAGAAAAAAAAGAAAAAAAAAAAAAGGGAGAAAAGTACGTGTGGAGACAGACGCCGTACTCTTTCGGCACGACCCACCTCCTAAAGTGCGTGCGTGGGGATGCGCGGTAACCGCGGCGTGGGGCGCCGCGCATCCCCACGCGGGACGGCCAGAGCAGGCTGCGCCCTGCGAATCCCTCCCCACCCCGACTTCCATCCTTCGGGAATGAGTTTGGTATTTGCCCGCGGAGCTTGCCCGGAGTGGGGGGCTTCATTTGCTGTTGAGCGAGGTGTGGAGTGTCTGTGCGTGAATCTACTCTGAACTTGCAGTAAAGCTCAGTCCCTCTCGACCCTCCAAAACAGCTCTTTTACCCAGCTGGTCCTTCTCTCTCAACCCCTTGGCAACACAACTTGGGGGGGAAGGGGGAACCATTTGCCCTGAATCACAAATTTTCATGGCTTGGAAAGAAAAAGGTAACCCTCATGTCTAGCTCAATTAATAAACATGGTGATTTCACACCCAAAAGGAGGACATTATTTCACGGGAACGCTATCAGCTCCATCACAAAGGGTCACAGCGCAGCTGTGGCGAGCCCGGGGTTATTATGCAGCCTGATGATAGGATCCCGCTTGCCATCTCGGCTCCTTCCTCGGGGCGACCAATAGCCCCCGGCAGGGCTTGTGCCACCTCATGATAAAGGACTTACCCGATGTGTGAGGAAATGGAGCAGCTTTCAGATGAGAGGTAATAAGCTTGCAGGCGCAGCCCCAGCCCTTCGTTTCCCCCCCACACCCCGTCTCCTGCCTTTCCATTTAACTTTTTTTTTTTCTCTCTCCTCCCCCCAGACAACAACAGCAAGAAGTTATTATTCATTTGAACGCAAACCTGAAGCTCCCTCTCACCTTCTCCGGCCCCCTGCGGGGTGCAGAGGAGGGAGACCCCCGGTCCCCCCTCCCGGCCAGCCCTCCCGGCTGCCGGTGGCAGGAGGAGCTGCCTTCCCGCGAGGAGGGACAGTTGTGGCTGATGGATTTCTGGTGTCAGGAATTGGGTCCAGAAGCTGTGAGGCAACATATTAACTGCGATCCCATAATCTCTTAATCACATTACATTTTAAGTGAGCATGTGTAATTTCACCCATCAATGATTTATTTAAGCAAGGGAGCACAATTACTTGTCTCGCACACAAACGCTGGCTGGGGGAACATTGTTTGCCAGAAACAAAATCTGCGGTTTCAGGGACTATCTGTTTCTCCGTGCTGAGAAACCCCAGACCCCCGCTCCTGAGGACAGGAGTTAGGAGGCTGATCCTCCTACACAGGCAAGGCAAGGACGAGGTTTCCCACCCTTGCCGTCCATCCTCTTTCCAGAATTAGCCCGGCAGCAATGTCTGACGCTGGTGCGGTGAGAAGCATCTTCAGCTGCTGCCCGGTCCCTCCCCGGTGCTCGGGGGGGACGTGCCAGGAAGCCAAGGGGAGGTTTGCTGGTGTGTGTGGGATCTGACCCTTCTGCACCGTTTTGACTAAGGCAGGTATAATTTTTCGGGGAGCCGATAAATTATACTATATTACACGGTATGTAAAAGATATATATTATATATATTACACGGTGTCACTCTTCCCGAAACCTACACGAAAGAGGAGAGAAAGTCGAGTAACCTCTTCTGGTGCGTTGCTGAACACAGGTCTGAGCATTTGATTCCACCAGCTCTGGCTTGGACACATCGGCACGGTGAGAGCTGAAGCGGGCCCCGCATTTTGGCACTCCAGCCCGCTACGCCTGGGCTGCCCCTCCTTCCCCCCTCTCCGGGCTGAGCCTTGAAAGTTGTCCCAAGAAGAGCAACGCGACGTTTCAGCGGGAGGTCAGCATCCCCCGTTCTCTTCGGCCCCAGGGCCAAACTTGCCACTGAACGGGCGGTGCCGGGATCCGCTTTCCTGGCTGCAAAGGCAGCAGCCCCGGCAGCTCCCGCCTGGGGACGGAGACCGCCGGCGGCCAGACCTTCGAGCCTCACCGCCTGCCTGCGGAGAGGGTAGGAGAGCACGCAGGGAACTCCTCTGGCTCCCCCAGACCACCCTCTGGCTCCGGGCCTCCTGGTCCCGTTGTGCAGCTTGGCCCCAGCACCAGGCTGGAATCACCTCCACAGATTTATGTTATTATCGTTATTATTGGTATCATTGCTATTTAATCCCCCGGCAGATCGCTCTGTGCAGAGCAGCCGCATCCCGCGCCCGTGGCCAGGAGGGAAAACCACCCGAGAAACGCGTGGGACAGCACCGGGGCCGGTGTCTTCCTCAAACCGCCCTGGGGTTCCACACGTGCTGCTATCTTTACTAAAATAGTCGATGGATAGAAGAAGGTCCCCGAAAGGTAAAATGTTCGGCTACAGAGAGAGAAAAAGACTCTCCTCCTCTTTCAGTAGCTTTAATTTTTTATTTTTTTTTTATTTTCTGGAGTTGCCTTAGTCAGGCACTTGGCAGATTTAACGTCGCAAAGGAAACAAAGAAAAAAAAAGTAATTACATTTTTGGAAAACAAACAATAATTACATGATACAATCGGTATAACAGTAAGTGAAACATAGCAGCGAGAGTTAAAAACAATATTCTAGCCATGGAGATGGGCTCCGCCGCTGACTCAGCGGTTTTGAATACTCCAAATTATCCTTACATCGGATTTCGGTAGCGCAGTTCAGCTGCAGTCGACTGGCTTTTAAATTAAAACATATCTCGCTGATTAGGCACGTATTAGGGTCTTAAAAAAAAAAAAAAAATTCCAAACAAGGAAGAAGGTTTCTCAAGGCAAAAATTATTCTAGTGGATCAGGAATATTTCATGAGCCCCTTTCTCCCATCCGTATGTCAAGTGGAGGAACTGCGTTTGGAGGGGCAGCCCCTGCTCCCCGATGCCCGGGGCGGGGGCGGGAGGAGAGCAGGAGCGACTGCCTCGCATCTGAACTGCTGCAGCACCTGTCACCTGGAGAAGCTGTGACTTCACATGCCCCGCGGCTCTAACTTCACGTTGGAGCGCATTATTCCATAACTGAGCCGTGTTGACATCAACATTTCCTCCCCCCAACCCGACCTTCTACTCCCTCTCCCCCTCTTTGCCCGACTTTCACACGAATATTTGGGATGATGTCTGAAGCAGCAGAAAAGTCGTGTGTGTGTATTTTCTTTTCTTTTTTTTTTTTTTTTTTGTAATTAACCATTTTTTTTTTCAAATTGACTCAGTTTTATTTTAATCGAGAGCCCTCAGGATTAGTTGTAATGATATGAATGGTTAAAGTGGGAAGAGCTGAAGGCTCAAGAATGCTCTCTCCTCGGAAAAAAATATCAGACATCCCACAGAAATAGCCGTGCAGAGGGTATGTCTTATGTAAATGGATAGAAATCATAGGACTGCCTGTGTAATGTGAAGTGTACGTGAAATCTAGCATTTGTTCAATCAAACCTTTGTTCTGCTTCCCATTAACTGCCAAATCAAAAAGAAGAGGAGAAAAAAAAAAAAAAAAGGGAAAAAAAAAAGAGAGAAGAGGGAAAAAACTCAACTTTGCCGCAAAACTCTCATTCCCCCCACTTAAAACATTTATCCCAGAGAAAAGTTTTGAGTTCTGCCGTTGTTCAGTCTCGGTCTCAGGACTCCCAAATTCCCAGTGAACAAGCAATGATGACAACAGCAGCAAATACGAGGCTCCTCGCCGCCTGCTCTGTTTGGAAGCAAACCCGCTCTATTTTTCATCAGGCAACCCCAGACAGAAGTGGCAACTAAAGCTTTAAACCTTTTGGAAATTCCTTTCTGGTTTAAGAGAGCCAGGGGGCTTTCGTTCTCTCCCTGCCGTTGGTTGTGAGGAAGGGCAACAAAAGAGGTAAAATGCCTTCTCCAGCTAACTGGCTCAGCGTTACACATGCATCAAAGGGAAGGCAAGAGCTAATCCGAAAATGACCACTTTAATGTACACGAACCCATAGCTACAGCAGCAGAACTGAGGGGGATTTTGAACTCTCCACCACAACAAAACCCTACACTTAATGTCATAATAACAGATATTAAACAAAGGGGAATGAAAGAATCTCACGCTGGGTTTTCTGCATTCTTGAGTCTAATTAAAAATATACAGAAAAAAGACATAGTTTGGGTCAAAATGGCATGAGAGACGCCTTGTGCCAGTGAAGAGGCTGCAATTATCAGCTTAGAGACAATGTCCTAGAGGTCTTATTCACTCTTCAGCTCCAGGGGAGCTGAAAGCCAGTGCAGGGGTGAGTGGGACATATGCAACCGACCAGGTCTGAAAGGGCTTGGAGAAAAGGGCTAAGGGACATTTATCCTCTCCTTTCTCCTTCCCCTAGACAGTAAAGGCGGACTAAAACAAATACAGCAGAGCCCCGTAAGGGGTTTTTGTGGATTTTTTTTTTTTTTTGAGGCCACTTGGACTGTCCTTCCATTCAAATGGAACCGGGGTGTTTACTTAGTGTCGGATTGTATGACTCTGGCTTCTGCCTTTGGGCTGGTGCCGCCAACTGGGAGGGGAGTCCTGTGGTGAGCAACAAGTGCCCTGCATGACAATACCTTCCTGGGGAGAAAATACCTTGCAGAGAAGGGATCTTCTCTGGAACAGCAGGCCAGAAACTGGAGTCAGACAAATTCAAATGCAAGATGAGGCACAGGCAGGCGATTTACCACATGAGCAAGTTACTGAGAGCCGAACTGGTCCTATTCCCCCCTATATTTTGGCAGAAGTGTGGATGTCCATACAGGTGATGTGACTGAGTCTAACCAAGTGACTGGGCTCAATATAGAGCATAGCCCACTGGATGACAGAGATCTGATGAAACCCTCGAAGCTAGGACTAATAAATGATGTAAAGACTTTGTGATCTGACCCCTTACAAATATCTACAGTACTGTTTTCATATATTGCTGTTTGGCTGATGGTCCTTGGACATAACAGTAGCAAACTGTCTTTTCCTTGCCTCACATAAAACTTAACCTCTTTCAGTGCTTGCTTATTTTCTTTCCAGAGGAGTCAGACTTGGCCAGGTGTCAGGAAGATGAATCTTCAGTGAAGGGGCAACAGTTTTGCCCCAACAGACTCTCCCTTTGTCTGAGAATTTCTTGGTGCCTCTAAGCACCTTGGGCTGCACCCGAGGTACTCGCATCCACCAGCAAGGCAAGTGATGGGCAGGGCTTCCTTCAGCAGAAACAGCTGAGATCTGTGAATGGTACTCCCACTCCGGAGAAGGGACATAATTGTGGTGGAAATCGAAACAGAGAAAGAGGGGAGCAGTGCTGCTCTCATCCCATGGCAGCCATAGAGAGCAAAATACATCTAACACAAATATTCTATTGATCCCTCCTCAACTGGTCAAATGGACCAATTCAGAGTTACTCAAGGTATTGAGTCCGATGTATAAAGACAGCAGAGTGCAGCCCTGGCTCTTGCTGCCAGCAAGACATGGGTGACCTGATGGAGCCTTCTTTCTTAGGTCCTATGTTTTGTCCTCAGAGGCTTCATCTGCCCAGGGCACCCTGCCTTAAAGTCTGCCTTGCACAGAGAAGAAGGGTGTTTTCAGCTTGCCTGGTAAGACCTTCCTAACCTGAGGGCCTTTGCAAGTGGCCCAGGAAATCTTATCCCCATAATTGCAGGCACTCACTCAGGGCTGTGTGTGCAGTGCAATCATCGTTTACCAGCATGGTGACTCCTACTAACCCTGCAGCACAGCTGCCTTACTGGAGCTAAAGATTAATTACTGCCCGTAAATCCAAGAGGTCTTCTCCAGGCAACATCACTAACACTTCTGAGGCTGGTTGTATGTTGAGTTTTTGAGAAAATGCTGTAAAAATGAAGGTTTCAGCTAACATTGCTCCTCTGCCTGTAAAATCCTATAGAGGGGAGAAGAATATTTGTTATTTAAGGATTTGTGCTCAGGCTTTCTGCCTTCTGTTTTCTTTATGGCTTTGGAATGACACCTATGAAGTGGTGTGTGAAACATTTATGTGCTGTTTTCAGTGAACACCTGGAGAGCAATCCCACTGCCCTTGCAGGGAACACTGACAGGACACGACAGGGAGGGATACCGTAGCTCATTTTCACACCATTTTTGCACAGGTGTATGTTTATGTTACTTAATCCCATAGTGGTCTTTGGCTAGTGCAGCCATGGGAGCTGAACCACATTTGGCATTGCAGGGGTGCTCCCCTCACACTTCCTGGAATGGGCACTGCTCTGCATCCCTCTGGGATGTGAAGGCTTCTGCACAGAGCTGATTGAAGATACGATATCTGACAAGGGAGCAAGTCCTACTTCAGGTAGGGCTGCCAGCATCAGTGTGCTGGAGGCAGCCCTAACACTGTGGTAGCTTTCTTTGTGGTATGGTGCCCAAGAGATTTAGGACCTTAGTAGAAAACTACGAGCATGTCCACAGTGCTCTGCCTGCCTCCTGAAGACTGGATTTAAGTGAAGTTCACAGCCTAAACCACTGATTTTGGAGGAGCTGAGGTGTGTTTCCTTAGTCCCCTTTGTGTGAGGCTCGGTGTGGTGGTGGGAGTGCAGTTTTCATCAGCATGAGTACATTAAAAATAGCAACAGACAGATGGATTTGAAAATAAAAGCAATTCAGTGCAACAGCAGCAGCAGAGAGAGCAGCAATTCCTTGAGAGATGGACTTAAGTAACCACCCTGTTGTAAAGTAAGTTGGATTCTCGAGATGAAAACAACAGGAGAAATTTATTCTAGCAATAAAATTATCATAATCATCATCATCAGCAGCAGAAGTGTCACCTTAAAGGAAATGGTAAATGAAAGCTAGAAGAAGCTTGATCATCTTTGCCAAGCTAATAAAATAATCTGGTTCATAGTGCTCATATCTGATTAACATTGTGTTTAATTGTCATGCTGGTTGCAGTTCCATTGCCAGTATAATTTTGAAGCATTTTAGTGTTTTTTGTAAAAGTTTGCCCTCGTGTGAGGTTGTACATTAGCCAGCCTCTTGGTCTGTACATTAGTCACTAGGAAGTGTAAACTTTTTAACCAATGTTATACAGAGCAATTAGCTAAGCCATGAGAATAAACACTGATAATATATAGGGCCCAAACTGTTCAACCTTTCACTTTTATTATTGTGAACACTCACAGCATGTTCTGCATGGGCACGTTTTTAGCGGGGCTGCTCGTTCATCTCTTGATAGTGTGCTGGGATGGGGATGCAGGCAATGGTGATGGGGAGACTGTGAACCAGACTGGGACCTGGGGGAATTATACTCTTTTCTATTTCTTCTGTCATAAGGAATAGGTAGAGAAGGAGGTGGGATTGAAACACCCTCCACAAGTATTGTGCTTCTGTTGTCTGTTTGAGGAACATAATTGATTATAAATGATTAACACAGGCTCCTGTACTAAGTTTATCCCCAGCATACGTGGCTGTCTGCTGTGGATTAAGCTTCAAAATATGACTTGCAAGATGCTGATAACTTGAGAATAATGAAAGGCACTGTGTCCCTTCTATAATCTACTGTTTGTTCTTCAATTTTTTCCAGTATAGAGGTACTGGCATTACATTCACTGGGCTGTGCCCAGTTCTTCTGCACTGAGAACAAAGGGAAACAGCTAGGTGTCTCTCTGCACTTTCAGGTAGTTCAGTGCTTTAAAAATCTGATCCCTGTGTGCTTTGTGTCTATGTCCTTATCTTAAGATCAGCCTAACTGACTTGGAAGCAGGTGAAAATTTTTTCTAAAAATACTTGCTGGCCTGTTTCTAAGAATAAGTTAGAAAATAAAGACAAAAAGGGTACTCTAGGTCTGTGCCTTTCAAGTTTACATTTGCCAGGGGAGCATCTAATCCAGCCATATGGAAAACTGGATCCTGCAGATGGGACATCTACATGGGACAGTCTGCACCCATATAGTTCATGGAGCCATGTCACTTTAGGAAAGCTCCTCCCAAGCCTTGGTATTTGGAAGTCTGGACAAAGGGGTTGAGATGCCACGGCATCATGTCACCCCTCATACCCTTACCGATAGAGATGCTTCTCTTTTGGTTTTACCGATAAAATTAATGAGACAGAAAAATTCTCAAGGAAAGGAAGCAAACTCCTCAACCCTGCTTATAAATAACACCAAGGTTTGAACCCAAAGTGATGGGAAAGTCACATTTTAAGCTGTGCCTGTGTCCTGGATTCACCCTGTTGAACGAGAAAGTAGTACTGTCACTTCCGATTCCCTCCTCGCTGTTGCCCTGGCAGTGTCCAGGGTGGGAACAGTTGCATGCATCCACTGCTGTGTTTCTTCCGCGGCTGTGTCACATTGCTCCGGCTGCTCCTCAAAGGGGTTGTTTGTCCCTAAACTCGATGGCCTCCCCCAGACCCAGTCTCTGGTATTTGACATGAACCTTGCTGGCAGAACGCATCCTGGCGGCCTTTTCCATAGGGTCCTCGGAATGACAGACAGACCTGTGGCTCCCCAGCCACTGCCCTTCGTCCTGTCCCTGAGCGCCTCCTGTGAACTTCCACAAAAGGACTCTGAACATAGCTGAGCAGCGTGATGTGTCTTGGCATCCCTGCCTAGGCCTCTTCAAAATGTGCTTCCCCTTGTTCAGAGCAATCAGGCCATTTCTGATGATGGTTCAGCAATGCCTCCCAGGCAAGTGAGGGCATGATCAGTCCTTCTTCTCCAAATTTCGTTCTGAGTGAGTCAGATAAGTCATCTAGGCAAGGAGAGGCTCTGCAAGTCAGGGGACAGCAATGGCTTGCACTGTCCACGTGCCCCTCATGGCTGTGCTTGGAGAGGGAAAATCAGTTCTGGAGCCATGCACCCAAGCAGCCCCTGTGCTGTTGGGATGCAGAGGCATCACCACCACCCCAGCATCTGAGATAATAGCTTGTGGAGCATAACGTGGTCAAGGTCTGTAATTGCTCCTGTTTTCTTTCTGGTGTGTCCCCCAGGAAATTAGCTAGATGGCCCCACTGATGTCAGGAGGGTCTTGAAACCAGGAGACTGCTCCTTTTTGGGTTTACCTAACTGAAGAACGAGTGATACAATTATTTGTTCTCTTTTAGATGTGGCTATTTAAATCTCTCTGTGTTGGTCTAGTGTTACAGTCCAGTGTTCCTGGCCCTTGGACTTTTGACATCTTGGATCTAGGAGATAGGCAGGTTCTAAATTTAGTGATTTATGGATCCCTGGACTGTAAAAGTAGAACTGTTGTGTCTGGCTGTACCTTCCAAAACAGTGCTGATACATGGAGATACAGTAATGTGATAGTAACAGGATGGCAAAATCCAGAAGTAACTCCTCTGCCAGCTACTATGTAAGTGGCTATTCGAAAAAAAGGAACTTTTCTTTCCATTATTTATTGGTGTTTTGGTCAATCAATTAATATTTCAACAGGAATCCTGTTTAAGACTGGGTTTTACTTTATCGTCTGTTAAGCACAGGCCAGGATATTTGCTGAAAATAAGTCAGGGAATAAAGATATTTTCCATGATTATTTGCATTTGATGCAGCAGAAGACGTGCATATACTATTCTCTCCTAAAGTAACAAATGAAAAGTCCTCCAGGAAGGCATTTTGCATAATGATTGCACAAAAGTTTTAAGTGGTTAAGAGTCCACCATGATATTTGATTAACCTCAGCTGTGGCTCAGCATGCCACTCAGCCTTCTGCCATTGGAATAATACATCTTAGACAGGAGAACTGATAAACTTCACCTGTGCTGGGGCTTGAAAGACAGAAGCAGTTTTCCTGGGAAGTGCAGGTCCCACTCAGATGACATACCCTAAACTGGTCCCTATTTGGGCAGTTCTTGATAGCAGGAAAATGCCTCGGGATCAGGCTGTCTGGATCGTGGGGCAAAGAGCAGCGTTGAATGGAGGAAGCAGGAACTTCTGCTGTTTCACTTGTCAGTAGAGCAGTTTCAGTGGGAGCAAAAGCCGTGTGAGTGCTGGGCATTTACGGTGCATAACACCTCCACTGTGGACTTGAAGGACAGTGCTATGTTAGTGCTTTAGTGAGAGGGGAATCAAAGGACCAAGTTATTAAAAGACACTGTACAAGCCCACCCCGCAGAGTACTGGAGGGAAATGAAAGCCTCTTGCCTTTCAAACTCTTGTGTAAATAATTTTTCTTTCCTCCCCCCTATAAGAGTGGTGTAGGGTTTCCAGAGTACTGGAGGAAATAAGCATGGTATAGACATGCAGAATAAAAGGAAGACATGAAACAGTTTGCACTAGGGTGTGACTTTTCAGGAGACAAACTACAAGTGCCTTATAAATGTTTTTTAGATTATTGGGTGCAAAGAAGGATTTGTCCTGAATCCATAGATGGAAACATGAATAAAATTTACTTTAATTAAATCCCACTTACACACCAGTCTTGTGTGTTTGTATTGCTGGCATCAGGAACTAGACTATAGTCATAAACTTGCTGTTCGAGACATGCAGAACTTAAATATAAGGATATTGCAAATGCAGAAAATGAGAATAGATGTTTCCCATTCAACTTCTAATTCCTGCTTGATATGTGAATTTGAAGTGCCTAAATGGTGGTGGTGGGGGTTTTTTTAGCCCTGTTTCCCTTTTAAAGATCCATTTAGAATGAGATTGTAAAATCTGTGTTTTATCCCAAAGTTCATTGAGTAGCAAAAGAAACTAAGAATATGCATGGAAAGAGGTACCACCTGTGAGATTTGTGTCAACTGAAGCACTGAAGCACTGGTGGTTGGTGCTGCTGAAGGCAGGGATTCAGCCTTGTGGTCAGTATCAGAGCTGGCCTGGCAAGAGTGGCAGGCAAGGAGTGTGCCTCCTGCACGCTGACTGAAGTGTAGCTCCCTTTGGGAAAGGCTGGTGTGCCATTCAACAACCTCAGCTCCCCTGTGCAAGCTGTGCATCAGATTGTCTGTGATGGTCTCCTACCTCTTTTTATCTCTCAAAGAGACTCTTTGCAGAGCATTTATGCTTCAATTTATGCAGCCTAGGCTGACTCTTCCTGCCTGCAGCAGCCACCACTGCCATTCCCCAGGCCCGTATGCTTCCTGAGCTACAGCAGATGCTTTATTAGCAACAGGATAAGTTAAAAAACCTGCACAACCCAGGAGAAAGCCTTTATTTAGCACCTCCTCTGCTGCAGCAGGCAGCTCTGTCTTGCCTCTGCTCTGCCCCACTGATGGGGCAATATCCCCTCGGTCCCAGTGCAAGAGCGTCAAACCTGGCTGCAGCTACAATCCCATCACCACAAATGAGCACAGGGGGAACCCAGGGGAAAAAACCCTCGAGAGTTAACTTCACAGCATTATCATAAAAAGTATATGTGCACAAGGGGCTATTCTCTTCACTGTGTTTATGTGGCTCCCCTTTTCGTGCTAATAGCAGCGATGTTTCTATGTCCTGTGGTGGGAACAAGCCTCTTAGTGAATAATATAGTGTTAAGTCCTGGGTAACACATTAAAATGCCAGTAAAACCAGTGCAATAAGATTAACTGTGGCAGCTCCAGCTTGTGACCAAGCTACTTTTAATAACAGAAAACCTTAAAATCCGTTGTTTCTCTCCCATGTATAGGCATACTGTATTTTGCTCTCTCAAGTCAGAACAAGTTTTTGTGAATTTCTTTCTTTTCTGTTTCCTTTTTTTTTTTTTTTTTTTGATAACTCAATTCTCTCCCTTGTCCCTTCAGAAGGATAGTAAGATGAGAGTTCAAAGTTTCAGGGAAATCAAGACACTTGCATTTCAATTTGCAGTAGAGACCCTCATACTATATTTTGCAGGCAGGCTGAGTGTTTGATGTCAACCAAGAGAGAAACTACATCCAGGTGTGCTTGTACACGTGGTACCTACAAACACCACGTGCTTATTAATCTGGGGTCTCAGCAATATCTACATAAACAGAGAGTTTAGGAACCATAAGAAAAGCCCAAGGGATCAGGAGAAGGCCCACTTAATTCCACTTTTCTTTTTTCCATCCTTCTCCCCCATCCCCTGCTTCTGTAGCAACAAACCTAAGTGTCTGTGGAACTCATTTACATGCTTTGCTTCCATTGCCTACTCCCCTAATTTATTCCATATGTTTATTGCCCTTTGTGTGCGATACTCCTGCCTGTGTTCCCTTGTTTGCTTATAATTTCCCAATTTTTCAGGTTCTACCTCTTGTGGGTTGTTTTGTTCTTGTTTTTTATGTTGTTCTTGTTTTTTTTTTTAACCTGCTCACACATGTGTGATCTCCGTGAAATTTCTGCTCGAAGACAAGGCAGCAGCATTCTCCAGGTGCTACTTGGAGCCTTGGCAAAGCAGAGCTCTTAAAGCAGTGCCTTGTTCAGAGGTGCTACACCAGGGCTGCAGACAGGACAGGACTTACCAGGAGATTGAATTAGGACAAGACCGCTTCAGCGAGTCAGCACTCCCCGTCTCCGCTGAAGAATGGGCCCACAAGGAGAGGAAATATCAAGACACCTCTCAGTATGTGGCTTGTTTAACAAAATGCACAGCAGTTCCAACTCAACAGAAGAATGCTTGGAGTCTGAGAGTGTAATTTTGAGCCAAAGATTAATTTTCAAGAGCATTAACTGTGGTGTTTGCAAAAAAACCGTAATACTTCCCATTGCTGTAGTTCTTTTATTCCTTGATGCTCATCAATGAATTTTTGTTCATGGGGAGGGACTGGGCATTGTCTATGCCACATCTTGTGGATAACCCTCAAATCAGACACATTGATGCAGACCTTGCAAGCATGATCTTCACAAGGCTTTCAAATGCTTGGGCACCTAGATGCCCTAGAGGAGTGTAACCTGAGCAGAACCTTTTGGACTTCCAAAGAAACTCACAGCTTTGTGCCCCTGCACAAAGTCTGGTGATTTCAGAAGTCTTAGACAAAAGCATGGAAATGCAGCAGGTGATCATGGGCACTCGTGGGCAACAGACCCAACTTTGGGAGTTCTGCCCAGCTATGGGAAGGCACAAGCTGCCCGTGAGGGTTGGTGGACTGCAGAGTGAGACACAAACCTGTGGCTCTCACACCTGGCTTGAGATGGTGAGCTCCCTCACAAGGCTGTGACCATCTCTGCAGCCACAAAAGGCAAAGAGCTGCTGCTGAGTTCACTAAGCAGGTAACTCATGGCTGGTTAAAAAATATCAATTAGCTTTAGATTTATTTTTAAACTGTGGTAAAACAAGCAGTAAGTTTAGTGTGTATGCACTCATGAATGGGGGCATATTAGCCAATTAACAGTTAGTTTCTTAGATATAATCCCTCTTTCTTTCCAATGATGCAAGAGTACAAGCCTTTGTGGGTTTTTTTAATGTCATTTTCAGTGATTCTTCTTTCCAAAAGGATGGAGGCAATCGCTTCAGTGATGGCCCAATTCTTTATTCAGAAACACTTAATATTGTCCTTAGCTTTAAACTTGGGGGTTATCTGTTTCATGGTGGGGTCAGACCCATGGATTCTGCATGTCCTTGCACACTATCACTCATCACTGTGTTGGGTAAGCTCTTCATAGAGGTCTCTTATGTCGATGTTTGTATCTACATCTCTCTCAAGAAGTATATGTATTGTGTGTCATTCCCAAAGAAGCAGTATTATGCAGATGTAGATAAATTCATATGCACAGACACACACATACAAAAACCAAAGCATAAAAATACACTTTGTTGGAGAATTCTAGCTGTAAAGTCTTACAGAAACCTCGATCTGCTTAAATGTGTCTCCCAAGGCATATTCTGTGGATTAATACCCACTTCACTGTGTTTGACTGCTCTGCAGTGCTGGTGCCTTTAGTAGTGAGGCAAAATTACACCATACTTGGCTCCCTCTGAGTGGGACTCTGCCACTACTATTGTCTGTAGTAGTGATGAAAGATGAGAGCCATTGACCACATATGCTGGTACTGGCATTCACTGGTGGTTGCACAACTCACTTCATGTCTTTTTATCTCATACTACTCACAGGCGTTGGGTACTAGGCTTCTCAAATGCAGATTCCCCTGGAATTATTAACAAAAGTCATTAGCAAGCTTGTATCCAAACCAAGATACTGATTTCTGACATTGCGTCTATCCCAAATTATTGATTCTCTAGAGAAACAGTGGAATTAAGTAACGTGATCCTTTTTGGAAAAGGGAGTGGTGGATAGAGAGCATTGCTATCCCACTTGGTTCCCTCTTGATTCCTGAAGCTTCAGCCAGCCAGCAGCTTGGTAATAACATCTCAGGTTGCCTGGCCAGGTGAAAAGAACAGGGGAGGATGGAGGGTACCCACAGGGAAGTGAGACTTGGCTTTGTGAGGAGGGAAGGGAGAGACAGCAGGGAAGGGGTTCTTGAGGGGCATATGAGCCTCTGAGCACCACCACATTGCTGAAGATGAAATGCCAGTCCTACACAAGTCCAGAAAAGTTTTCTCTTTTCCTTGTTTGGAGCCAGAGTCCCACTCCTTGCTCTCAATACAATCAAACACTTAAATTCAGGTATTTTCTTAGCCAGCATGGAAATGTATCCTCCTCAGCCATTGCTATGGGGCTTCTGTTGAAAACAGTCTCCAGGGCATTACTGTGGCATTTGGTTCTAGGATGGCATCTCTGTAATAATCCTGTTGCCTCTGACTTGAGCTGAAATCCCTGTGATGAGACAGGAGGTGTTTTGTGTTCACCTTGATGCCATCCTCATCCTTTCAGTACACGATGGCAGCTCGCCTCAGGGGTGTTCTGTGAGTACTCATCCTTTGGGAGTGTTTTTTGTTAAAAGAGGCCCAGGCAGTGCATGCAAGGGAGAGGAAATGCCATGGTTGTGTAAGACATGGGCAGAAATGTGCTTTCCTGGATACTGGAGAGGCGTGAGGTGTTTTTGTGGAGTGCAGGTTGCTCTTGTGAAGCCAGTGGGGATTGGCCTGGTTCCATTCCACACAACACTACAAATTTTGGCTGGGCTCCTGCCACTCACCACTCTTCACAGCTGTTGTTACGCATCTGTGTGTTGTATCTCAACATCTGCTCTTCCATTTTTGGGAGCAGAGGTCAGAGAAGTGAGGCTCTCCCTCATGCCATCCTGCCCTTTCCCTGGGCAGGGCATGCTGCCTGGGCTGCACAGGGGCACAGGGCATTGCCTTGAGAGAAACAGCCTGCTCTGGCCACTATTCCTGGCTCAGATCCCCAAATTTTTCACGCAGTCCCACATGCAAGGGTTGTCTACACCTTATGGGAGGCAGCCAGACCAGCCCTCTCTTCCCTTCTCAGCCCCCATGGGGGAACACTGTAGAGTTTTGCTGATCTGAGCAGGTGAAAATCTGACCTGCTGTTCAGATATTTGTCTGCAAACCCACCTTGATAATTTTTCTTATGTTTCATTAGGCAGCTTGGAAAAAAAAAATCAACAGAAGGATTACATTTCAGTGGCACAACACCCTAATCCTCAGGCAAATGATTTGTCCAAGCTTAATATGAAGTACTTAGGATGTATTGTTTGATGTAAACACTAGTTCTAATAAAATGGTGCCTGAGGTACAGTTCTTCAACTTGTAATACCCTATTTGCGTTGGCCTGTACACATTGGATTTGAAACCATTATGATAAAATATATCCTCTTTAGCCTGATAAAAATAAATAAATAAAAAACATCAACAGAAATCCACAGCAGAGGGCCTACTCTCCAAGGAAGGACACTGAATGAAGCAAGGAGCTTCCTGTGTGCATTGTAAGTGGTATCAACCAGAATTATGCCCCATCACTCATGGGGTGCACCTAGGGCAGAAATCAGCTCACTATGGGCAGCACATCAGTCTTGGTCTGTTCTTGACCATCCTGAAGAAAGAGGCTTTCCTGCCCCACAGATCTGAACTGATGTTCTGGAGTCCATCTGAACTCCTTCCCCACTTTTTCCCGAGTTACCACATCGATTTGAAATTATCCGTGTTTGGCAATACAAGTATGCTCCAGGTGTGACCAGGGGTCTTTCTAAAATGCTGGATTTTAAAGAATCAGTTAGAGGAGCTGGACGACTATCTAGAGAGTGGTTGAGGGCATGGGGCAGAAACACAGCACATCAGGAATCCCTGCACAAGTTGAGCCCCATCGGGGAGCAGCCAGCTTAGCACCAGCAGGCAAAAACGTTCGGCACGTCAAGACATTACATTTGTCTTCCCACTCCATTAATACACCAGTGACAGAAAGTCACTTCCAGCGACCTCCCCTGCTGCTTGTACTGCCTGGGCTCCTGTGAAAGATTTTCACAGAAATATGAGGAAACCCTCGGTTCTGGCAGCGTTATGGCAGAGTGGAGCTCCACTGCTGCCCAAGTGCTTTTTGCAAGAGGGTAAATACCAACATTTTGGGCAGGCTTCCTTGTTCTCACCCAGGCTTGGCTTGTTCAAAATTATGCTGTCCTTATATCACTCTTTGAAGCCCTTTTACTAAACAGGCTAAAAAGGGTAATCATAAGGAGGGCAAAGATATCCCTTTCATGGAGATTCTCTGTAGCAGAATTGAAGATTGAGAGAAAAACGATTTAAAGAAAAGGAGAGGTGAGGAAATGCCTGGGGACATACCCATGTACAAGAAGGAGGAAAAAAAACCCTTGAAGGAGGAGACGTTAGAGACCAAGTGTGCTTATTATCAGCTTGTACAATATTTTGAGTTGTTCCCTATTAAACAGCACAAATGGGTAATTTAGTCAAGAAAATACAGTAGCAGACTCCATATGACTCTGTGGTAGAAATTCCCGTATTACACCAAGGTCCTTCTTCAAGCTCTGGACCTTCTTCCCCCTCTGGCTGGAAGACAGCTCTGCTCAGCTATGGTGGTCTCTCTTGTTGCTGCTTGTGTTCCACTTCTGTTCCCACACCCAGTGGGTTGTTCCTCAACAGAGCTAGCCTGGATGTCAAGAGTTGCTTTTATAACCATCTTGGATGAAGTTTTTCCTTCATTGTAGATATGTTGGGTTGACCCTGGCTGGCTGCAGGTGCCCATCAAGCTGCTCTATCTTCCCCTCATCTGTACAGGGGAAAGAAAATACAGTGAAAGGCTTCTGGGTTGAGATAAGGGCACTCACCAATTACTGTCACGGGCAAAACAGGCACGACTTGGGAAAATTAATTTAATTTAATTTTTTACCAATCAAATCAGAGTAGCATAATGAGAGCCCTTCTTTCCAGGCTTAACTCTACTCTTTATTTTCTCTACCTCCTCCCCGCAGCAGCACAGGAGGATGGGAAATGAGGGCTGTGGCCACACTGTGGTCTCTGCCACTCCTTCCTCCTCAGGGGCAGAACTTCTCTGACCCTTCCCCTGTTCCAGCATGAGATCCATCCCCCACACCTTGCCCTGCAAGCCAAATACAGGCAATCTCAAAGCACCCAGCAATCAGGACCTTTTCACACTGCCAGAATAGTTCCTCCATGCCTGGACATGCCTTGGCCAAGCAAGAAGGGACTCAGGGCATCCCAGAGAAGGGTGCTGAGCCAAGTCATGGAGGCTGGGAGAGAACAGGTTAAAGTTGCAGCTGTTCTGATGCCACTGGGAAGCAATTACACTGGTTCCCAAGTAAGCTTTCCATCTGCAGTGAAGTGCTTTCAAGGATAGAGATGTTTCTTTCACTTTGATAATGATAACCCTGCACCACCAGGCCTACAGACAGCTCTGCCTTTCTGAGCTTCCTTTTCCCCCTCAACCTTTCTCATGTTTCTTGTATTGCATTGTGAGCAACATGGGACCCACATTTTCACTCATTAGGGAGCGGGTTGTGCCTTTCAGCCTCTTTGAAAGCAAAGATGAGAGTTCTTCCAGCCTGCCTTGAAGTCTGTGTGAGGCACCAGCAGTGAGGGACAAGTGGACTTTGCTTGCACAGAGGTCTCAAGCTGGATGGAGGAGTACCGGGCATAATTGTGACATTTCTGTTTTCCCCCAGAAGAAGCCTTAATTGTGCCTGGAGAAAATGTTCAGCTTTCTTGCTCAGTGCCTTGAGCTGGCTCATGGGACAATCTCATGGGGCATAATCAAATATCCAGTGTCCTGGGCTCAGCATCTACTGTCACCTACAGCAGGCCATGACAGCCTGGGCAAATTAGCTGAGGCTTTGTAGAGAGCACAGTAAGAAAAGCCACCTGATGCTTCTTGTTGTCCCTGCACCTGATCCCATATTAGAGACTTGACTTGTCTTACTTGTCCTGACTGAAGTGGGAGGATTGACAGAGGTGAAAAAAGAAAAGCAAGAGCTAATGTCTTCCCTGGCTTTAGGCCTAGCCTGGTGGAAGCTGCACAGATTTCTGTCGGGGAGGGGCGGGGGAGATGAAAAAAGGCAGATAGCATCCATTCTTCTCCTCACCTCTGGAGCCTGGCTTCACAATCAGGCTTCCAGTGAAAATAGAAAAGGGTGTGAAAATTCAAGAAGCAGTAACAATAGATAACAAGTTTCTACCCTTTCCCCAGAAGACATCACTCAGGTCACTACTGGTACCTGATGCTGCTCTTGGCTTCCAATTTTGCCTTTTGCAGCTACTCATAAGCAACTCTATTTGGAGGTCCCTTTCCCAACTATGTGGTGTGACCAGTTATTTGTTGGTCTTGGGAGAAATCTGGCAGGGTGTTTTGGGAAGGTGACCAGGCATCAGGATTTTCTAAGCTGTTGAGAGACTGTCCCAGCTCCATCATGGTGACAGGAGCTGTCATTGCTGCTGCTCGAGGCCACCATACCCACAGATCCTGGGCACCCTCAGAGCGACCCTGGGCAGCACCACCAGGCTCAGCTCCAAAACCCTGCCCAGGTGGCATGGGGAACATGACACATTGATGGCCATACAGCTGCTGCCACCACTTCTTGCTGCAGCCCCACATGCCCACAGCTGGAGGTTGCACTCCTGAGCCTATTGCCAAGCTCGCTGTGACCCAGGGCGAGTTGCAGGCTCTGCATATCCGCTTAGTCATTTTAAAAATCAGCACAGCAATGCTTAGCCCCAAACCTAGCAGGGAATTACACATGGAGGCTGATCAGATAACAACTGTGCCTTCCACTCTGGGAGCAGGGGCTGAAATTATACCATGTAATTATAATGTAGTTAACCTGTGACTGTGCTCTATATAATTTTTTTCCCCTCCAAGCCAATTATTACTAAAACTGTAAACTCAGTATGACTGAGTTGTTTATCACTGCCCTGAGAGGAAATCATCATTTGGCTTCACACTCCTCAGAAGCCAGGTACACTACTTACCTTATATTTACACTGTCATTTAGATAACATTATTATTAATTCTGCTATTTTTCCGGTGTTAGCACAATATTGTTGGTATTAATAACACTTAATTCAGGTCCTCAGTTCCTTAGGAGGAATCACAGCCCTTGGTTATTATTAAGCTTGCAACTGGGTAATAAGCAGTTTGTCCCAGCAAAATTATGGTCTTTACTGCAAGGTGGCAATAGACTAGGGGAGCCTCACCTGCTTAACAAAGTCAGTTGAAAAATACTCCCCTGGGCTCAATGAGCTTTGAATCTGGCTCCCTGCGAGAGAAAAGAGCCAGAAGGGAGCACAGGATCTACAGCCTTGCTATAATCAAGGCTTCAGCAGCTGCAGATGGGGTTGCTGGTGTCACCTGTGATTGTGGCCAACCTGCCTCAGCAGAGGTGAGTTCCAGTTGGGGGCTGAGAGCAAGAACGGGGGACTTTGTTATTGCTGATTTATGCAATGGAGGGTAGGAAAAGGGAAGGCAAAGCGTGCTGTCAGGGCTGGTGGTGGCTCCTGAAGGGCCATCCCTGGCACCAGAGCAGCAAATCTGAGTCAGTATGATGGGCTGATGTGTGTGCTCCTGTCACATGCAGGGCCTGTGTATGTTCACGTGAAGCAGCAAATACTGAGGTGGAAATCTAGGGCTGGGCACTGGAATGAAAGTGTGGCTTGATCCTCCAAAATATTTCTCATGGATTATCCTCTGAATCTGCTCTTTGACATATTATCTTATCTGCAGAGGTATAAACTTTGCACTGGTCCTGAAGGAGTTTCCGTGGAGTATTTTTCTCATGGATGACTTAAAAAGTGACAGCACATTACTGAGGATGCTCTAAGTTCCCAAGCAAAGATACCAGGATGTCTTCAACTGGAACACACTAGGAGGTATGGCTGTACATTCAGAAATGGTACACTGCAATCTATCCCCCAGGTGACCTGAGAAAAGCAGTCTTCACCCCATTCCCCCTTTATTGAGACTCCTTGGTTTGCAGAGAAAGGGGTCTCTGCCACCTAAATAATCCACAACAGAAGTTCCTGAAAACAATATTTTCTGCTAATTCATATTTTTTCAGCCTTTCTAAACACAATATTTTTCTTCCCAAACAACTCTGCCTGAAATCTCATCCAATAAATCAGAGATACCCTTTCCTCTATGCCATCAGATAAGAAAACACATTTTTCTCTTCTATGCTGTTAAAACCCTATTTATTTTGCTCTCAGTAACTATTTGCTTGCCTGTGCTTTGTCGCACAGAAACCAGCTCTGGCTTCAGTACCATTTTCACTCCAAAACACCCAGAGTGAGTGCAGGGTTCTGTGCAGGGTTTATTAATAAAACGCCCCTCTCCCACCACTGTGCTGACTCCTTGCAAACCCAGCAGTGGGCAGAATGTGATCAAGGAAGATGCATTGATAGATGCGTCTTCCCAGAAAGCTTCCACATAATTAACAACATTTGCAGCCTTAAGTTAGAGCGCACTTTAGAGGCAGCGTGTGTCTGCTGCTTTCTGCCCTTCACGTGAAATCAGCTGATTCTAATGGGCTGCCACTCAGTATTACAATGTCACCAATAATGAAAAAGAGTGGGGCTTTTTTGTTGTTGTTTTGTTTTGGTTTTTTTTTTTGTTTGTTTTTTTGTGGGTTTTTTTGGTTTTTTTTTGGTAAGGATTTTGTGCATGGGGGTGTGTTTGGTTGGGATTTTTTGTTTGGTTTCTTTTATAACATGTGTGGAGAAAGAACACACTGTCATGCAGCTGTCAGCCACATCGCCCCATTTCTTTGTTCGTGGTACAGCTTCCATGTGCTTACACCTCTGGCAGCACAAGAAATAGAGGTCAAACCATTGTCCTCTGACTCAGGTTGGCAGGCTGTGGCTTTCACAAGTAGGCGTCTTGCAGCCAAAAAATCTTACTTCTGTGAGCAGCTCCTCTTCATGGTGCGGGCAGGGGAGGCTCGAACAACCTGGCCTACGGCAAACGCTACCAAAAAAGCCTCGTTGCTTTGGAGCCGGAGAGACCCAGCAGCTGCCTCAGTCTCTGCTGGGTTACACTGGCTACGCTGAGCTCATTAAGAAAATATTGATCAGGCAGAAGTTTGAGCAGTGTTTGATGCAGCTCGCTTCCTTTGAAGCCGCTCAGATCTCGAAGAGATTGCCGGAGCAGGAGCGGGGAGCATGCGCACGCACGTACGAGAGAGCGAGAGAGGGAAACCAAACGCTCCGAACTGAGAAATCTTGCCAAAAAAAAAAAAAAAAAAAATAATCTCTGGGCCGGGTT
>VYXF01007701.1:448175-464618 GCA_013397295.1 Polioptila caerulea
ATCTCTGGGTCGAGTTTGGGCTGAGAACGCGAGCATCAGATAAAAATAACAAGTCACACGGCAGAGGACGGAGCGCCGGCCTCCGCTGCCGCCCGGGGCCGCGCATGCCCCCTGAGCCGAGGGGAGCCCGGCAGGCTCCTCCGGCAGGAGGCTGGAGCGAAGGAGGCCTCTGTTTGATGTATGAGCTTTGGCTTGCCATTGTGAGTCACCCCAGAAGTAGCTGTAGGCAAAACAAAAATCTTTTGTGATTAATTAGAAAAACTGGACAATTATGAATTGACTGCACACAGCCAGCGCACGGTAATATAAATAGTAATGAAGCCGGCTGGATGTGATGAACGCGCTGTGTTTATGTGAGATCGCAGAAGAAAGGATCCGATTTAGGTGGTGTCAGTTTAAATAACGTAATTTCTGCTCTCTGACTCTTTGTTCGGTCTTTACCCAGGATTAGATCTGAAACTTTAAAACTGAGTTTTAGTTGTCTTATCTAAATGTCTGGTTGTTCTTTTGATGTCTGCCCGAAACATATGCTTCTCTTCAATGACCATCTAAAATTATTATGTTACATTGAATGAATAAGTCTAGCAGTGCTGTAAGTGGTGTGCAGTTATTGTTGCTCCTTTGTGTTTGTCAGTAGCCCTTGCACAGGGTCTGACAGGCTCCATCCAGGCACAGGGACGGAAGATTATTTGAATTCCCCAGATTTTTGATAGTTTTCAGAGGGGAGAGGGGCGAGAAAAAAGATTTATAGGCGTCTCTCTGAAGCACAATGGATAATTACATCCACAATGTTCTACATCACTCTTCATTTAGCTGCCACCTAATTAAAAAAATATATCGGCGATCAGATGACGTCAGCGCCAGAATTTGCCGCCGATGTCGGGGGCGCGGCTCGCCCCGCGCTGCTGGCAGGAGGGACAGCGGCGCCTCCGGGCTGGGGCGCCTGCCCGCTGCTCCCCTTCGGCCTGCCACCACAAATCCCTCCCTGCCTGTAGGTCGATGAGCAGAGTGCCGTCCCGCGACGATCGTGACAATCACGAAATCGCGACAGCACGTTAAACCGCAACCCGCCCCTCCCTCCGCCTCCGCACCCCACCAGCTCCCGCCGCCAAGGGAGGAGCCCACCACCCTCCCGGGCCCGGGCCGGGGTTTGTTCCCCAAGGGGCGACCCCCGCTACCGCCCGGGGCCGGTGCCCGCGCCCATCCGCTTTGTTCTCCGGGGCCGCCCGCCCGCGAGGGCAGCCGGCCCCTGTCGCGACTCGCTCAGGACTCCTCGCCTCCGGGCCGGGGGCCACCGGCGACCACCGCCCTCGGCACGGCCCAGCCGCCGGCCCGGGAGCCCCCCGGCAGGGAGCGGGTCCGGACCCCTCTCTGAAGGGAGAAATGGGGGAAGGAAGGAGCATCCACACGGGCCGGTTGCTAGCGCGGTCCGGAGAACCCACACGTGGGCCCCGTGTGCCGCCTTCACACCTGGAATTCCTTGGTCGTTTCGTTTCACAGGGAAGATTTGAATCCGACTATTTCATACATCCAGGCTGAAAGCGTGCCTGGTGCGGAAGTACCTATGAATGTATTTCTGGAGAGGCTCCCGGAGGAAAAGTGCTGCACTCTTCCCGCTCGAGGAGAAATGGTAGTGATGTACACGCGGCGTTTAATTAGCACTGTAATCCCGCAACAAAAATATACATCACTGTAAGGTGAAGGCATGTCTCTGCTTTAGTCTGCTGCACTTCTACAGCCTCTGAGACAAAGAGCAACGATTCCATGGGGCAGGTGTGAGGGGCAAGGTGATAACAAACATTACTTTACGATTGCTATCGATCTTCCAGCAGATACTGTTGACAGAAGGTGGAGATAACATCATGCCAAACAGCGAAGAACGGCTCATGATGGTATTAAGTATTCTCAGATAGTACCGTGGATTTTATTACACTTTGGACACTGCCTGCATTAGTGGAGCACTGATTAAAAGCTTCGAGTACAGCTGCAAACTGCTGCAAATAATAGTACAAGCACTGTGGGCCTTACCCAGTGGAGTGTCCCACACACATGCAGAGATATGCAGGGTGACACTGGGCTATATTTTTTGCTGCTATATTAGCTCTAATGTCAAATTTAATGAAACTGTGCAGTGTCCCACACCATTGGTGAAATGCTCTAGCCTCTCAAGGTCTTAATCATGCACATGTTTAAACGTTTACAGAAGCACAGCCTGAAACTTTGGCTGAAGGATCACCTTGCCATCCAGACTCCTTTCAAATCCCATCTGGAAGCGTAGGGTAACAAGGACAGCACTATTAACCACATTACCTTTTCTCACATCTCTACCAACTCATCTAGACTAAAAGAAAAGCTGGGTCTTTATCCTGAAAATCCTACGTGCACAAAATTTTCATTGCAGTCAATGCTATCTGACTTAACAATTGATTTTCTCATTATTGTTCCCATGTCAATTATTTCCCCAGTCCGAGTCTGAGTATATCTGCATTGCAATGAGGAGTCTGACCTCAGTGCAAGTACTGTGTGTTAGTTTTTAATCTAGTGAGCTGGATTGTCCCTGACTGCTAAAGCATGTGGCAGTGAGGGCAGCATGCCCTGCACTTACTGGGGTTCTCACTTCTCTTTGCTTGTGGTGTTCATGCAGTTCATGTGTCAGGTTTGTTTTGGGTGTGCTCCCCTGTCTGCATCCCTCTAAAAGCTTCCCCCCATGCCCTGCAATGTTCTGTGGCTGCACTTCCCACTGGACTCTGGGCTAACTGTGTCCCTGTCTGCTCATCCTTCCCGGAACAACTCGGTTCCTCAGAAATCTCCAGGCAGGTAAGTCACAGGGATTTACAAGGCAGTTGGTGTTTCTGTGGGTATGGCTGTGCAGACTCACTTCAATCTGTGTGTCTGATATGCATGACGTGGCCGATACGAAGACATTGTGCTCTGTCACTGCCTGGGACGTGCTTGCCCAGCAGCGAGCCAGATCCAACTGCATGCCATTAGGCTTCCTTTTTAGAGTCCTTCTAAAAAACCCCATATATTTTGCTTTTCATTACATCATATGTTGTATTATAAGGAAGTGCTTTAAAATAATGGTAATTAGAAGCTAAATTCTCTGGTTGCTGGTGACTACTGCTGTCTCTTTTACCTGGAAATGATGCAAGAACTTTTTCAGGCTTTGAAACATTGCACTGACACTTCTGTCACCTGAGCTGAAGTTTTTCACCAGGCTTTGGAGAATGTCACTGTTTACAGCTTTGTTAGAGAGAAGCTTTGCTAAGCTTGTGCCCTGAACTCCTGCTCATGGGCCAGGGAGAGGAGGACTCTGTCCTTGCCACAGGGCAGAGGTCGGTGCCCTTATTTCAGTGACTGCTATTAAACCACATCCCTAAAAGAGGAAAAAAGAAATTGAAAGCAAACATGACAAAATAGCAGCAACCTGCCTCCTACTGCCCTTCCAACACATACTCAAATGAATGCACCTACTGTGCACGTGGGGATGGGGAGGAGAAGAGCAGAAACCCCTTGATGCTAAGAGGCTATTGCGCTGCACAGGGCTTGGATTAGCAACCATGTCCTGAGCACTGCTTGGGACTTCCATGTCGTGTTCTACGTTCCTCATTTCCAGCATTTGTACAGCAGCACCTGGCATCTGTGTCAGTTTCACATTTTGTTTTTTTTGTCGTCAGTAGCAGGGTGAGCATGTGCTGCTTTCTGCAAGAGTAAGAACCATGCCAACTGCTTTTGGATGTCCTCGAGGTACAGCCGGCAGCTCCAGGTCCTCCTGCAGGCCTTCCTGTTAATGCAGGCTCCTCATATTTGACTTTGGCACAGACACAATATTCATAAGTATGTCAAGTTCCCAAATACTTGCTGAAATTTCTTTTATTTTGATAGCAGCTATTTGGCAACTTTGGATGTTGCTCTTGTCCTGGTATAACCTTCTTCTGTAACTATACCTCAGAATTAATTGTATTTGCTCAAGAAGTTGGCAGGATTGTGATTCGCCTTCTGCCTATTTGCCCTAAACTGGTGAGCCTCATAGAATGTTGTGAGGTGTGTTATGATATTGTAACGATGACAAATACCAACCTTTTTACTCAACCAAGACTTTTTGTTATCAAGTCCTTTATCATTTGCCATCTGCCAGGCTGTTTAACATTGCATGGTGTAGGCTGGGTGTGGTGTTCCTGACTGAATTTCAAAGACAATTTGGTCACATGAACCACTTATAAGCTATGGTAGTTGTTTCTAACTTAAGTGAAAATGCATGTAAGGAAAGCTAGGATTTATCCAATGGCATGTGCAGTTCAACACTTTATCAAAACACTTAAAACTGAGTCAGAGGAAGATTGCAAATAAGAGGCAGCTCACTCAGTGACCTTTCTGGTTTAAATAACATAGGTATCCATCTGTCAGGTACCAAAAACTTTCAGGAATATCTTGTTTTTCTGATTCTGTTGGATGTTTCTCCTGCTATTTATTACAGATTCACTTGGTTATCTTATCTCAGGTGGGCGCTCTTCTATCTACAAAGGAATGTTTCCAGCTCTGTTCTTGTGCTTCAGCTGAACACTGAAGGCTATGACTAAGGTTTCTGACTGTTTTAGGATGATGTGCTATTCAGTGTGTGTATTTTCTGTTATCCAAAGAAAGGCGCTTATCTGGAGGTACCTAGTCCCTGTGTGTCGGGTGCTCATCTGGAGTCATGCTTCCAAAATTCAGTCAGGCTGAGCCAGGTTCTGAGTCTGCCTCAACACAGATGCAAGTCGACTTTGGTTCAAATAGGATGTGAGGAAATGCGTGGGTAACATTTGCTTTGTATTAGTCTTTTGAAATTCCTTGCTCCCCTTGTATTGGGCATGAGCTCATTTTGCAATTTTCTGGACAGATTTGTGCAGTTTGTCTGGAATATGATAAATGGCATCCTTCATATGATTTCTGATTTGTAGTGCTATATGGACTCACTCATTTTCATCGTGATTTATTTCTACCCATATTCATGAATGCAAGAGTTTCCTCAGCAAGCTCTTTTAATTTTTTTTTTCTTTTTCCGATTTTCATTTGGAGTCCCATTGTGTCTTGTTGACAAACAACCTTCAAAAACCAGGTGAGGTTGCATCACATTCTTTGTTATTCTCCAGTTGTTTCATTAGGGGTGTTTCTGAGACTCTTTTGCTTAATTCCCAGAAGCTTTTCTCTTGCCAGGCATCCTAGTGGCACTCTGAATTATCCCAAAGATGCTCTGAATAGAGCACTTAACTGAAGCCAATTACAGGATGAATTTGCTTAGGTATGTTAACCTGCCTGAGAATGCAGAGGAGACTGCCTTGTTTTGGTATCTTTCCATTATATAATCTAAAATCCTGCCAACCAAATTCCTTTTCCACTTAATACCTATTTTATAAGTTAATGGCCTAATTTAGCTTTTCCTCTTTTTATGTTTTCAATTCCACATTCATGCTTGTTCCTTTTTCTACACTTTGTAACTATTTTTGACCTCAAATCAAAGGATCATCCAAAATTGTGTCAGCTCATCTGAAACCTCCAAGACCTGAAACTTCATGTTTCTATACTTAGTCTGAAAATCCTTTACCTTGGCTGAATAGATAGTTTGCTATAGAATTTAGAACAATAGGGATGTAGTCTCTAAGTATTATTACAATGCAAATAATCATAATTACCACTTTGCCCATCTCCAAAAAGAAGCCACTTGCCCTCCTACCACGCCTAAAGAGTAGAACCAATAGTGTGTTTTTCCTGTGGCACGTCAGATTGGCTTAAAGCCATTTCTTGGCTTCTAGAAGCTGAAGCATTCCTCTTTAGTGCAGCCTGGTTGTGGGATCCTCTGCTACTCTTTACCAGTTCTAGAAAGATGGATGCAAATGGTTTAATTTGGCCCACTTTTCCCCAAAATTAGCTTGTTCTGAGTACAAGACCAGAATGGGTGTCATTCTGTAGAGAGACCAGGAAGTAATTATGCCTCTGATCTCCTGGTATGGGGCAGCATCAGAGATTTATGTTCGATTCCATGCTGTGGGTGAAGAACCCACAGCAGCAGGGACCAAAGTTCTAGAGGGGGACAATTAGTTCATACATGATCATTCTTTCTGGCTGACATTGGTAATTAGATCATCCAAACCTCTTGCCATTGACTCCAGCCACAAGGAGGGAAATGGAACCCTGAACTTTGCAACAGAAGTGATGGTTTTGCCTGTGATAGAGTTAGCTCTCTTCACATGAACTAGTATGGGACTGGGTTTTGGATTTGTGCCGAACACAAGGCTGGTAACACAGAGTTGTTTTCATTCCTGCTGAGCAGGGCTTGCACTGTGTAAAGGACTTTTCTGCTTCTCACACCACCCCAGTGTGGAGACCAGGGATGTACTCATGGGAGTCACGGGGTCAAGAGCATCATATTCCAGTCTAGGTTAGTATTACCATGTTTTGGCAGCATTTCCTAGTCCCTTGTCTGAGTGAACTCCCATGCCTTATTACGCCCTTAGATCAGTGCACTGGTAGGAATAGGTCTATAAAACTGATTTTCTGAATTTGGTGGTAGTTTCTAAAGGGCTCAATGGTGACATCAGGAATGTGTTCTGCTGGCACAAAAGACAATTAAATGCAGTCAGTTGGGAACTTTCTGGAGGGAGGTGGTCACTCCAGGGAGGTGAAGCTGATGCAATTCTTGCATTCTTTAAGCACAGCAGAAGATAAGCAGGAAACATATTCTGTTTTCTGCCTTCTGTGTGTCTATGAAGTGGCAACCACAACGTGTACTATATGAAGCTGAAGAACAAAACAAATAAAAAATGTCCAAAGCAGTCCTTCACAATGATTGAATTTTAAAAAAGAATCCCTCCTCTAGTCCAGTGTCCTTCCTTCCTTCCCACATCACCTTTGCCATAGCCTACAGGAATAAGGAGTGTCATAGTTGAGACAGTGCAAAGATTTCTTCCATTTAGAAGACAAATTTATGAATTAGGGCACTTATTCTAGAAGAATAAGTTGAAGAATAACTTGAAGAAACTGTTTTTGGTTTTTTTTTTCACTCTGCTCTGCCTCAGGATCTTCATTTTCCTTTGACTCAGTGACTGGGACATTTTTGGTGAGAAGGACATGCCTAACTCCCATTACCTGTAAAATGTATACTCTCAAATACCTCACTGAGCTGCCTGGAGTCAATGGGAATCTGAAAGCACCCAAGGACATGCTTGGGTACAGCTGCTGCAGGCTGGACACCTCAGTGTATGCAAGGTAGTGCTGCAGAAGAACAGGGCTCAGAGCAGCTCTCAGACTCAGACTGTGCCATCAGAACAAAAACAAACAACCCCCCCCAAAAAAAAAACCCAAACAACAACAAAAAAGAAATAAGGCACAATTGGTCGCCTTATTTCATTTGTGGATCTCACCAGAAACAGTCTGTGTTACCTTCTGTCTCTGCAAAACAAGATCATGGTAGGACCTACACTGGCACGAGTGTCAATCAAAAGGTTGCAAAATACAACTACTAGATGCCTCAGAGGGATGGCCCACATAGTATGTACACCCTGTTATGTCATGCTTTATTTTTCCTGGAAAAAAAGGGAGGACTCAAACCATTGTTTACAAATTGGCAGTCAGATCACTCATTTGTGTGGTGCTGTTAAATCCAAAAGTTACCCCACAAGTGGGCCTGGCCTAATGTTCTTGAACAAATTTATTAATGATGCCTGACAGGCTGTCTATGTCTGGGGATGTTCAGTTATTAGTCAGAAAATTAAACTTACAGCTGTATCACCTCTGTGAAAAGAATACAGAAAAGTACATCTGAAAGGAACCATAAAGAACACAAAAATCAATATTGCAGGGGTAATGGCATGTTTGCTAATACTCTGTTGCTGAGAAAATTTGGCTTTTTTTTAAAATGAAAACTAATTTCTTGTTGTTTAAGAGTTTAACTAAACCCAATTGAGTTACCTTTGGATTGGGATGATGAGACATCAAGAAATGGATATGGGAGTTTTGGTGCTATTACCCAATTTTTTTCTCCCCTTATTCCATAGAAATGTTGTAACTCCAGGAGTCCCACCTTCCCCCCACTGAAGACAAAGGTAATTTTGCCCTGGGGTAGCCTCCAGCCTTGAGAAGACTGCAGCCACAGCTGCATTGGCTCTTTCCACTGCCAGTGCTCAAGGGCCACTGGCTTTGGTGGGAATGAGGGGGGATTTCAGTGGCCCTAAGGAGCCATGCCCTGGTTCCTAACAGGCTGAAAAACGCCGACAATATCATTGATGCAGAGGAGGTGATTGACGGCACGTTTGCCATCCGAGGGTAGATGCTGACACTGCCTAATCCCACTGAAATCTCTTGGAGATACAGTGGGTTTCTAAAGCAGGGGCAAAGCATGGTTGCTTCTGGTTAAACAGAAGAGGCCAATGTGTAGGGCTTTTACTGCCTCAATTTCCCAAGGAATTTCTAATGAGTCAGAGTTAACTCTAGTGTTTAAAAGTAAAATATGGTTATGGCTCTCAAATGCAAGCTACATTTAACAACCATATATTGATTTTTTTTTCCCTGTGTAATTTTATTTCTGTGAACATTTCTGTTTTCTTAATTAGTAGCCTTTTAAAGAGAGATTTAACATCTTCATTATCAGAGGGTAGCTTATGAAACATCTGTATGGAGAGAAAGGGAGAGACGGGGGGGGGGAAAGCATTCGTGAAAGACTTTCTATCTGTACTTCAAGGGAATGTGTGAGTGCACATGCATATGCCTGCACAAGCACACAGACAAGCTGACCCTGACGTTACAATTAAGACAAAATACCAGTGGCAAAGCTGGTGACAAAACTCAGCAATTTCCAATTGCACAGTCACCCTGTAACGGGAAGAACTGTTTACCCCATGTTCCTTATTAAACTGAAGTATTTTATTTAATGAGCATGACTCATGCAAGGTGTTCCCATAAATCATCAGCTGGTTTACAAACTCAATAACTAGGCTTCCTGCTATAACTAGGCTGTGCACACCTTAAATTATTAACACGCCAGGGCCTTAAGGCAGATCTTTGATGATGATGATATAAACACTGTGAGGACAAGGTGCTCTCTCAGCAAAAGATTATTGACTCTAATTACCATTTACCACAGGAAAAAGAAAAGAAAAGACAATAAAATATGAGGGAGAATTTAAATCTCAGATTTAATTTTATGAGGAGTTTTAAACTCCCAAACTTTTTGTTGTTGTTTTTGCTGCTGCTGCTGCTGCTGTCGGCTGCTGCTGTTGCATGATACTCCATAGTTGGCTGATCTTGAAAGCATGACAGTTGTTAAACAGCAGAGAAACAAAAAAATAAAACATGAGAGAATGTTCAGTTGATGCTATGTACATTCTTTGAAATGGATGGAAAAAGGCCAGAGGGAACAGAAAATGATAATACACTGGAAAGAATCCCAGCCTTAATTGTTTTCATGTATGTAATGTAATAAAAAGGTTAAAGCACTAATATGCCTGACTACAGTCATTTGGTTTGAAAACCAGAACTGCAGGTCAGGCTTTAAAAAAAGGAACTGTATACTATTATTATAGGCTTCAATTTTACCAAACCCTCATTATAAGTATTCTGGAAATAATGGTGTAGGGGTTGAAATGCACTTATTTCTGTCCAGGTGAAAGAGCAGAGACAGTCCCACGTACAGCTCACATTTAATTTTTGTGAGTGCAAACTGCATTAGAGAGTGGCACAGTGAGGACACTGAAACCACATTCAACATAGTCACATCCTAAGTAACAAATGAAAATAAAACATGCTTTTCACTACAAAGAGGAAATTACTTTCATTTTAAAGGCATGTTTACAATGTTGTTGCTTTTTCAACCTGATTTTTGAACCTGTGTTTTTATTAATGCAAACAGCAACTTCTTACATTTTTAATGATCTTTCCATGCTGTCAGATCCCAAAGGTACTTGGCAGATGGTACGACAAGGGCTCTCTTTATACCCATTGCTGAAATAAAGCATTTGAGGTTGAAATAAGGCTATCATCCTGCCTTATGATGATAATAGGATCATGTCTGTAACTGTACCGGGAAGAATTTTCTCCTTCCCATCTCCAACGCATCAAAATCTTCCCAATTCTTAATTTTTATTATTTTATCTGTCAGTTATTTGTGGGTGGAAACAATGGTGTCCCTAAGTTCACTTAGCTGATAGTACTTGGCAGCTGCTAATGAAGAGACTGTGGTCTGATTCTGTGACTTACACATGAGAGGGAAATTGAGGCCAAACTGCACAAGAATGGAGGCAATATGTTATAATTTCTCCTAAAAAATCTTTGATTAGATTTTCCTTTTAAAAACTACCACACCTCCATCAGTACCAGTGAGTTGCAGCTGGAGTGCTGGTTCAGTATTAAGTCTTAGGGATATACACCATGTAGAGAGTCGTGGATACCATATTCTGTCAGATTAAAGCTTTCCTTGGAGGTCCTCTATCAAAGCTGTGATCAGTCCCACACCTACTTAACATGTGATACGTGGCACAATCTGAACTAAAGGTTGTAAGCTATAGGCAGACAAGCTTAGTTTCATTGTGGAAAGATTTAAAGTACTGGTGCTACTTCAATTGTCCTAGCAAGAAATGTTGCTGTGTGGAAATACAGATGTGTTTTGTTGACAGCATTCTGCCTCAGTATTGCACAAGACAGAGAGATAAGTGCATGATGCATGATATCCAGCAATAGTGGATCCTTAGGTTTATGTGTGCAATTTTATCTGGATGTTAGCATCCTACATTCATATCAGGACTGAGAAAAATGAGTTTAATGCAGTGCTTTCACACACTTTGAAGTTTATTGTCCCAACAATGAACGGGAGATTTACATGAGTAACCCTTGTTAATATTAATGGGAGTTAGGAAAGCTACAGAGTGCACCCTTTGTGTAAAACATATATAAAAGTAAAAAGCTGTGCGTGGACATGTACATGTCAGAGAGATGAAGTGAAAAGAGAAAGATAACTAAAAGTGTTCACATATAATAAAGAAAAAAAAAATCAACATTTCTTTGTCCCCACAACTCCATTAACAAGGGATATGGTTAATTTTAATTATACAAGTCAGGAAATTCTATGTTTCCATAGAAACCCCATCTTTGTTCCTCTTTGTGCGTGTATTTCTGCCTTATCTTTACTTGTTCACAGAACATAAAACAGCCATACGGCACAAGTGCTCTCTCGTAATAGAAATGAGTGCTCTTTGCACTGTCTCATGACCACATTGTGGGCTGAATATGCAACTCTGGTCTTATGTGAGACAGATACATTTCAACAGAGTTCCTATAGAGTGAAACTGCAGGGACAGAGCTGTGAATCTGGCCCTGCCCTTGTGTTTATGGTGTTGTTGTGTGATTTACCTCACATTGTGTCACCTTGCTCACTAATGGCATCTTGAGAAAGTCACAAAGTGACGAGAACAAGTTCTGTGTTGTGCTGGAGTAGGAGCTATGTCAATCAGAGACAAGATATAACCAACTAATTATTGCCTGGTATGTACAGAAAACAGAGCTTGCCGATGATGGAGCTGCCACAGTTGCTGTAAGCATAGAGGCAGCCTGCTGAAAGCACAGAGAGGGAGTGAAGGGTAGCAAGCTGAGGGGTGAGGGCAGTTGAAGAAAAGTTGATTTCCAGGAGTGGTCTGGACCACTTGTGTCAGCAATTTATTTGTGCAAGAAGCAGCTGAAAGAAGACTTGCTTGCAGCAGAGATCCCTACCCAGGCCTGCAGAGACAGCCACTAAATTAATTTCTAAACTTGGTCTGTGCTTTAGCACTATAACCTTCCTGCTGCCAGAAGGATCTGCCAAGACGTACTGACTTGGCTTTGTGCTCGTGGCTGACTCCATGACCGCTCTGGTTGGAGAGGGAAGAAGGCACTATTTGCTCATGCTCAGCATATTGCCTCCTTCCCAAGCCTCTCCATATAAACATGCACCTGCCAACTCTTCCCCCGAATCCGAGACTGTTACCTATGAGAGACGTGGCAACACCTTCAGAAGGAAAGCTTACTCATGGTCTCAAAGCAACAGACAAGGATAGCTGTGCTGTCTCCTTCTGTCTCCTTTCTCCCCACCTGAAAACCACATTGGAACCTTAATCCCTCCTGCTTTGGAGAAAGCCATTTGCAGGCAGCCAGCAGAATTGAGCCCAGGGGCAAGGAGCCCCTCATCTCCAAGAGATCTGATGGTCAGGCAGCACCATGTGCAGGGAGTAAGACACATTCTGAGGGGTTTGCTCTGGGTGAGATGAGAGTTTGAGATAGAAAGTGAGAACTTCAGTTTAAATCTAGAGTCCTATCTTTAGTGGCTAGGCCGACCAGCCTTCATCAGCTTTCGTGTCAGTAAGTTGTGTGGATTGACTTGATTGCAGTAAATGGATGCCCACACTTAATGTACAACTGCTTCTGTGGGAGTCTAACCATAACTCTGACTTCTGTTTTCTGGGAAACCTCAGAAATGGTCACAGGCGTACCAGAGAGGAAAAGCAACATAAAAACAGGTGGTGCTGCAAGCAGAAGAAATGTCATTACTGTGAAAAGCAGATTAAGCAAGGCAGTGGTGGAGACAAATCCCTCATTTCCATTTTTGCATACAGATGTGCTCCAGCACTGGCTGCCTTCCTGTCACTAGTTTACAATCTATAACACAGATTGATTCTTGGGTTCTATGTTTTTTCTTTCTGTGGAGCATTGCTTCTCCATAGCAGACTGACTTCAAGAGCATGGTGGTTGTTTGAAGGTGTTGGAATTTCGCAGCACTGGAAGGCCTGTTAGAGGCCGGCAGAGCACACGGAGTTGTCATTTAGCCACAGGACTGTGTTAGCTTGAAAGATACAGCTTACCTTGAAAGATACACACCACTGTCCTGAGAGAGAGAAGAGGGGATCTGGAAACAAGCATAGGTACATCTGCAGCTATAGCAATAAAGGCTGGATGCGCAATTAAGTCTGCCTGTCATCTTTATGATTCCAGGAAGAATGCCTCTCTTCTGGTGGAGTGAAAAGGGGACACACCTTTCCACATGGAGATCAATAGGCTCAGCATGAGCAGTGAGACACCCTGAGCTTCTAAATATGGGTGTAAATAATAATAAGCTTCTAATATGGGTGTTTGTAAAACTGACAGCTGCTGAATCTTAGGATCACTGATTCCACCTCCCAATACAAACCTGCTTTCAGGTTTGCATTCTAGTTCTTTCATTCAACATGTGTAATAAACACTGACACAACTTGCCATGCAAGGATGGACTGGAAAGTAAAGATTTCAACTGCTACTCTTGCTTTTCCCGCCCTTAAACCTAAATATAATACTGTTTTTTTCTAAGTTAAACGAAAAAAGGGAAACAGACGAATTAGGCATCTTGGGCAACTTGTACAACACCGCTCTGTGTGTGGGAATGATATGGAAATTTTAATCTCTTTTATTAGTTTGTTGCTGCTCTGGGAGGAAGCAACAATAACAAAAAACCTGCCTGTAAGTACTTGTTGAAATAATGGCCACATCAAACCAGATGTTGGCCAGATGAGCAGTCTTTTTGTATGTGTTCATGTTCCCCTTGCTAATATTTGATTTCTGTGCAAAAATTAAACCTCACTTAGTGCCTGCCTACAAGCTGGCAAGCCTCCAAGTTATCAGGACATTTTAACATTCTTATATTTTCAACAAAAAGATCAAAAGCATTTGCTGTGCTTTTTTTTTTTTTTATTTTTTTAAGGCTACTTAAGCAAACAACAGCAACAAAAATTTCAGGGGGCTGATCTTGACTGAGTTGGCTCATATGGGATGTTTTGCTGAGCAGAAAGTGTATGCTGTACTTAGATGTGTCATGTAAAGTTACAGATGTGGGATCCTGCTCTGCACAGGAGATGCCCCCCCTGAATCAGGTGTTAAGGCACCACAGAACACTGTTGTCTTGCAACCAATCTCATCCATTAAGTGGCTTTCAGTGAAGCACGCCAAGTAACAAACTAGTCATGGTAAACCTGACTTTTCAGCTCTTGCCAGAGAAACCTGATCCCCACACAGTAGCACAGAAAACATTTTTACGATGAAGATTTCACAAGTCAAAATACCGCTGTTTTTGTGACTCTTGATATCCCAAGGGTAAAAAAATGGAATGAGTCATTAAGTTCCTGAAAAGCAATAAATTCATGTGGGTTTAAGTAGTTCACAAAACAAGCCTTTACACCGCCACAACTCTTTCCCATTATGAGAAGTTCAGAGTCCTTCTCTGACAGTAAAGCTGCCGCTGCTGGGGTATGTACTTAGCAAACATGATGAAGCATCTCCTACTCTCCTTCAAGGCTTTATACTGAATGTGTCTCAGGATGTGTCTCAAAACAACAGGGAAAATTTGTCCAAGGTAATACATACAAGTATTTTATGGATGGCACAATTATGTGTTGGTGGAAACTGGGGTTCTGAATCATTGCATGTATTTATATGAGCACAACTGGGTCAAAGACAGTGGAGTCAATGGTCTAACATTGGTGCATGGCCTTTGGGAGATAACCTTGAGACTCAGGCGTCTGATTTTTTCCAAACAGTAAAGAACCTTCTGTTCTAATTACAGTGAACGGAAACCGATGCTTTTCTCTTATAGGAAATTAGGTTCTTTGGTGTCTCAAAAAAATCACTGAAGCAAAAATTTCCTAAACCACTCAAGCATCTTCTGCTGTTCTGAAAGTTTTGGCACCAAAATAATTGTTGGGTCCAAACCAAAGCCTACGCTAGGAAATTCCTAAATTCTGTGAGAGGTTGAATTTTAAGTCCTATTCAAATGAAGAATTGATCTAGTTTCTTAAAATACAATCATGTTGAACTACTCACCAGCGACATTCTGTCTCCCAATTTCGGCAGACCTGTTGAGTGTTTGCATCCCAGAGTAAACTGCGCTTTTATTCTTCAAGGCTCAGGATGATGTGGTGATCCCATCAAGTCATGAGGCTAGCTAAACTGCATGTTTATCTGAAAGCTCACAAATTCTGGCTGTGACCATTTTCCCTTCCACAAGTCCCTTTAGTACCAAGTGAAGTGCTTGAGTGATATTTGGAATGCTTGATGCAACTAGTAGACTCATACCTGTACATTGCCATGCTACTTTCCCAAATGAATGAAAAAATTTCTGGATTTATCCACTCCATGTGAAAAACAGTCCTTCTCCATGGCCTCACTCTATGCTAAATCATTGCTCCTTAAGGGTTTTGTTTGTAAAGTGGCACAGATTTAATATAGCATGTGTTTTATTTTGAGCAGACTCTACATTATAATGCAGCAATGTAATAGAACTCTTCTGGTTGACAAACACTCTGGTGTAAATGATTTAATTTACTAGCTGAAGCATGAGTCTACATATTATTGTACTGATCAGTCATTGCATACTAAAATCACTCATCCTTAATGTAATGATTTGGTATCCCTACAGAGAATTTGAGTCATCAGAAAGTCATTAGATACAGTAAAAAATGAAAATTACTATTACACAGCAGTAAACACTATTAACTGTTAGTTAAAATAGCATTTAATTTAGCAATGCAACAGTTTACAAATTTCTGCAGTTTACTTAGTTCTCATATAATTGTGACTACAAAGCAAATGCTTTCAGTGCCAATAGCATGATACAAATACGGGGTGGGAGAATATGATTTCAGCTCAAAGGAAAGCAACTACACACCATTACAGAGCATCATGTTAATTGTTATCTTGGTGGTTCAGTCTTATGATGCAGAACCCACGACTGATTGTAGAGAAGGCAAGAGAGAACTGTCCAGTTCTGGAAGACACCCAGGCATGGAACTGTCACTCAGCAGTGGGAATGGTGTGATATTTATTCTCCTGTGGCAAATGGGAAGTTTGCAAAGAAGTGGAGACAAAAGTAGAACACAGCAGAGTTCAGAGCTCTGTTATGGTATTCAAGCTTAAGGAGTGTGGTGGCTGAGCACCTTGGGTGAATGGTGCAGATTGCTTCTAAGGAGCGAGGTAACCTGCAATGCTGGAAACCTGAAGGATGTGTGCCTAGGAATAAAACACTCTTTTCACTTATCATAGGGTTTTTTACACTTGGATAATTGAAGTGCAGTTTCTACAGGAAAACAACATTTGTGCTTCTTTAGGTTCTGTCATTTTGTGCCTGACAAATCTGGTCAGATGTCATGCCTCTGCCAGGAGGCAATGGAGCTGCTGCAAGGGGACACATGGCTCAGTGGTGACTCCCACTTCACTGCCTGATTTTGCAGCTGAAGGCCCTATCCAGAGGGTTCCCACTGTATCCATTCAACCAGCACATAGCTGTCTTACTCAAGCAAATGGGAATCCCAAGATTCCTAAAGCTAGAGCAGTCCAAATACTTCAAATAATTTAAAATATATATTATTATTATTATTATTATTATTATTATTATTATTATTATTATTATTGCTATTATTA
>VYXF01007701.1:464674-506105 GCA_013397295.1 Polioptila caerulea
CTGGGCCCATTTCACGTTTGGATTTAAATGGAAATTAAATGGCATTTGTAGCCTGTGCAAAATCACTCTTTTTACTGATAAGGTGTCCTCTTGCAGGCAAGGCGCAAGTAAAGGTCTCCCTCTCCTCCTTCTCTTTTCCTTTTTCTTTTTCTTTTTCTTTTTCTTTTTCTTTTTCTTTTTCTTTTTCTTTTTCTTTTTCTTTTTCTTTTTCTTTTTCTTTTTCTTTTTCTTTTTCTTTTTCTTTTTCTTTTTCTTTTTTCTTTCTCTTTCTCTTTCTCCTTTTTCTTTTTCTTTTTTCTTTTTTCTTTTTTCTTTTTTCTTTTTCTTTTTCCTTTTTTTCTTTTCATATGTGAAACTTGTGGCAAACCTCTGAGTAGAAACCGTATCTCCCAAGTCCAGGATTAGCTCCTTAGCCACAAGGCTGTGGTTCCTTTCATGTTGTTTTCCTTTTGTCACACAGTGTTGTATAGATGTCAGAGGCCAGTTTTATTTCTTCCAACCATAATCCACACAAGTTGCATAATGGACTGTCTTCTAATGTCTTGTAATCCAGCTGAAGTGTCTGGACTAACATCAGGGTGAATCTGATCCTTCCCTTCGTGTATGGATGTGTATTCTTTGTGGGTTCAATGCATCTAAAAGCCTGGAAAGTTTTGATTTTTCAGAGTATCAAATGTATGTGCCTAGACTTCATTGATAAGATAGAATTGTGGGATTTCTCTCATTTTCATACATTTGAATGAAGAAGTGGCTGGAGGGGCATTTTTTGCTGGTATCATATGAATGTCTGCTGATACTGTTCAGTTAGCAATAATTACATTACATCTGCTGTGTACAGAACAGGAAACAAATTCTTCTTATGAAGCTATAGTACATGGATACAGATTTTGAGTTTTGTACTGTTACAATTACTAACCACATAATTGCATATTTAGTTCTATTACACCAGAACCTGAAACGTTATGGTGCAGGGTATAATTACATCATTTACTCTGGAAGAAACCCTCAAGATATAATATAAAATAATAGGATTGCAGATTCATAGAAATTAGAGATGGAAAAGAGCCTATTAGGTCATCTGCAGCCCAGTGAGAAAAATTATAAACAGTTTCCTGGAGTGCATCTTATCATAGGCATTGATTGCCCTTTCTATCTCCTCGTGTTAAAATTCCCCCAGAACCCTGCAGAAGAGCTGCTTGATGGTGTGGGAGAGGGACTGTGAACCTGTGACTCTGCTCTAGCTGGCAGCTTTCTAGGAGAGTTGGCCAAAGCCCACCCTTTTCCCCCAGCAGTGCAAAATCTGCCCAGAAACCCATGTAAAGCTTTCTTTTCACAAGAGGTGTTAAATCTAGGGCCTGCACTGGTCACTGGCAGACATAGGGATGAGGGCTGCTGTGTGTCCTATGTCCTGTGTTCCTCTGAGCAGGAAGTGTGTTAAAGTTTCTGCTATCCCCATCATTCATCTAGCCCTTAATTCAGACCCTGGTCTTTTCCTCTATGCAGTTATTTAATTAGAATGTAAGTAGCAGTTTAAAATTGCCACAAATATTAAGAATAGCTCTTGTCTGAAATAGCTATCTATCTATTCTTCAGCCCTTTTTTCCTCCATACTGGACAGAAGCCTTTTAAGAGGTACAATGACTGAAGAGATGGCCATGAACTGATGCAGAAGTTGTGCAGGTTGCTTCTTAGTTTGGTATCCCTTGTCATCATCACTCTCTGCTCTCCCCTTGTAGGCACAGCTCCCTCCATCCTGTTTTCTCATTTACTGGTTTTCTTCTTTCTTCTTTCTCTCTTCACTTACTTCTCACTCTTTGAGAAGTTTGTTCTCTTTTTCCTTCCTTCTCCTCACTTATATGTACGTGAGTGGCCAATGTCAAGGAGAAATTGTGTCGGTAAAACCATCTGAACATACTCACCCTTGGCACATTTAGATGAGATAGAAAGAAGATAACAGTAATTGCAGCTTTGTGGCTTCAGCCCATTTGCCTTTGTTCTTACCACAGACCAGTGAGGGAGAAGGTGCTGCCACTGTGCCTCCACAGCATCCACATGTGTCTCTGGACAGGCCTCCAAGGACTTGTTTTTCAGTCCCATGCTGTTTCCATCAGCTCACATGCTGGTAGTGGGTTCCTTGCTTACTCTCTCCTCTTCTGTGTGTGAGCTCCAAAGGGCTCTGAGGCACCTGACTCGGTGGAAAGCAGTCCTGCCCTGACAGTACCCAGGAGATGGATGACTGCAAAGGCCATGCCTTGAGGAAACAAATCCTTTCCCCAGGATGAAACCAGTGCTGCAATGGGGTCTCTCACGGCACCTCCATGCCCACCTCTGCAATCTGGCTTGTTGGTGGGCCCATGATGATGCCAATCCCTCTGCATCATCTCAGGGGGTCAGACCTGACCTCCAGCATAGACACACGATTTCATTCACTTTGGGTGATCTCTGCTGGGGATCTGGCCCTTTCTTACTTGGTCCTGAACCAGCAGCACAGCATTCCTGAAGGGTGACTGCAGTGATGAGGCAATTAATTACAAAGCTGACTTAACCGTGTGCTCAGGTTTAAACAAGTTTTCATCACTAACATTCCCCATGTAATTGCTTTTAAAGGAGCAGAAGGAGCTGTGAAGCAAAATCCATCCGGGCACATGTGGCTGTGCAAAAAGGTAAGGGTGACAGGGGCAGGAAATGTAGAGAGCAAGGACTTGCTTCCCCATGAGCTGGACAGTGCAGGAGAGACTTCTTGGTTTTGTGTTCAATGTCAGTAGTTGCACTGCGAGCTGATTCTGTGGAGGACTGGGGTCCAGTATGGCAAGGCAGGATTATCCTTCTCGAAATCCCAGCAGACCTGGTATCATACCAATAACTGAGAATCATTGCAAGATGCTTTGGGAAGACTGCTGCTTCCTGATGCCTTCCAGCACAAAGAGCCAGAGGAGCATCACTCTCAAGAGTTCCATGGAGTCAAGAACCACCACCAGTAATCAGGGATGACTACATGCAAATGTGGAGACACCTGTTGCAGGTTTAATGTTACTGACCTGTTTGCTGCCAAAAATAGTTTAGACTGACGTGCGTGTGTGACAGAGTCAGTTAATAATGATCTTTTACAAAAAAGAAGCAGGAGCAAAATGTCCTAGCAAGCAAAATGGCGTTGGGAGGCACAGGAAGCATAGGAAATTTCTGCTGCTATCCTTTGGACTTTCTAATTTGTGCTGAAGGTTTGTCTTTGATTAGCGTTCCTACGGAGCCTTTTCAGCAGTGACTAAGTCCTCTTTAGCCTGTAAAACTTGATCACTTCACTGTGGTGTCTGTATCTGAACAAAGCTGAGCCCCTGTAAGAAAGAAAAAAAATAATTTGTGCCAACATCTGCCCTAGTGGTTTTCAGAGGTGGACTGAAGAGAGTTGTTTCAGATACCCAAATCTAACAAAGAGCAGGTTAGGTCCGTGCCACCCATTAAGATTAAAATGCACAGCAACTCTGATTTCAGGCCGTGTTTTTATTTAAACCCTATCTGTAAATGTATCTAATAAACACTACTGGAAACTAATTTACATTCTAAAATCTATTAATTTAATCATAGTCATTATGAAAGTCAACCAATAAATAGCAAGTAAAGCAAGCAGAGTGAAACATCAAAATGAGATAACCAATCTAACTTAAATAACGACAAGCACTGCAATCTAGAACACAAAATCACACAAGTTAACACTTCAACAGCATTTGCATCCCAGTCTATTAGATCTTTCATACTTGGTGTGATGAAAGTGTGGGATGAGTAAAAACAAGTCCTTACGGGCAAAATTCAACCACACAAGGAAAGCCTGGATAAAATCTTCCCCATCCTTTCAGTCCTATGGAAGGAGGAACTAGAAGAGCCACTGGGTAGAAAATGTGTGTTTCTCCAACCATGAGGCCTGGGAATGACTCCAGAAACAACGTGCCAAGACCTTGATATGGAGGATGCTCTGTTGTTGTTGCAGTCCATGAGACTGAAAGAGCAGAAGTTCCAAACCTTTGCAGCCTACCCATGGGGAGAAATATCTCTCCAGTGCTTTCAAACTCAAATGTAAGCTGGGAGATTGCACCCCAGAGAAAGGAAAACCTGGTGCTTGGGGCAGAGGATGAGACACTAGCAAATCCTTGAATCTCTTTCTGATGAGAATTGCCACAAGGCTAAAGCTTTTTTTCTAGAGCTGCAGAGGTAGCAGTTTTGGTGCTACCACTCCAAAGATGACTGCTACCACACAACAAAGGTAGCAGCATGGATAGTGAGGGTCAGACAGGACTGGGGAATCTGACCTCGTTTGAAAAAATTCTGATGGTGGAGTGCCTTGAATAAAAGAATGACAAGATTTTATAATTAGCACTTATGTATATTCAAATATCATACCTTTCAAGCACACCAGATTGTTGTTGTCTGCTGCTTGCTCCAGCCCTGCTTCCCAAAGCAATGGAGACCCCTTTGACCTCTGCAGGCACCTCCACATCCTTCAGCAGCAGAGTCAGCTCCATGTGCCACAGGCAAGGTACAGTCCATTGTGCCTCCAATAATGGTTGAGGAACAGACTTTGCTCCCAAGGGTTATACAGCCCTTGGACTTCTTTCCAGAGCTGTGTCTATGGTTTAAAGAATTTCTCCTTATTATTTCCCTCTGAATCTCTCACATCAGTTTCCTTCTGTTTCCCAAAATCAAACAAGTCATGAGCGCTATGACTCCTCCCCAAGGGAGGAGATCTATTGTTTTAGTGAGAACCACCCTCTGGCCAAGCACTTTCATAGGTCAGTTCCTGAGTGGTAAAGCCTATAAATAAATGAATTTGGAGATTTGGTGATGCCCCTGGGAAATTTTACATCAGCACATTTGTGCAAAGGCAGCTCCAGGCCCAGGCCTCTCCCATTCCTTTTATTTTTAGAGATTTATTCCCAAGAACAGAAGACTTCTTTCTTGGGGCCATATTTTTTTTAAGTGGTCCTATCTCTGCATCCAAGTGTGAGACTATAATAATAATAATAATAACAACAGCAATAACAACAACAACAACAGCTAATGATGATGATAAGTGTAATACCTTTCACTTATGTGTTTCTCATTGCTATGATTTGCAATACATCAGAAATGCACAATCGGGGCTCCCTGCCAAGCAGATAACCAGTGTTGACCTGAAGAAGCTATGCTCCAAGACATAAGCAAGCTCCAAATAAAAATACACATGCAAAATTATATACACTTACATATATGGCCTCAATCTGATTCATCCAAAGAGATGAAAGCAGTTGGCAAACAGCAATTAACTCATTTTCATGCAACAGATAAGCATCATCTTTCTATCTGATGGATGAGCAAGACAAGTTAAATGACTTGCCCAAGGTTACACAATGCATCAGGGCAGAGCTTGGAAGCAGAATAAAGAAGACTTCATCCCCTGATCTAACTTTCCTCTTCCTGACTTTCATCTGAATTTTCAGTGTACAGAGGAACAGACTTTCAGAAATGTGCGCACACGTACACGCAGACTTGTGAACCTGGAAGATAAAAAGACATTAAGGTTGGGTTCTAACTGCATCTGGTTAGCAAACTCCCCTTGAAGACCTGTATGTTCTCCACAGCCTCTTAGCTTGCATAGTTTAAAGGGCTACAGCCAATTAACATTCGATTTTGAGTAACAAATTTTCTTTTCCAACATAAATTAGATCTGTGCCTCTCTTGATGTTGTAATTTTCAGTTTTCATGTTACTGAATTACGGCTTTAGTTAAGGAAGAAGCAAGAGTTTCTGGACAACTGCAAAGGGATGCTTTTCTTAACAGCAGAGATATTGCAACCATTTAAGCTTCCTTTATTTGCTTCTTTCTTGTTTTTTGGTGTCTACCTGAGAGAAAAGCACCTACCATTAATCTCATTGCAGTAAATTACAGAGAATTCACTCACTTCTGCAGTGTTTTCTGCTCAAAGATGTTTAGAAATGTTATGCACTAATTCAGCATGACAGCACTGCTATAAAGGTATATGGGGCTTCCACATTTTAGAGAGGAAGAAATTACTGAAAGAAATTTGAAGGCGTGCTTGTTAGCAACAGTGCAGTATGGATGGTATGGGCAGGTGTAAAGAGCCAGGCATATAAATGATACAGTCCACTTCCAGAGACAAATTTTAATATGCATATCAGGAAAACTTCTGCACCCAATAACTATGAAATTTAATATCACACAAGTAAGTGACTTACCCAAGATCTCAAAGGAAATCTGTGGCAGAATCAGGAAAGTGTCCTGCTCTTGTTCTTAAGCCACAAACCCACTTTTCCCTTTGAACCTCCAATCAGTCTTTTCTTTGATTTAAGGTTGACTGAGATGAGCTGATTAAGTTTCCATGTATCATCTGGAAGTTTCAGAACAGGCTTGTTTTGCTAGACATTCCCATCAGCCCCCATAGTTTCAGGCCTTTTGATTATAAAATGCTTTTTACGTTAGTCTTCATGGAAACTCCCTTTTTCTTTTGTTTTAATCATTTACAAGCTGGAGCTTTGCCAATTTATGTAACATGGTCTCATCCTACTCATTATTTCATCATACTCCTGCCAGATCTTTATTAAATGTATTTCTCCCCCTGCTTTAGTAAAAAAGGGATGGGTGCCTGGGAACCTGGATATGCAAAATGAGTGGGAATTCTTTTTTTTTTTTCCTTCCTCTGTGTTTTTCACTCTCTTTTATTCCAGAGTCAGAAATATCAGTGAGAAAGGTTATCTTCCCCAGTTGTGGGAGAGAAGTGCCTGTCAAATTTAGGTCGGTTGTTAGTGAAGGGTGGGATTCTTACTCTCTCCAAACTCCCACTAAGAGGGAGACAAGCCACAGACTTTAAAGTATTATTCATGGTTATAGAACAAAAAAACCCAGTGAAATTTTCTCTGTGGGTCAATGAAGCAGGTTTTTAGCCTTCCTAAATAACTCCCTAGCCTTTTGTACATGCAGTTCAGGTACACTTGGGTTTCCTATCATCTTTCACTGCGTTGGTACTTCCCTCCCCATGTCATCTGTTATTTTTAAGGCGTATGCCTTGCTAATGGAAAAAGCTGTACGACTCCCCGTGAATTTTCACCACCCACGTTCACCTCTCTGAAAGCTGTGAGCACAACCTCTATAATGTGACACTGAGAACTATGACCCAGTTAACTTTGAGGGACATAGTGGTGCTCATGGCTTGGCTGGACAGCTCGGGGAACACAGGCACAGAAAATGCCTGAATGCCACTGGTGAAGCTTGGGCACGCTCCTTATCCTTTTGTAAAGAGTTGTTGAGGACCCTTTCTGACTTATAAAGATTGATCTTGTGAGGAGGTACTCACAAGAGGTTGGTCCAGGGCTGTAGGCTATGCTATTCCTACTTGATAAAGCTATGTTTGTTTGTTTGTTTGTTTGTTTTAAATTTTTAAACTCAAACAAAGCCATTGAGTAATTCCATACCCCATGCAGCAATACCAGGACCAGGCAATCTCCCGATAACCACATCCTTGAGCAGATCCTAGGTCCCAGCCTGTCACTGCTCTGGTCCTTGTCTGTGAGAGGATTTCCCCAAGTGTTTGCCTCCCATGGGCACAGACTGTTTAGCTTGTTCCCAGGATGAGAAATTTCTGATGTATTTAGCATATATGTTGAACCATGAGCTTTTGTACAGTTACACAAACCTGTGGTTTCCTATGAGTGCAAGGTTCTCCTCACCCCCAGTGGTTTTCCTAACTTTTATTGATGATAACTATCAGCTTTTCGTGGTTTGAAGAGAACAGGGGCTCCCATTATTTAAACTTTCTGCTGTGCTGCAAACACTTAAACATGCAACTTGCACAAACTTTTTCCCCTCAACTTGATGGACCCCATTTTAATGTCCAGAAGGGGACTTGACACCTCAGAATCCAACCATGCCTAATTAGTGTAGGTGTGGACTGCACACTGTACGAGATTTTCTTCTTGCAAAACATGCTTTGTGTACGTGATGTTGTGTTTGTGTCACTGGAAATGGGCTGTCATCTGAGAGGAGGACTCTGGGTTGCTGTCCCAAGGGGAATTCTCCTCAGGACCCCTGCCCCTTCAATCCTCACACATGGCTTATTTCAGTGCATTTCAAGTACAAACACGACTGCTCTTCTGAAGCACTTCTATGAGCCTTGGGGGTAAGTCATCCCAGGCAGGGATGATTTAGCAGTATGCCTTTGAGAAGGTGAACTCCAGCAGAGGCAGGCAAGTCACCCCAAACCTCTCACCAAGATGGTGGCAGATTGTTTAATGCAGCTCCCAAGAACTTCTCACTACTCTCCAGCACAGCCTCAGGCAGAACTAGGGGATGCACTTCAGGATTCTACAGCCCACACCACACATAACATCTATAAAAGTGGTATAAAAGGTGTTGTGTGCTAAAGGTAAGTGCCAGTCACTGCCAATGGAAAGCATCAAAACCAGGATGTTTGAGCTGTGTTGAGGAGAACTGGGCAGGTTCATGTTTAGTCTGAACAACAGGAAGGCAATATGGGTACTGTGCCAAAAACCCACAAATATGTGCTCACCTCCTAACAGAGATGTGTACGGAACCATCTCCAAGGCCTATGGATCCAATGGAGTGTTCACTGGAGGCAAAAAAGAGACCAGTGGAAGCTGGGAACAAAACCTCAAATAAAAATGGGAAACCCACAGGTTTGTAATGAAACGTGGGTCAACTGGCTGGAGAGAAAGGAATTAATGTAGGGCCCCACTGTTGTCAGAAACTCTGCTGAAATTGCAGCTAAACTGCTATCATGTCAGACTTGGCCTCTGTCTCAGTTCAGAAGCAGCTTGAGAAACAGCAAAATACATTGGGGTAGCAAAGGTACCATAGCTCTTTCCCAGCTTTGTTTTTACTCGCCTTCTACTTGTCTCTTTGGTAATTGCTGAATTTGTGCTCCAATTTTGTCTTAATTCATGGAATTAATGGTGCGTAGAATGCGAATTTCTGAGGATATGCAGCAAGGAAGTAACTTTTTCAGGAGCTGCTGTTATTGCAGGGTTATTTGTTTGGCCCAGGCCTGATAATAATGTTGTTTGTGACATTTAACCTGGCAAATAGGAATCCCAATAGTGAACTATGTGATGAAAATATTTTTCAATAATCTCACTCTCTGGGAGAGAAGGAACTTCAAGACTGGCCTCATGGTTTATGTTTCCAAAGACGACTTTTACTTTTTGGTGCTCAGCTTTTGGATGCCAAGTTCCCAGATCAGCTCTTTGTCAGTTACTGAGCAACCACGAGAGTCACTGAATTTCTGCCAGGATGCCAAGTGCGCTGTCCCAGTACAAACACAGTCCATTTTATCAAAGTTGAATGGCCTCTAAATAAGAATATTTCATGGGATATGAGTGTTCAAGTCTGTATAGCTTCTCAAAGCTAATGTTGAGAGCCAGCTTTCCTTCCTCATGTGGTCTCACAAGCAGCTGGCATCAAGCCCTAGGAGAGGGACTGTGAGTGGGACAGTTGAGCTTGGTTTTTTTAGGGGTGACAAGGAACAGGAGACCATGGAGGAGCATGGACAGCCCAGTGTGTGAGTAAAAGAGCAGCAGTGGCATGGACGCAGCTGGCAGCAGGGAGTTTTCCTAGGTCAAACCTGCGTCTGCCAGTTTATCAAACTGCATCGCATTGCTCCCAGCACAGCCTTTGGGGAGAACTGGCTATTTGAATGGGGGCACTTGTCAAAGAGAGACCTCGGTACCACGGAGCTTGGTGTGTTTAGCTGCAGACCCATCCCGAAGCCACAACTCTGGTTTGTCCTGTCCCTTTTGCTGTCGCATTCCGAAACCTACAATCTCAGTTCAGGCCTGGTGCTTCCCTCTTGGCAAGCGTTAGTCTACAAAAAATCATCTTGTAATTTTCATACTTATGTCTTTGTTGCAGAGTGGGGCTCTAGAGGCTTGCAGCCTCTTTCAGGAGGCTCCAGTTCAAGCTGGAGTTGTTAGTTACGCTGTGCAAGGGAGCAGCGCTCACACAAAACCAACATGGCAGCTGGTGCTGGGGTTTCATGGACACATAACAGCCCAAATGCCAAAAAGACGAGGAGGGGGGGAAAAAAAAATCTATTTAAGCAATTTTTCCCTCTCTATAGGAACTTAGCCTGTCAGCAGCATAAACACTTGCAATCATGCACTTCCTAGGATGCATGTGCTATCGAAAAGGGAGGTGTTAATTGCTGTGCTAATTACAACATGATTGCTTTGCACTTGTTTTGCACTTGCAGGTGATTAAATTTTTAACGAAGCATATTACTTGGCACTGTTAGCATAGTTAACACATTTCTCTCTCTCTCCCTCTCTCTCTTCCTCTCCCCCTCCTTTTTTTATGCCTTGGGAGAAGTCCTGCGCTGCAGACCCTGCGCTGGCTGCGATGTGCTGTTGTGCTTGGAACGAGCCCCTGTTCGGGCTGTCGGTGGCGGTACCCCGGGTTCCTGCTCGGAAAGAGCAGCAGCCTGTTATCATCAGGCTCAGCGTGGCGGCGCCGGCCAGATGCGAACGCAGAACCCACCAAGGTATTAGCTAAAAATTAGGCGAGGCTGTTGATGCCAATCTCACAGATTTCATTTAAAAACTATGCCAGCTCCAGCCAGTCAGGCGGCAGCGGCGGAGGGTGTGCGGGAAGGTGGAGAAATGACAGCAAGTTCCCCGTGATTTATTTCTGCTTTGCCGAGCGGGTTCCCAGCTGAACGAGAGCAGGGGAAACTTGCATCTGTTCGGCGGGCAGGCTCGTATCTCTCCAATAAGGCGGCAATTACACGGCCCAGTGAGGCTGCGTGACCAAAGGAAAGCTGGGTGGACCAGCCCATTGGATTTATTGATGGGCATAGATGGCTTTGCCTTTCTGGCGGCTGGTCCTGCAAGTTCCCTGCAAACTTGTTGATTCTGATAAGTTTGAGTCAATCCATCCCAAATGAATGATGAACTGTTTTTTGGTGGATGTCGTCCAGCCTGGCGTACTGCTTTTGAATTGCTCAGCTCTGGGGGCTTTTGCCTTTGGAGACTGCCTAGTCTGTTTTTTACGGCAGTGTAAAATTTCCGAGACTCTTGGGGTCAGGCTGCATGAATGGACTGGATGCTTGTTAGTATTATACAGAAAAAAGGGGTGTGATCTAGTCCTGAGAACTGCTCCTCACGAGAGGCCAAAAGGCACCTCCTGCTTCTGTTCAGGGATGATATAGGTAAAAGGAGAGAAACTGGGTGGACAGTGAGAAATATGGGAAAGGCTAGAAAAGACAATCTCAGACAACTTTTTAAAGTTTCATCACTGAGACGCACTGAATGAGGAAGCAGAAGGGCAAAAAAGAATATTTGAAACTGATAAGGAAATATTTTTAGATAACACTTAATTAACCCATGGAACTTACAAAACACCACTGAGTCCAAAAGATTAACAGGATTCAAAACAGACTAGGTAGGCATTTTATGGATAAGAAGAAAAGCATGAGACAATATTAAAAAATCTCTAAGGGATGCAAACTCTCATGCTTCATGGCTTTGGGAAACAGCTAACTGGTGAGGAGTAGGAAAGTACTTCTTCCATGGGCAGATCCTCCCATGAGGGTTCATTGCACTGTCCTGTGAGGCAGCTGGTCTGGGTTGCTGGCAGGAATGGCATCGAGAGTGGCATAACAATGGCCTGATCCAGCACCCAGCCATTCCTTTGTTCCCAAGCAGCATTGCTCTGCCTCCGGGCTAGGCCAGGGATACCTTTTAAAACAGAGAGGGGGAAACCAAAGAGCTTACAAGGAGTCTACTTGAATACTCCTGACATAAATCCTTGCCTCTTGCTCACGCACACCCCCAGTGAATTAATAGGAACAAAGGAAAACAGTTGCTGCTGGGATTGTTTACATAATATGAATTTTAAAGTGCCTGGGAACATCTTCAGCATGAGTTAGCTGAATTTATTTTGACTAAATATTTGTGAGCCATCTTTAGCTGCATGTGCTGAATTTTACTGTGTCCAGGCACACACAAGCACACCTTCATGAGGAGTGGAATTCTGAAGGATTTGGGAAAGCAGATCTGGTCCCTGGGGAGCTGGGAAATAAGACTGAGGTTTGGTAGCCAAAGAAGGCAGATAGCTCTGTGCCCTGTAGACTATTTGTTTTTAACATTAAGTGTTAAAATAAAGTGTGGACTTGTATAAATTGCTGTGAGGTGATACCCTCACCACACTGTCATGACACAGCAAGTTCAGACTTGAAGTTCATGGACACTGATCCCCACATGCTAAATATAGATAATATAAATAGATTTGCCCATTGGGGCCAAACCTAAACTTCACACTTTTTGCACCATGTAATTGTTCACATGTCACTGTTCACATAATTGGAGGACCAAGAGGCCGAGGGGGAGTAAAAATGATGACAAGAATATGTTTTTCTGCAGACCTAGAGAGTTTGCATTAACAATTTAGAATGCTGGCAAGGCTCTCTTTAATGTTTCGTGCATTCTTTTGGCCCACAAATCACAGGCCTTTCCCATCATGTTGGCCATGTGGCCCTGCAGCAGGTCTGTCATGCAGGAGTGAAGGTGAAGGATGGGAGAGGACCCTGTGTGCCTGGAGGCCTATCTCTGCAGAGGCAAAATGAGTAAGAATGTGTGGGTGTCCCCACCATGGCAGGGGCTGCAGAGGTGAGGAGCAAGTGCCTGGTGTCTGTAAAGTCCTCAGTACTCCAGCAAAACATCTTAATAGCAGGATCGGGTTTCACTTGACTTTTCTGTGCCAGCCCTAAAAGATGTGAATTGATATCACTTTTAACTGGCAGGTTTCATTATCTGCAATTTCATTAAGAGTGATACCTGTGGAAGGACCACTGACTGTTTTTTTTTTTAATTTATTTTTTGCTTAATGGGTTCAATTCTATGTGCAGCAAACCTTGCCATTTCCCCCCACCCATCCAAACTTCATATTCTAGTCATTACTCACTGTCTGTCTGGCTCCTATCGTACTTTGACTGCAGATGCCATAACAGAAAAGAGATGAACAGGCAGCTCTTACTTCCCGATAAATTAATGTGCTGCAGTCTAATCCATATCCCAAATGATAAAGTTAACAACAGTTTGCAAGCCTGTCACATAATCTAAAAAATTCAGATGGATATTTTCCCCCCTTGTGTGGGAAGAAAAGCCTGTTTCGGGGATGAACAGTTACTAATACACTTAAGCTCCAGTAGAATGTCATGGAAATGGCACAATTAATTCATCTGCCACCTCAATCCAGTGGTGAAGCACTTTTATTGGGAGCAACCTGTTTGGCAGGCTGCTGGCCATGGCGTGCTTCCCAAGGCTGCTGCAGCCTGAACTCCCTCCTTCATCTGCTTGCTCCAGCTGGGCTCAGGCCTGGCTCAGCTGCCAGTGTTTGGGGGCGAGTTCCTGCCACAGCCTTTGGGGTCACTCACCTGCGGTTCTCCCACAGTCCCCAGCATGTGGTTACTGGGACGTGGAAACGGGAACTCAGCAAAGCCTGGCTCTAAATCTGCTGTGCTGCTCCAGAAACCTTTTGCAGGAGGCAAAGTGATGTGCAGACCCCAGTGACAGATATCTGTAGATCTGCCACTGTGCCCTAGCTGGGCAGGGATGCTCTTCCTGGCTTCTGCCTCCTGCATGGTTTCACTGGGGAAAACAGTGCACAGAGCCTCTCTGTTCACACACAGCAGCTCAGGTATGTGGGGTGAGCATCCAAGGGATGGATCCTAAACTGAGGAAAACTGGATTAGCTCCTTAAAAATCCATGGAGTTGAGCCCCTTTACACCAGCTGACAATGAGGCCCTTCTGGCATAAGTGCCTGTGGGAACTAACTGTGCAAAAAGGGTTTATTTGGGCATGCTCTCCAAAAATGGGAAATTACCCTGATTTCCTGGTCTAGAATTCCTACAAGGAGTGTTTTCTGTAAGACTTCCCCTGTGTCTTTCTGCAACCATACCAAATGTACCAGATAAAGGCTATCATCTGAATATTTTTCAGTGATTTTAATGGCAATCCAGATTGGCAGGGAAAAGAAAAATGCAATAATGAAAACTATAAAAGCTTTCTCTCCTGCAAGGTCACCAGCCAAGTTATAAGGCATGAAAAGGGTGTGAGGGATGGAGAAATATTCCCATCAAAGCTAAGTTGCATACCCTTTGTTTTGCTCTTCTTGCCAGTTCTACAGGTTGGTTTTTTTTTCTTTTTCTGATGGTAGGCACAGCTGACATGATGCTTAGATCTAAAGTTTGCATTGCTGATGTTACACTGCAGCTCCCTTTTACCTCAGCCTGCAACCTTCCTTCAAATTCTGTGCTAAGCAGACTTTCAAAGTGGAAATATGTAGTGGGCAGAGATAGATGAGTGATGGTTGGTGTTGGGATGTTAGCTGCAGTTACTGCACTTTGATTGAAGAAAACAGAAGAAAATTAGATGCCAGCTTGTTGCAGGTTTCACTTGGGAAGCTGGAGGAATACCACAGTGGGCAATAGCTTTTTTCAGAGTGCTGTCTCCAGCACAAGGTGCTGCAGCCCTCACAGCTGTGTAGTGTGGGCCAAAACAGCCTCCTCCCAACCCACTTGGGCTCTTCCTTTGCTCCAGAATCACTTTTGAGAAAAGCAAAGCCATGTTCAGGCGCTACCTCTCTCTTTCTCCTTTTGTCAGATCCAGCATCAGTGGTACCTTCATGCTTTTTTAACACAGGCTGAGCAAGTACAGATACAGAAAATATCTTGCCACTATGGGACACATACCTATATCTAATGCAAGGAAATCCACAGGTGCTGACTTTAAGAACATTTCCCTCTTTAGGAGACTCTGACAGAGGAAACCTGTTGTTCAGGAGTTTAATGGTCCCTGGACAAGGATCCTGTAAGCAGCCTCTTTTCCTCTTTCATGATTCTGATGCCAAATAGGGGAAGGGAAAGCTTATTCTTGAGGCTGACCTATTTCTGTGGAGCAGCTGCAAGCTAGGGTAATAATCCACTTATCTGGTGAGAAACCCACAACAGCACCTCACAGACAGGCACTGTCTCACAGAGCTCTGGTTCTGCAGCCTGTGGGTGGGTGCTGACAGCCTCCCCCAGAGCCCCCCCTCAGCTGCCCACAGTGCCCCAGAAGAAGGCTGATCCTAAAGATGGAGCAGTGTGGATTACTGAAACCTTTGCTTGAAATTATGCCGGGTGGTGACATTTACAGAAAACCTCACACAATACCCCGAACTGCCAAATGAGTAAAATGTAGAATATACCAGAATGCTGTGAGAAAAATCTCTTATTAAACCATCTTCAGTGAATGGCTGTGCCTTCACCAAAGAGTCACCGGAGAGAGCGTTTTCCGATGCCTTGTGGTTGGAAGCTGGTAATGGCTGATGGGTGGGCAGTGTCCCCACAGTTACATCTTGCAGCCTTGTGTGGAGAGTGGTGGAGCACAGACCAGCCCTGGTGTCCAAATGCTGCTGATCAGCTTCAGTAATGTCACCAGGTGTGGTTTCATGCCAAAAGAGAGATGGTGAAAGGTGAGATCTCTGCAGCTCCCTAAAAGGCCACGCAAAGCTCTGGTCAGCTGCCACCATGCTGTACTGCAGTCTTGGCTGGTTTCCTCACAAGCCTAACATCAGGGATGCTCCTGAGGTCTGAGCAGGCAACAGTTCTGCCTGCTTCAGGGTCTGGGTGGGAGAGTGGAGAGGAGGAGATCTGTGGTTTATGTGCTGGGGGAGACTGCAGTGTGTGAACTGGTCCCTGCTGACCAGAGCATGTCTGCCAAGGTCTTATTGCCACCACCACAGAGCTCATGTCGGTTCCTACTTATCTGAAAATCTTTCCCAAATCAGGAATGAGGTAACTCTCACCACCCAGTTAGCTGAGTCTCCCAAGAGCCTTCCAGGCAAAGAGCAAGGTTCTCCCCTGAGCAGGTCTGTGCTATTTGAATACTTTTGCTGAGCTTTCTCTGGCTAAAAATTGCCTTACCCCAGGGGACTCCTGTGCCTGAGGGACTGCAGAGTGTTCTGCTTGGCATGCCAGGTGAGTGCTGGCAGAGGGTTAAAACTTACTCCTCTTGTGGGTTCAGTGATCTACACAGAAAAATGTGGGTGTATCTGGAAAGAGCGTGGAGCTCATTATATGGTCTATTTGAAGACTCATATTGTGATTTATTCAGGACACACATCTACCTCTTCCTCATCTTTTGTAAAAATAAGCTCAAAATTAGCACAGAATTAGAAGATGCCACTGGTTCTGGCCACAAACTTTTTACTAAGTACTTTGGGTGAGGATATTTTCAAACTGCCTGGGAATCATCTCACACAGACCAGGTGATCTTCAGGTCTATCCTCCATGCCCAGAAAATTTTTTTGAGCATTATGGGATACCAGAACATAATAGCCAGGTAAAAGCATACTGCAGCCTTTTTCCTTTCTCTATGAGAGCATTTTTCCCCTAGGGAGAGAACTGGAGCAGGGAACTACAAGGGCAACCTAGGCCATTAGGGCATTAGTGTTCTGTGGTATGTTCTTTTCCTGTATTTATGCATAATATGGGTTTCATGGTGTTGGATTTTTTCTATGATGATAATGCTAATAATAATGATAATGGTGGTGGTAATATTATTATTATTAATAAAAACAACAACATGTTTAAAATACCGTTTTTCCTGCATCCCTGCTTGTGTCTGGTAAATCTCAGCATTTAGAACAGATACAGTTGTTAGCATTGAAGACACAAAAAAACAAATCAGAACTGGCTGCTGCAGACAGCTGATAGATTAGCAACAGCCAAAGTTAAAAAGCTACAAGTCTTCAGAGTGATGGGAAGATATTACACATAGGATCCAAAATTGTTCAATGTGAGTGCATTAAATAATACAATGATCCATTGTGAAGATTTCATAAAGATGCTGCAAAAGAAGAGTTTCTTTGGTGTTCATCTTTTCCATAGAAATGCTTTATGAATAAAAAACCTATTAAACAAATAGTTCCATGAGCATTGGAAGTGATGAAGCCTGGTTTCACAGAATGGGTGAAGTTGGAAGGAACTGCAGTGGATCATCTGGTCCAACCCCCCTGCAGGGCCATCCTGGAGCACATTGCACAGGATTGCATCCAGACAGTTCTTGAATATTTCCAGTGAGGCAGACTCCAGAGTCTCTCTGTGGAAAATCTCTTGCAGTGCTCAGTCAGCTGCACAGTAAAGTTCTCAAATAGCTTCCCACAGCACCTTTCTGTGTGGATCCTCTGCTGGTTGAGACAGAGATCATCAGCTTTCCCTTTCACTGGCACTAATCAGTTCTTGCACATTTTTGTCCACTTCTTTTCATAAAGCTTATAGTGACACTCTACCTCTTGGCTTGGCTGAACCAATGCAAACAGGTTCAAAAGTGACTGCAATATGAGGGGACAGATATACCCATCCATGGGGTGACCTTATGTGTCCCCAGGAAATCAGAGCCATGGGCTAAACATTGTTGGGGGTGTCCTCACCAGACTTTACTGCTGCTGCACTGTGCTGTGCCATCCCAGAGCAAACAGAGTGTCCAGTGGTGAGGAAAGATTACAACATGCCCCTGTCCTGTAGTTGCATGTGAAGTGAACTCATCTTTGTACACTGATGACATTCATACTCTCACTATTTCTGAGATAGTTAGAAAAGTCCTTGGAGTGGAGGCTAGCTTGGAGATAGGTATCCTTTTAGGTCCCCTTTTCAGGAACATCAGGTGATATTTCTACCCTTTCATCTCCCCCTGACTGAGAGCCATGGTGCAGATGTAACCCAGGGGGCTTCAGCCTGGCTGCCCTTTTGTCTGCAGAAGCCTTTGTAGAAGAACCTTTTTGAGACAAATTCATATCCTGGTCCAGCAGAGGAGAAAGCACTTGTCCTGTCTTTCTTGAACACTATATAAGTGGTATGCCTTGCATTGCCTTCAGAGGGCAAATCAGAGAAATGTTATCACCATGTTCCAGTGGCTGCAAATACCAAGACTCCCTTTTTACAAGGAGTCACATGGAAAGAGGATGGGCCATGGGTATAAATTATTCCTGGGGAGTTCCAATTAAATACAAGAGGAAAATATTTTACAATAAGGATAATCAGCCATTGGAATAATCTACCAGAGAAGTGGTGAATTCCCCAATATTGGTCACTTTTAATATTCAGCTGAACAGAGTGCTCAGCCGTCTTGTGTAAACTGCTTTTGCCAAAAAAGATTGGACCAGATGAACCTTGAGGTCCCTTCCAACTGGGTATTCTATGATTCCATGAAATTAAATTGTGAGTTGTCCACAGGTACTCCTCCAAAGGTAGAAGGCTGCTGAGTTAAAGATGTCCTTCATCTTCAACAGCCTAGGAGGAACCCTCAGAGATTCCCTGGGGACTCTGAATGTTGTCTAGATACCCTAGCAGGAGAACTCAGGAAGATAAGACAGCCTTTTAATCTTATTTTTCTTAATTAAGGATATTGATGGCATAAGCTCTTCTGATTACCAGGGATGAGCTGTGGGCCAGTAAAAGATTGAACAAATTTGAGTCCCTTATAGCTCAGACATATCTTTCTGGTCTCTGAAATGGTGCATGCATTTTTATTTCTCACTTTCTTCAGGCACACAAACACACTTCACTCTGGAACACAGCAAGAACAACATGGTGCAACCACATTGTTTTCATCAGATGGAAACCTGTGTAATCTCCAGTGATTCCCAATGTTTAAACAGACACAGAAGACCACATTTTCATTAACTTGTGAATATACACAGATTTTACAATGGTAGTTTGAATTTGGAAGTGGGTGCCCATCTGCAATGTAGGGACATCTTGTTAGCAGATGTTATTTGTCTGAGAGAGGTTGAACTTTTTCTAATGACACTACTTTTTTTTTATATATATATTTGTGGTACCCTGAAGAAACACAAAGGCACAACTACTACTTTACAAGCAGCAAATTGTTTTCTAGTTGAAAATACTGCATAAAGACAAATTGTTATTTTTACTTTGCAGACAGACTTGTTCACAAACGTGTGTGTGGGCAAGGTAAGCCTGTTTATGTAAGTAGCTGTTTCCTATTCTTCTAGGGAATTAATGGATGCAAAGCATACAGATAAAATCCTGTTCTTGGTGAGTGCATTTGTTGAGCAAAATTGTTAGATGTCTGTTAAAAGGAAATAACTCTTGAATAGCAGGCTTCCACAGATGTAGTGTGTGAAAATTATTATTAAAGTATATCTAGGATATTTCCAGCAGTTTCAATTTTTCAAATGAAGATTTTGTGACCAAAACACAAAGAGAGTCAGAGTTTGAATTCAGATGTACATGTGGGTTTCTTATTTGACACTTCTAGATTGTTCACTGTGAAGAAAAGTATTTCAACATGCTTGTCTTGATTGTTAAATGTACTAATCCAGGGAAGTAAATAACAAAAACCCCAGTGATGTAGGGGATTGTCCTCATGGAAATAGGTTGTCTGTTCCCACTTTGTCGTGTCAAGTCATCCCTTTTGGCTTAGGCTGATGAAACATTTCTTTCCTGTGTCAGATATTTTTTGCTGGGGGAAGGAGTCTGCCTACAGATTGCACCAGAGGCAGGAGTGTTTCAGAACTCTATGTGTACTGCCCATCTTTTGTTTCCCAAAGAAATGGGAGATGAGCAGGACGTGGGGCTGAAACTCCTCCTTTGATGAAGAGCAGCAGTTAGCAATTTTCCTGATTTAAAGCAAAACAAATGGGTTTTTTACACTGCTGAATCTTCCTTCAAAAAAGTAATGAATGCACTATTGGCAGCATACATGTATGGATCTCTTGGGTTATAATAAATTTTGTGGGACCTTCTGGGCATGTATCAGGAGATGTTATTAAAGCTAGTGTTGCCACCATTCACATATTAACTTCTTGCTATAGTCAAAGTTTTAATTACCAGTGCCATTCATGAAGCTGGGTTACTGGCTGAAACTTCAGACTTTGGTTGTTTTTTTCATTTAATTGAATGGTGGAAGGTTTCTGTTTAATTGGATGGTGGATATGTTGGTGTCTATTCCTTCCAGTGGTGAAGAAAGAGCTCTGAAGTTAACCCAAATGCATCCTGAAGATGAAAAGAACAAAGAACACAGAGACCATAGCCTGAAAAAGAACATTTCTTTTTTTCTTTCTTTCCTCTCTTTTATTTATTTTTTATTTGGAAGCCAGAGCTGTGATTTTGCCCTGATGGATGTTTTTGAATGCTGGAAGCTGGCAAATGGGGACCAATCTGAATAAATATCTAAAATAAATAAATACAGCATCCCTGACTAATAACCATAGCACTTTTATTCCCAAACATACACACAAACCAGCTCCACCCTGATTAATCAGGTCTGACTGTAGTGTGTAATACTTACCATTTTTTAATTAAAATTGAGAGCTCATACTGTCCAGAGAACTACATGTGCGTTCTATGAAAAATTACAGCACAAGCAGAGGCCATTTTTTTTCCTACTCCTGCTACAAATTTCCTACTGAACTTTAAAGGCAATTCCAGGTGCAGGCGAACACTATCCATTATCTTTGCCTGTACTCCTAATCAGAGCAGCACAATCTGCCTTCAGAAACATTTGTTCTGAATGGCTGCTGTTTCTGAAAGCAGATGCTCTTGAAAATGCAGCTGTCAATAGCTCTACTAACCAGTGTTTTCTTACAAAGAAATATTCCAGTTAAGGTTTGCTTGGATTTAACTACATGCTTATGATCATGCTGGTGATGTATAATATTTTTGCCTGTGTGCATGGAACAAATCAACAAGCTGCTTCTTCCTGAGCCTGGTTTTGCTTTTGCTCCTGCCCATATGAATCAGGGAGAACTCTGCTCAGATGAGTAGCTACCCCTTGAAAAAATTGTGGGAGATAAGTCTCAATTCCTTTGTTTGAAGCAGAAACAAGGTTTTGTACATGGAGGGAATAACCAAGTACTTCATGGTTCCTTTCTCTCTGAGCTCTGTTTTTTTCCCTTTTTTATTATTTGAACAAATAAGATTTTACTCATATATTACACCAAACCAATGACTCCATCTAGCTTCCCACAGCGCACTTTTTATAGCAGAGAATACTCCTTTCTTGTCTTGCTGAAGCACATATTTTCACATAATTTGCACTGATAATATAACTCTGCTGAGTAGCTCGATAGAATATATCACTCTTCACAGTCTAGCAGTCCCCCTGCTTAAATAATGGAGTGGTAGACTCCTGGTAGTCTTGATTTTAAACATTTTAAATATATATAATGGTTTGCATACTGTGCAGTGATTTGTAAAATGTGAATGCCTACAAAACCATGGTTACCAAGCATAACATTATCTTATTTTTACTTACACAACCAGTAAAACAGCTGGAGGTCTAAAATCATGGCCTGGCATTAAATGCATTACTACATTTTAACCATGCAGGATGAGGCTGTCCTTTCAGCTGAGAGATAGGAAGAGAAGTGTAGTGATTACTGGAAAATTAACACCTCCCATTTTAATAGATTAACTATACCAAAGGCACTTTAATAGAAACCCTTCAATTGAAATGAATTGGAATTTTATTTATTTAGAAAGCGAGTAAGGCACAAGTGGCTTTGAGCTACACAAATAGCGGTATCAATATACAGAGTGAAAATGGAGTATTTTACTGACAGAAATAATGTCTTTTGTTTTAAGACCCACCTGTGTGGTACCGTTTAAATTTCTTTTTTATTAGTCCTATCCCCAAAAGGAGATCCATAACCACAGTGCTTCCTTAGTTTCCCTTTTTAACATCCATAAGTGCAATCAACTGGCAATGAATAAAGCTGTGAGCCATAAACCCTGGTCATTTCAGCCTGCCCACAAGGTTCAGGACTAGGTCTCTTCACCTCAACCAGTGTTACCAAGCCCTATCGGTAAACCTCCACAACCATGGTGTCAAAGGACATCAATTTGGCTACTGCACATGGTTGTCTCATAAATAACACCTTAATTGTTCCAGAAATAAGCCTCCACGAGCCTTGCTGAAATGTTCAAGCTTTCCCAGGATGTAGTTTCAGTGGGGGCTTTTGCCTGGCAGGATGCTGATGGAAGACAGCATGCTGAGTCCCTATGGGGCAAGAGAGTAACCCTCGTTTTGAAGAAAACCAGCATGAACAGGACACCTGGAATGCTGTAGGAGCAGGCAACATGGCACAGCTCAAAGCTAAAGTTAAAAATATGTCCTTAAATGCATCTGTTAATTGAAAATGTCTGGAAACATTGTTCTTTATTTCATCTATTCTCACACATCATGGTGCCTCTTGGCAGCATCCCCTCTCAGATCCAGAAGAATGTTCCACCCAAATCACCCCACAAAGTTCCCAAATTCCTCAGGTTTCAGGAGTCTGAGGACTATCAGCAATGTGAAGGGATCACTCTGCACCTGATCAACGTGACTCCAATACCCGGTCAGCGAAGCAGGTGCAGACTGAAAACTGTCAGCACTTCCCAAATCACCCCCATGAAGCTGCGTGCTCTTCCCTTAGGTAGATCTCTCTGCCACAACTATGAGTCCATTCACGGCTGCAGTGGGAGTAAGAGCATTCTGGTGGCTCCTCCAACCCCAACAAAAATATAGGGAAGGGTAGCCAGGAGCTGATACACTGCTTTCATGCTCTGCCCTCACTGGGGAACAGTGGGAGATTTGGCTAAACGCTTGTGACATTAGGAGACTCAGACCTGATTCATCTGCCTGATAAAGCTTTGAACAAGGTACTGGGGGAATAAAGAGCATTTGACTCTTGTCTCATGACACGAGTTTTACATCAGAGGTATTACTGGCTGTATTTACACAGGCGGCCACGCCAGCTCTCAGACTCCAAAAAGTCCATCAAAACCAGCTTGTGCAACCCCCTGCAGAGCCTCCTACTCGGCTTGCCTGACTCATGCTCAAAGGACTGTACTCAATGCACACTCCTCACTCCCCATGTGCCAGCACCCCCTGGTACAAGCTCCCAGCACTCACCCCCAGCCCAGTGTCTGTGGTGGAGGGGAGAGCCCCTCCTCTCTCCCAGGCTGCTAAACCATAGGTGAGGAGGGACAGAGAGCTGTGGTATTGCCTGCCCCAGCTCCTCCAGTGTTTCCCTGGATGACAGTCCATCCTGTGCTGTGGATGGTCATCCTGGGCACTGGACACCCCTCTCTGTGCTTAAGGAGGAGCTTAGCCAAGGTAAACAGCAGCGCTGTGAATCCCCAGGAGCAACTCTGAACTACCCCTGCCAAAAAGGGTCTCTTCTTGGAGATCCAGCACTGCCTCTCCTTATGACACAGTTATTGCAAAGGCAAGGTTGTGGTGGTGTTGGCACAGCATCTTGGACTCAAAAATGACTTGTTTACTTTGGAGAAGATCAGAGAAGGACACAGATTATACAACCAGAGGAAAGAATGAGGCTGGTTAATAGCACTGGCAAATAATGGAGGAAAAAAATCTGCACTTTTATTCAAAGAAGAAAATGAGCATTGTAGTAAACATGCAGACAATCCACACCAAACACAGATCTGGTTTCTGTGTGTAAATGTGTGGTCTAGCTGCAATCTTTATGGAAGCTGCTCCAGCTTCAAATGAATGTAGTATTTCTGAAATAGTTGAAATGAATGCTGTCTCTGGAAGGAAACAATGGATGTAGTAAACAAGCAAATATCCTGTCAACAGCTGAGCAACAAGGGTGCTGAAAATTCCATCAGAGGAGATTTCTGATGATACACTTGTCCAGAGCTTGTTCTGTGGGTACAGGGACAGAGCAGCTCACAGAGAACGTGTCAGCCCTGCACACCCGAAAGTCTGGAGATGGGCACCTGCTTTTAGCAATTTCCAGCCATACTGATGGGAATGTGTTCAAAAGCTGGGATCAGCTGCATGCCTTAAAAATGAAAAGCCTATACACTCAAGGTGGTTCAGATGCAGTTTCACATTTCTAGCATCTGGTCCTTTTCCTCAGGACACTCTGCCTCAAAAGGGCATTCTGCATTACAGAAGAGCCTGGTAGTGTGGCCTGGCTTTCCTGCCCTGGCTGTCCCCTTTCAGGTTTTGGATATGCCAGGAGTGCTGACGGCACACCAATGGGAGAAAAGCTGCTCTTGCATGGGTTAAGCTGAACTCAGCGCTACCAGTGGTGGTACCCAAGTTTTGTGCCATTACCTCTACTCCAGCTCCCTCAAGCATGGGCTCAACTCCACAGCTGTGGCAAAGTTTAAGCTGCTTTTTACAGCTGAACATTTTTTACTGTTTACAGAGTTGTTGCTCTGCAGTGATGTACTTTGTGAGGAAGGGGCAGGCGGGAGGGTGGGACAGTGCCTTGTTCAGCCTGCTCCTCCTGCACTGTTTTTCTTGTGGAGGTGGGTGTTTGTTCCTGGAGTGAGGGTGGCCATCCAGGTGTAACTGCTACTCACCTGCTCTCTGTGTCCTGCCAGAGGATTCCCCTGCCACAGAAAGTGCACTGCCAGTAGCAGGAAATCTTATGGGAAGCACCTTTGCCAGAGCTTCATGGGAGATGAAGCCAGAGTAGTAAGCAAAGCACAGTATTTTCCTTTTAAAACAGAACCCCCCACAAACACACACCATGGACTTGCTAATTTCTGACTTACAAGGATGTGATTCTTTCTGTAGCCTTCAGCTTTCACTGGTGTTAATTTTGCAATTTTTTGCCCCTTTTTAGGGTGACAAAGAAGAACCTCATATTACTGTGTGCTGTCCATTAGCTGCTTAGCCCTTCACTCACAACCAAAAGCTTTGTGTGATGCAGAAAGTCTCACAGATATTGCCAGAGGAACCTCAATAGCTTCTCTCTCCACACCTAGTGGGGATTTACAAACACACTTTAGGGAGTTTAGTCTGAGCCTGAGCAGTTGGCTAAAAGCTCTGCTCGCTGCTCTGTAAATCCAAAAGATTTCATAGGTTCCTCCTATTCAAATTTCCACAGAAGAGCCTGTAAGTGCCTTGGACCAAATAGCTGTGCAGTTAATGAACTGTGCACACACAGGCACTATGTCCAGCTATGAATTCACACTTAATAGTTCAACAAAAATGTCTGGTTTCATATGTTTTTCATTCTTTTTTAAATAGTGATAGGCTTGTCAATTAAATCCATCTTTAAAAGAAATTTTACCAAATATATGTACTGCCCAGTGAGATTCATTTAATGTTATCTTTTCCACATGCATTTCCAAGAGAATTAAAGGACTCAATATTCTATTGTAATCCATGATTTTTTTTTTTTTCTTCAACTTCCCTAAATACCAAACATCAGATATTATATTGTAAAACCCTCTGGAGAATTTTTTTTAATGGACAGACCAGAGTGAAAATTTTCAATCTGAAATGCACATAAGGCTAGATTTTCAAAAACATAGGCTGCTGCCTCCCTTTGTGTGTTCAACCCAAGATATCCAAGGTACAATTTTTCAGGGATGCTGAGCAAACATAACTCCCATGGACTCCATCCAGAATTTTTCCTGTTTGCCACAGCTGCAAATCAAGCTCTGCATTACTAAGGGGACCAGAAAGCATTTCTTGAGCAGTTTTTACTTCCAATATTGTCTTACTGTGGAAACAGGCTTAAGTGATACTTGATGGCATTCAGTCACAGATGACACAGCTCATAAAGCCAAAAAAAAAAACCCCAAAAAACCCCCAAAACTCAGGTGGAGAAAATTTACTTCATTGTGTGAGAAAGAGGAGGGGGAGAGTTTTTGAGTGGAAGTTTTACTCTTTGAAAAGGAGACAGATGGTTTGCATCTACTGGCATGAATATTACAAGCTTCAGGTGTCCCAAAAATGCTGTGAAATGCAACATTATAAATTGGTGGCAAATAATATGTCCAAAGTTATCAAGGAAAACAATGGCTTTTGCCTCTGCTACAGGTAATTAAGGGAAACCTTGCCAGAGTTCATTTTTATTAAAGAAGAACTTGCTGAGTATGAGTAGCATGAAGAGAAGCTAGTTCCACTAGAATATACTATGCATCTGAAAATATCTTTACTGTTTATTTTCAATGTTGCTGGATCATGCCCCCATTAGCACCCCTTCAAACCTACCCCCCTCCATTCCTTTCCATAACTTTTAATCAGATCCTTCATTTCCTCCAAACCCAAAGTCCTTAATTACAATTTATAGACACAGCACTGGAGCACAAGCTTTTCAAAACAGCTGTGGGAAAGTTTCTACTTTGAAAGAAATATTACTGGTGAGGATAATTTTGCAGCCAAAAGGATTTTTCCTTCATTTGTGTTAAGACTATCTTCTGCCTCCTTCCAGCCAGGTACAAGTAGGCAGCATTTTTGCCTATCACATATTGTTTTTTGCTGAGGATTCCTGCATTTTTGATTTTGTGAGCCAATGTTCAAACATGCTTGTTCATTGCTAAGATTTGGAAGACCATAGTGGATCGTTTGATACCTAAGCATCACTGAAAAGCCTCTGTGAATTAACTTAAATTTACTGGTATTTACTATATTATGCTCTGACATACAGGGCCAAACATTTACAAAAATAGAAGTTCACAAACCTTAATTTAGACTATTAAAAAACTTATGATATCCAGTGGCTCTTACTTGGGAAAAAAAATTGAGTGTCCTACACACTTGCAAGACAACTTACGGCTCTATTTCACAGTGGTCTTGGTCAGGGTTCTCTGCTCTATCCCTCAGACTGGTTTTTTTAAAGTATTGCTACTAGCTGACTTGTGGCTAAGTGGGCTCTGACAGCACATTCTAGCCAGCCCTGGAAATCTGTTTGACCTGAGCTCAGCCACCAAGCTCGAGGTGTCTTTGGCCTGTATTTGCTGCCTGGTCAGTCTGCCCCAGAAAGACACACAGAGTATGTTTGTAATTGTCTTCCCAGCAAACAATGCAAGGTGTGATTATCCTCTCATGCCAGCTATACTGTGGGGTAAATTAATTTTACTTGCATAGGACTATTTGTCATTTACATGGCTGCAGAAAATATACTGCAAGACCCTAAGGGTCTAGGATTCATGGGATTCATAAGGCTTCATGAGAGAATGCAGAACAAACAGTTTGTATTGAATCACAGGAGTGTGATTGCTGAGCTAACATTTGCAAAGCATCCTTTCTTAGCTAAAATGTTTTTTTCTCTGTATGAAATAATTTCCTGTAGCACGACTATAATATGTAAAGAAATGTATTTCCTAATTTGTGTTTATTAAAATGTTCTTTTCACATTTCTTTTATATTTCTGCTATTAGATATTTTATTTGATGTTAATGCATGTTACTCAGCTCTCAAGGGATCTTTGACATTTTTCCTCAAGTAACTTATTGAAGTCTCCGAATTCTGTGGATCCTGGTTTGTTCTGATGATGTTCACTTCTTAAGATTCCTTTTCACTTTTTATCATGTAACATTGTAAGTACATTAAATTAGTAATGAAAAATGAAACCACAGGGGTCCCCTGTATTCTAGATAATGACTGATACATCTTCTCACTTGTCTGTGTTACATTATGGTGTCATAACTTTCCTTTATATCCAATAATACTTTTCATTATTGCACCATCCACAGCACAGAACTGTGGGGGTTTGTTCAGATTCTAACAATATTTTCCTTAAGTAAATCCAAAGCTAATAACACCATCTATTTTCTCTTTCTTTTTCTTGCTGTGTAGTGGAAGATAACATGCTGAAATCTTTTAGAAAGTGCTGCTTAGGGGCTACAAGCGCTTTAGCTCCCTGCCCTGGTGTCAAGGGGATTAAATATGAATTTGACAATAAGGAATGGATGTATTTGAGCTGAGATTCTCCCCAGGTGAGCATGTGGAGGCTGCCCAGGTGACAGACACAGTTGCCTCCCATTCATTGCAATCAGCTGCTGCAGTTATGGCAGAAGCTGTGGCTACTTAGTGGCTTTTCTTTCCCCTCCCTTTCCTTTTATTTCCACTTCCTTTTCCCTTTGTGCTGCTCCTGCTTGCATGGGTTTCCTTTTTCTTTTGTGGCTTGGAGTGGCATTGAACTAAACTCTAGAGCAGACCTCTGTGGTGGCTTTAGGGTGCAACTAGCATCCCAAATGAATCATTTCTGGAAGCAAGCACGGCCCATATTATTGACTGGAGAGATTCTAGCAATAACTGAGAGGACAGGAGACCATAAGCTGTTCAGAGCCTTTAAAGTCTCAGTGCTGTCCCACAGCCATGCACTGGAATGTGTTGTGGTGGAGCACAGGGATGTTCTTCAGAGGTGGGCTTGCTGGAAATTTGAAGCCATGTGGTAAGTAACTTTAATTTCTTATGCTGAGTGGCTACACGAGTGTTCTTGCACAGACAGTGTGTGAAGGCTGCATGCTTCTTTCTGAAGGGAGGAACTGGGAGGATTATAAAGTGTACATGCAGGAAACTTCCTGCCTTCCCAAAAGTGGAGCTGTGGAAAGAAGGATTACCTTGAGACTCAAAAATGCATTTAATGGCTACAGTAACTAAAATAAGTCACTAGCTTAATGTATTCAATGCTGAATATTTTTATTTTGGGTAATTTCCATTCCTACTAAATTGAATTTTATTTTGTGAAGTGGAAAACTCTGGAACCGCCTTCCACAGCGTTTCTATGGCCTGACAATAAAGGTTGTCCCTTCACGGATTCCTTGTTCTCTGGGGCCTATCTATTGTGTTTTTGGGGATAGCAGTGTCTCTGCCATGGAAGTAGGAACTGTGGGCCTGCATTTCTTTGAATGTGGAAGGCACCAAAACCAACTTCCACTCTTGGGCAGTCGCTAGGCTATAGAAGCCCTTAACCAACTAACCTTCTCTGCCTCCCCTTTCCTCCAGTATGAGCCTGAATGGGCCTCATCCCGGCCCTGCAAAAGCTTCCAGAAGCAGAGTGGCTGGTTGGAAGCAAGGATGATGTGTATGTGCTGGGCTGGGTGGACTTGGTCTGTGGTCAGTGAGCAGTCGGTCAGCACAAGAAGCAAACTAGGGGCAGGTCCCAGACAGAGCTTCTTGCCTTTGTTCACTGTATATTGACACCTCTTTTTTTCTTCCTTTTTTTTTTTTTCTCTGCCAGTGGCATGTTTTGCAGAGGGGCACCTGGAAGCAGAGGGCAGTTGTTTGTTGATGGCTTAAAACCTCTCTGCTTGTTGTGCACAGGGACAAAGACCCGGCTGTAGTTTACATAAGTACCTACTATTGCTTATGGTTATGTAAAATAGGGATGAATATCTAAGCTCAGGATCAGAAGTCTCCTACACATGAATGAGTCCATTAAGTGGGGAAAGAAAACAAGGCAGAGCCGTGCCACATAAGGCACGGGTGGCTTCACATTTTCGTTTGAGGAAGAGCTAAAAGTCAAGGTAAACAGTGAAAACATGGTATTTCTCAACCACCAGATCAATGGGGAAAATAATCACAAAAAAAAAGATTCCCCCTCCATGCATACAGACACCACAGAAAAATCAGCTTAACTGCAGGGAGATGCTGGGCAGGATTTTGAGGATGGTTTTAATGAAAGAGAAGGAGGAACAATTGTTTAATGGGCAGTGACTCACAAGGACTGAGCACGCCACATGTGCTGCAGGCAGCAGCCAAAAGGATGAGTGGTGGGTTCTGCCTCTCCTAAGGCAGGCTCGGCCCCAGGCCTGATGGATGGATGAAAAAGATGGGTTGATTATTTGAACAGGGAAAAAACATCCGCTTCTGAAAACATTTGCACTTTTGGACTGAAGTCCACTGACTTCAGATGACTTGGGGATCAAAACTGCCTTGCTCAGAAAAAGTCCTCGGTGTACTTGTGGCAGCAGGTGTGGGTTGTGTGTCTCATCCTGGAGAAGTGGCATGGGGGAGAGCTGATGTGAGGGGCATCTGCTCCTGGCATTGGTCAGACTGAGCTGCAGGATGTGTTTTTACTGCACGCAGCTTTTTTCTCCCCCTCCCACAAAGAGGGCTTGCAGGCATAGCCAGTGACTGTGGCTCAAAACCCTCGCAGCAAAGAGCTATCCTTGCTCCATGCGGTGTGTCTGTGCCCAACTGTGCCCTGCAACCTGGGTAGTGGCTCCCTGGGTGCCTAGAGGTGACTCTTGTGTGTTTGTAGATGGAAAAATGCTGCTGTTGGTGCACTTGCTTGGAGAGAATGAGCACCTGAGTACGGTATACAGAGGAGGAGCTGTGATCTCAAATAATTAGTTTATGAAAATGAGTGTAGGATGTGCTGGCGACCTCTTCCAGTGCTCGGTAGCAATGGAAGTTGGGCTTCCCCGGTGCTGGCAGTAGATAGGACCACATGACAGGAGTGACCACTACATCTTTTCTCACAGCTCTCCTCCCTGACCATCTGCTTTTGCTCCCCACCCCCACCTTTGTCTCCTCTTTGAGTTACCATCTTATGCAAAACTCCACCCAAAACACTTTTCTTTCTGTATCTTCCCCGAGAGCTTCACCTCCCAACGCTATTAGAAGGTTGGGGTTTCTCCTTTTGTTGTGAGGGCCAGAAACCATCCATATTATTAAACTTTCCAATACAGCTCTCTACTAGCATTTATACACAGTGGAATTCCTTATTACAGATGAGGATTTTAATTCTGAGCTTAGCTTGATAGAATGTAATTTAAAGCCATTAAGGATGGCTTAGCCTTCAAAGCAAACTCAAGATTGTTTAATTAGTCATGCAAGCCACTGAACACTACCCATAACACAAAACAGCTAAAGTATTTATTAGTTTTAGAGCTAAGCTAAGCCTTGCTTGTTCTACATTTTCAATAAAGTGCAGCAAGTGTTAAGCACATCTTGCTTTTTCTTAGTCTTCCAATGCTCAGTAAATTTTATTTCTGAATAAAAGCATAGCCCAAGTGTTGCAAGATGTAGAATGAAAACCAAATTGAATCCGTTCTTGTAAGCTTTAGAGGAAATAGAGGCAGTAATAATACTCAGGATGTTCTGAAAACTTTTGTGTTGTTTGTGTGTTGGGTTTTTTTTGTATCTTCCTTCAAAACAAATGCAAGCCAGTTCAGACTTTGTCTTTTCTTCCATTTCCAAAACTTTCTGAAATAAGGTGTGCTAAGAAACAAAGTCCCAGTCAAGTAGCTCTGTAGGAATTGCAAAATGCAGAAAGGAAGTTGTGAGTAAATTTTTGTGGACCAGAAAGAAAATGATCTCTCTTCATGGTTTCCTTTTAGAAGGCACTGGCACAGGCAATGCCAGAATTTCAGGATTTAAATTGGAATGATTTCTGTTTGGATCAGTAGAGAGACGGCTTGGTGTTGTGGAATTTCTTATTGCTTGTTTTTATTATTTGGATCAGGGATATTGCTTAGTTAACCCTAGCTGACATAAGCTACATCCCAGCCCTGTGGCTTATGGGTCTGGGACAACAACTGATTTGTGCCTTAAGAAGGGTTTGTGTTGGGATTGATCTGGGGTTTCAGTATCCATAGTACTTTCTTTAGACTTGTCTGGATTTAGTAATTGTACGTCTGTCTGAGCTGTAAAACGCTTGTCTTGCTGCCATAGTGTGCTTCCGCACTTGGTTTTGTTTTGAGAGAAATCTCTCCTTCCAACTCAAGGGAAATCTTAGCATGGACATGACCTCTATTCTGGACTGCCTCAAATTAACTGGTGGGATCAAAGTGTTGCCATAATGCTTTGCTAATGTTCTGCAACTTGTGGGGAAAAGAATAAAGAAAGGGGATTTTTTGTCTTACTAACTACTTTTGATTCTCTTCAGCGCCTTTGACACTTTTTTGGTCCCAGCAGTCAGGTTTTGATAGGTTTTTCTTTCTGTAGATGTTTACTTTACATTGTGTTTCCACCACCAGTAACACCAGCAGGAAAAGCATTACTTTCCTCCATGAAAATCAAGCCTAAAATAACAAATATACAACAAAAAATCAGCTGCATCACTGAGAGTGAATTTATGTGACTAGTGTTTGGAAGCAGGATTTTGATTTTATGGCTTTTTTCAGGATAGTGATAATATGGAACCATTAGACAACTGTCACAGTATTTGTTACCTGCTTTCCTAAATGTCCTACTCGAATTCCTCTTCCTTCTAGAAGTAAAAGAATTTCTTTTTGGTCCATGGAAAGAGGGTGTATCAAAGTGTTTTTGTAGAAAAAACTAATATTATATAAAGAATGATTCTCCTATGGGAAGAAACAAGTGCAGCCTTAAGCAGCAAATTTTTTCTCAGAAACAATGTGCTTGTGACACTTGTGTAAAATATACAGACAAGGTAATTGGCTCACTGGGCTGCTTGTACTGCTGTATTCTGGTCATGATTTGGACACTGCCAGAAGCTCAGTGTTGTTCCTGGCTTTAGGGGCGTGCAGGGTGTTACTGCACTGCTTTGGGGACTTTAGAGCCTTTGGGTTGTAAAATAATCGCCGGTTAAAGTAAGACCTGGCAGATAAAGTTCCCTGAGGCTCTGGCAGCCCTAAACACCTGCTCATGGAGCATCCTGCCCCAGAAAAGAGGGCTCTATGACTGCTCAAACTTGTAGCTTATGGAAATGGCCCGATCTGATGAGGTGGCATTTTCTAACACAGGTGTTCAGAAAATCTACAGTTGTCTCTGCCTTGGAAAGGTATCTTTAAAACAACAATATAAAAAAAGGCTTAGGAGGCGGTTTGGTGTCTTTTGATAAGATGCTTCTACATAAGAACAAAATGTTATGACTATTGCTTGTTGATTTCCTGTCATGTGAAAAGTTAGTTTCTGTGGTGAATGGGAGAAACTCACCCATTATCAGTATTTAAGTTACTCTGCCCTAAGGCTTTGGTAATTCAGCTTTATCCCCTTTCAATGTTTTTTTTTTTTCTTTTTTCTTTTTTTTTTTTAACTTGAAACTTAAAGGGGGGAAAAAAACCCCAAACCTTTCAAAATCTGCCCCCACTCCCTCAGGTGATGCTCTTCTGAAATGCAAATGCTCAATTATGCAAAGATAAGAACATGAGAAACTTTGGAAAGCAAAAAAAGGTTACCTTGATTAATGACTAAAGCTGTGTTAACGCTGGATTTTTAGTCTCCTAGCCAAACCAAAGAAGCATTGGGGGAAGGGAAATAATCCAATCCAACTGGAAGTAGCACTTGCAAAAAGCCAGAAGTTACATCAGGGACAGAAGAGAAATGCAGGTGGCTGGGAAGCTTCCTCATATTTAGTCTCTCTCTTCTGGTTTCTTCTCATCTTTCTTGTGGCAAGAGGGATTCAGTCATAACAGATGCATGCAAGGACGTGGTGAAACTGCTTTCTGGATAGGGAAATCCTGCCAGGAAATGTAGACTCTTCTCTTCCTCTAGGAGCTGCAGCCAGTTTCTCTACCAAATGCCCTACACAATGTTAGGCTGAGCTGTGCCTGTGTTGTTCCAGACAAGGCATGCTGCAACCTGCATTTTGCCTGGTGAAGGTGCTAAAAGGAAATATTTTGGAAGGTGTTATTTAGGACACAAAAGAAGTGAGGAAGAGCTTATGTGGTCTCGCTAATTTTGGCTCTTCTGTGCAATCCACCACACTTTAAAAGGATGCATGTGTAGGCATGCCCCAGGTTATGCTCTTGTATGGAAATACATATGTGTAAAAAAATTAAATGTGACCAGCTTGGCCACTTCTGACTGCCTCTAAGGCTGTAGAGTTAATCTAACCACTTACTTTTAAGCATTTTTTCCTAATCAGTTTTTTTTTTTCTTTAATTTTAAGTAGCATGATCCAAATTCTGTTATAGACTAGGCACTGGAACGAAACATATTTTTCAATATAATATTATCCAGAAGTTGCTAGATAAGCCTGGTAGATATGATGGCTGCAGCCATGAAGAGCAGTAATTCCTTTGGAGGAAGTTGGGTTATAGAATTTTTGTAGTTTAACACAAACAATGCTCAGCATGCTGATATGAGATTCTTGTGGAGTCTGGTATTTGGGCTGATATCACCCATCACGGGTCAGCTTCAGGTCTGAGCAGATCAGGTGTGTAGTACAGTGCTGGGACATTAAGGCTGGAGAAGTTTCCCTCCAGGAGTAGCAAAGAATTTCTGTGTTACAGGTGCTAAGTGTCTCCTCCCTCCTGGCTGTGCTTTATGTGTGATTTTACTGTCTGCCGCCTTTCTCATCCTTGCTCATCCTTCTATCATTCAATGTTACTTTTCCTGTTATATTTTTTCCCTTTGATTGTGCTGCAGGATGTATTAACATCTCCTTTTATTTGTCTCTGTCTTATAACTCTTGTCCTGAGGATTTTGTGTCTTGGTGTAGTTTGTCCCACGTAAGTTAGGCTTTGTTTGCTAGATGTCACTGGTGAAGAAGACTAAATTGCAGAAATACCATGATGTTCCTTTTTTGAACCACAAGTATCTTCAAGTGCCTGGCTTTTTATGGCAAACTGCTTATTAACTAATTATTAGCACAGTGGTTTTTAGTTAAAAGAATAATTTTAATTAAAGTGGAGATAAGATTTTCTAAGCTTTAGAAAACTGCATCCATTTTTCTTGCATAAAGTCATCTGTACTAACAGGGTCTGTGTTAAGGATACCTTGCTTGTGTCCAGTTTAGCCACTGAAGTCTAACAACTTTCAGTTCAGCACATGAACTGTTCAAAATGCCATGTGCATCCCTTGATGTGTGCCTGTTGCAGACCCCACCATCCTACCGTCTGCTCTTTGTTCTGTTGGATCCCTATCACCGGCTTTGAAATCCTTAGAGAGAAAATTGCCCCATGTCAGAGTTTTAATTGATTTTTAAATCAGTCTCTTGATGTGCGCAAGCTAACCACTCGATTCTCCAGGCAAAGGACCTGATGGTTATCACTTGCTCAATTATCTATCAGTGAGACTACACTCGGTTAAGTGAAGTTGATTTTGATTCTTAGGCCTAGAGAAACAAAGATAATTGTACCTTGTAGCAGCCTGTTGATCATTATGCTCAGAGACTTGTCTAGTTTCAAAAATCTGTTCTGGACAGTAATTTCCTCTAGATGCTGCAGTGACAGAGACCAAGGGATTGAATCTGTCTGAAAGTGCTGAAGAGCACAGAGCTCTACAAGTAATAGTGATGTGTTTTCATCCCCAAGTAGTTCACAAGAGAGCTGAAGTGCCTAAGGGCTATTTAAATACCTGATATTTTTGGATGTTTAATAACTAATCTTATTGTTCTGCGAATGATTTTCAAGGTGTTTTGTGAGCTTTGAAAATTGTTGCCCTCCAAGCCTAGGGGTACTTGTGTTGGAGGGGCATTGGCTGAGCTCTGCAATCATCTGTTCTCAGTATTTCCCCACCTCTTCTAAAAACTGACACCTCCTCACCTGCCTTTGAACCCAATGGGCTCCATGAAATGCAGTTTAGTTTTATTTGTGTTTGAGCACTTTGCATGCTCGGGTGCTTGGGACAGCTGTGTGCAGAGCTGCCTTCTAGCAGGAAGGGCTTCAAGCCTGTTATTTATCCTAGCAAGAATAATAATAATAATAGTAAACTTAAATAATATATTATGATGCCAACATTTTTTTATAAGCCAAGGTACAGTTGTCTGATATGACTTCATACAAAGAGAACTCACAAAACATTCAGTAGAGGAGACTGATCGACTTTTATTGCTCTGCAAGGAGGGAACTTAAAATCACTGGAGAGAAATTTTGAAATGCTTAAAAATAATTGAACTAAAGTGAAGTTGAGCATTTATTGAGCTTCAGACTGAAAAAACAAAAGCCCCCCAACCCTGCAGTGTCTTCTGAGTTTTCTGTGAATTCAAAATAGTGCAGTAACTCTGGGAAGTATCTTCAGTGGCAGCAGAAAATGAAGTTAAAATGTTATATGGAGGGAACTTGTCTCATCAGAGCAATAAGAGTGAAGTTTAGAATCAAGTAAATGCTTTCATCTCTTCAAGTGATTTGAATAATGTATAGCCCTCTGAATTAATAGGCAGGAAGTCAATCAAATTATTCTGTTAGCTTTATAAACCTCAGAAAGCCATGGCTTGGGTGGATAAAGAATGTCAGCAGAGCTTGAGTGGCATTTAGCACTAGACAATTAATTTGGAAATGGGTGTTTAAAGGGCAGTAAATTTACTGCTTGCAACACAGTTCACTTTCCTGAAGCAGGTTTGTCTCTTAGGAAGAGTTGTAAAACTGAAGGAGTGAGTTGTAGTAGTGCTGCTTGGGCCTCCCCTGTGTTGCCATTTGGGATCTGCCCGTGTTTTATGGTAATGTCTGCTGGTTAAGACATTCTTCACTTTGATCACTTGCTGAGGTGCAGCAGCAGTTTAATAGAGTTGTAGGGTGTATATGTCATTTCACAAGCACTGAGACTCCTGGAGATACATGGTGCTACTTGGACTCCCAAAGTGGTTGGTTATTAACTGTAATTATTTAAGGAATGAAGAGGTAGTCACCTGAAAGCCCCAAAACGGAGGTTGATCAACAATATTGTAATAGTGGACAAGAAAGTGAACGAAGTTTAAGATCAATGAACTGAAGATCTCACAGATAGCAAACCACTGAAATTCAATTCGTTTGCTTATCTGCTGCAATAAAATTTTAATTTTCTGATGCCCTTTTGTCATGTCTGATAATGTCTTGAAAGAAGGACTCAGATGTGGCCTGACTGGTAAAGCAGCGCTATGAACTTCTCTCAAACACTAGGGCATGTTTCTGGCAACCTGAGGCATCTGAGTAACTTTCAGTATCAGAGTAACTCTTGGTTCTTTGGTAACTTTTTTTATATTATGCACTTATACTCATAAAACCTCTAAAGAAAATGTTTGTTTATTTTTTCAGGAGTAATTTTAGGTAGCAATGAATGTTAACTTACTAAATGCTAGCCCACAAAACTGTTTATAGGCTTGGTCACTAAATCCTTGTCAAAGTATTATCTTCTGGATTCCAACAGTAGCAACAAGAGACATTCAGGCTCTTTATAACTAAGTTTGTCAAGCAAGCCAGAAAACAAATTTGTTTGAAGGTGTGTTCAAGATGGACTTGAGTCTGAAATGCCAGGGAAGACCTCAGTGAACTGAATGTCTCTTGAAGAAAGATCGGCACTGTGAATAGAATGGAATAGCTCTCTAAATGTCAGCTAGGTGGGAATGAATACATTTGCTGTATTCACCAGGATGGTGGTGGCCAACTGGAAAAGGTCTGCCTTGCAGCTTGCAGCTGCTTTTCCACAGTGAAAAGAAACAAAATGCATGCATGGGGTACCTAGTTGCATGAGACTGCATTATACTCTGAGACATGCGTCCCATTTAACAGGTCTCATTTTTCCCTCCTTGTGGCACATAAAACCATCACACACTGGAATTTACCAATAGAGTTATTGAAGTCTAATTTGGTCCAGTGTTAATTTTCTTTTCTTTTTTTTTTTTTTTTAATTAGACTTTTTTTAAATAGAATTGTTGCATTTTGGGAGACTGACGGGAGCAAAACAGGATTGAATTGACTTCATGTAATGGACTGGCTTGAAAAACAAATTAATTGGATTCTTTAAGAAAACACTGTTATGCTTTGGCTGGGGTTGCATCGACACACGTTGTAAACTCAGCAGCACTTCTGAACAAAGTGCAGAAGTAAATGTTTTCTTAGCTCTAACAATCATTGAGGCCATCTTTGGTTGTCACATTCCCTGTTCATATATTATTTTTATGCTCCCAGCATACAGAAACAGCAGCTTGGGGAAGTTTTATTTTGCATTTGACAAGTTGCTATTTTGTTATTTTTCAACTTGCCTTTTTCCCTCTTGCTGTGAGGAAATATGTCTGGGGCTTAGAAACTATAACTGTTGTTTAGATACATTTAGAATTTCAACTTTATCTCTGCAACTTCTGTATTGCTGACATTTCATTGTTTAGGTCTTGGTTCCACTTCAGTTTAAATCCGTTACTTGGGGGTTTTACAGCGTGTTTGGTTTCTAACCAAATTTTAGATGAGAATACTTTTTTTAAAATTGAGATTACAAAGTGGTTTACTTACTCCAGGAGAAGCAATTCAAGGGAAAAAAAAAGGTAGTTATTAAAACCAAAAATTAACTAAACTTGGCAGTTACTTGCTTCTTCCTTCCAAGGCACCTGAATTTAATGCTCAAAAATGAGTGTTGAAAATTAATCACTTGATATACACCATATGCTTTGCTATCTTTCCAGTCGGTTGTATTGGATCAGCTTTTCTCTACCTCAGAATTGGGCTGTGATTCAAACTGCATTATAACACAGGAAAAAATGTGGAGGATGCAGCTGATTCATCTAGTTTTGGTTATTTATTACTCTGGAATTTGTTCAGACCTTATCTAAGGCATCATGATAAGACCTTAGCAGCAGAACTTTTGAATTGTTGCATTCATGGCAGCACAGAAATGACTATGGAAAATGGGGGAAAGAGCAGGATCCTGGAGATACTCACTGCTGTTACAGGTTGGACTGCAAACTAACGTAGAGAAGACAGGAAAATAGTGTGAAAATAAAGAGCAATATTAAAGGGTGCATTTATATGCTATACATATTTAACATAAGGATTATCACAGCTGGACTAATATGCTTCAAAGGAGAACATTGGCACATAGGCTGACAATGGCTTGGTCACCCTGCAGCACTCACTACAAACATACTTGCTGCTTTATTCTTTTCCTCTGCAGCTCCCTGCAAGGCTTAAAGCAGCGTGAGAATCAAGCCAAGCTTTTTCTGAATACTGGGAAGGTGCTCTCCAGGCCATAGGTGGGCCTGATATGTTGCAGCAGGCAGAGGGAGGAGGAAGGGGTTGGCCAGCTCCTCGCTGCGTAGGTGCTCCTTGAGCGTGTACTTACGTAACCTCCCCAAAAAATCAGGCCCCGACAGCTCCAGAGAAACCTGGCTCGTTGGACTGCACGTATGCCACCTGAATTCAGAGGAGCCATTATCTGCAATCTGGCACCTCTTGCAGGGCAATCATGCGAGCGATGGTAAAAGGCAGGCAGTGGGGCAGGGCGGTGCCTCTGCCGGGGCTGCTGCCCGGATCCCGGTGACCTGGGGGGAGGCTGTGCCTGGGGGAGAGGGCTCACGGTCCCCTCCATGAAGCCTCCTCCTTTTTTCCTGGGAAGAAAAAAACCTCCGTCTGTCTTGGGATCTCCTTCAGTCGTTTGTTGTTTGGTCTGTAGTCTTTATGTATTAGACCTGTCGTTTTCCCCCCAACCCTCTTAGCTGAAGGTAGACGCATAAGAGAGTGTCCTCTATTTCCAGTCTGCAGCACCCAGAGCCAGACCTGCCGGGTGATGTAGGTTTTTCTGGCTGGAGTAGGTGCCTGAGAACATTGCTGAACTGCCTTGGGGCCAGGCACCTTGCTCTGTTGACTTCAGTGAGGATTACATGCCTTACCTGCTTAGGTGCTTTGAAAGAGACATCTGACATTTCTGAATGTCTAATCAGCTTGGAAAAATCCTGATCTCCCTCTTTTAATCTTTAGCTTCTCAGTATTCCAACGGTCTGGAAATTCTAATTGTTCTGAATATACTCCAGGCTCACTAAACACGTAGTGACTCCTCTTGTGCTGGTTTTACAGATGTCCTTACAGAGTGGTGGCACAACCCTTTTTCATAAACCCTAAACACAGATAGTTTCTGTAAGAGCCCTACATATCTTCTGTAGCTCCTATCTCTTCCACAAACTGTAGAAAATTCATCAATGTAAATGAATGATATCACCTCAGTCCCATCAGCTTTAAAATGGCCCCTGGGGCTGCAATCTGCATTTTGCAATTGCTTTTGCTTTTGTTTGCTCTTAGAGAGCTTCTAACTGCTGAACTACCCATCCTTCTGCTTTTCTCTTTTGGACTACTATCTTCAATACCATCTTCCAAGAATTTACTTACAGAAGTCATTTTCAGTGTTCCATTGGATCACAATTGGCTTCCCAGTTGCCACTTCTTGATTTCAACTCATGTGAGCCATGAATAGAATTTTCGTGAAGCAGGGTGGACTTTGCCTGATGTTTGTACTGAACTGCTTTTCTTTCATTTGAATGTCATTCCTCACTTGCTTTATCTTCAGAGCTATAACTTCAATATATTATAGAATGGGAAACTGTTGATTTGATTTAGAAGGAAAACAAAACTTATTGTCTTTACATAAAAAAGCCTATATTTAATCCTACAGAGTAAACCCTAAATAAAAAAAAAACAAAAAAACAACAACCATCCCCCCCCAAAAAGAGCAACTTTACTGTGAAAAATCTTGTGCTGAATTTTTAAATTGAGAAGTTTGGCCCAGTGTAGACACTTTTGCTTCTTATTTAAACACAACACCCCTGGCCCCAAAAATAATTACTGCAAATCTCTGTGGAAATTTTACACAGAATGGACTTTTCGTGTCAGAGTCCTGCCATTGCTTGATGTAAGTTTACACCTCTGGTGAAGTTTGGTCAGTTGCTCAACTCAGTTTGCTGAATTGGAGAGGATTGTTGCTTTGGGTGTCTTCTCACTCTCTGCTGTTTTACCATTCTGATATTTATTAGCCATAGATATTTTCCTTATCCCTTATAATGTGGCCACATCTACATAAATCCCCCAGCAGTCTGGTCTTGCTAATGTTTCTCATCACGAGATTATACGGGCTCACATGCTGTGTGTTTCAGCGGAGGGGTGGGCAAATCCACTTACACGTTGGTGTTTGGGATTTCTCTTTCCCTCTTGTAGTTACAGCTTTCCATTTTCATTTAAAAATCTCAAAGAACCCACTACCCTTGCAGGAGGCTAGTGTTTGTTTCCACTCCTGTTTCCACTCCTGTTTCCACTCCTGTTTCCACTCCTGTTTCCACTCCTGAGTTTAGACTTATTAAAAAAAAAATTCTCTGTGAAGTGTAAAAAATTATCTGATTTTTTTCCCTATTGACATTGATAACTGGAGAGAAAACAAAATCTCATGGGAACATCGAAAGTTAGGGAGGAGGCTTTCCCCTGATGTTTAAATGAGCCACTATAGCAGCCAAAGGACTGTAAAAGTGTAAGGCTGAATGTAAGCAAAATTAAATGTAGATGCACCAGAAGGTAGATTTTTGTGCTGGCAAAATGCCTGGAACTTTTGAGGGATATTGAGAAATAGCCTAAGGCCCCAAACCTTGTGGCTTTCGAGGTTTGCTACTCTCTGCCTTATACCATTTGTTTGTCTTTAGTTTTTTAAGAAAGTCTTTCAAGTAAAGTTCCAACTTGAGACCCGTACTTCTGGAAAGGTTAACTCAGCCATGAGGTTTGTTTGTTCAGCTTGAGGTGGCTTGCCAGCATGGGTGCTTTGTTTTATTTTTATTTTCTTTTTCCTCTTGGTGAAGCAATGTTATATCTTTGTCTAGTCATCCTTACTGTGTGTATATGAATGCATTTTCCCTTTCTTCTGTGCTTCCGAGCCCAAAGCAGGCTTTATCTTCACGTGCTTGCAAAAGACCCAGGTGGTGTTCCACTCTGGATGGAGATGAAATCCAGTAGAGCAGAGAGTAGGACTTTTTTTTTTTTTTTTTTCCTCTCTCTCTATTTTTTTTTTTTTTTTTTTTTTTCTTGTCTGGTTTTGA
>VYXF01007701.1:509080-519102 GCA_013397295.1 Polioptila caerulea
TTTTTTTTTTTTTTGGTTTGTTTTCTTCCTTTTTTCTTTTTTTTGGGGGGTGGTTTATAAGAAATAGAGGTGTGTCTGGAGCTAGTGGAAGCAGTCCAGATTCAGGACAAAAGCTGGAATGTTGTGTACCACTTAAATTCACCATTTTTTGGCTAGAAAAGCTGAGCATGTCAAAATCCTTAATTACAAAATTCTCATGAAGCGGACTAAACCTTTATGGAAGACAGAAAAATGTTTCCCAGCTCTGCAGAGAAAATGGCTGTTTCATTGACATTTGCTGGAAAAAAAAAAAAATTGTCTGACAGGGGTATTCAGCGAATGTTTGTGTGTGAAAAGTGCAGAGCATCTCTGCTCATGCACATACAGTTGCACAAATGTGTGCCTGCAAGTTTGTATGCTTTATCACAGAACTAAATAACTAATAGTTTAGCCTGCGTGTTTCACAACTTTTGTGTGGCTCTGTAGATCCAACTGAAAGGTGCAGCAGGAACAGCTTGAGAGGCATATGTGGGTTTATTCCCTCTCACTACCTCTGTTCTCATCAGGTGTATTTCTACCAGTCAATTGGACTTTGCATGGTAAGGATGTCATTAAAATAGAGTAAAATCAATGAAAGAACCAAGCTTTTTTTTTTTTTTTTTTTTTTTTTTTTTTTTTTTTTTTTTTTTTTTTTTTTGCCATGCAAACAATGCACTGAAGAATCTGTTTGTTTCTGCTGTAAAGTGATGAAACAAATACTGTCCTGCACTGATGAGCTCTTGAAAACCATCACAAGGCATGAAACACAATTATTTTTCTATCACAATTAATTTTCTCCAGATAAGCCCATTTCACAACAGTGTGCAGTCCACCCCTGGAGCCCCCAGGCTGTGCTCCTGGTTTCAGTCACAAGTGCATACACGGGCTGTGGGAGGGGATAACAGTGTGGTCCGAGTGCTGCGTTTGGAAATACCTCGACATCGGCACCGCTGTCAGCCTTGCTGCAGGCTTTACCTTATCAATGTCTGCTTGAGGAGAGGTTGGGGCTTCCAGGGCTGTCCCCCAGGGCAGTGTGGCTCTGCTGGGCTGTGGCAGGTTCAGCGCTGCTCATGTGTGGCCCCAGCTGCTCTTGTATGGCCGTGTTGTCCTGTCCCTGTGCCCCTGCCACAGTCGCTTCCACAGCGTGATTCCTCCAGGAGAACTATCCTGGCATTGTGGGCACACCTCCCTGGTGTGGTTGAGGGACCTGTGTGAGGACTTTTGCAGCAACAACAACTGCTCCTGCCCCTTCTCTCATTGGAGTGGTTCGGACTCCGGCATAACTGGGGCCTTAAGCACAGTGAAAAATCTGCCTTAATGGCCAGACCCATGGCTTGGTGTGGGGCTCCTGGAGAGCCACTTCTGGAAGGCAGGAGCAGTGTCCATGAGCTGAATGTTGTGCCAGCTTGGGGCTCTCCTGAGGAGAACAACACTGCTGGGACACGTTCGAGATGACAGCATGCCCCCAGGTGAACGGGGATGCTGAAATTGCATGGTTGTCCTTGTCTTCCTGTAAGCCTGTGCAACAGGGCTGAAAATGCATTTTTCGCATGTATTTTCTGCTTAAGAATGGGAGGCAACTCAGTCTCACCTCTGTGCAAAACTGAAAAATATCAGCCAGTTAGGTGTTTTAAAGCACATTAATATTTAATTCCTACTCTAAGGATAGGCCAGTAGGGGAAGCTGGAAAAAGTTTACCATATTCTTATTATTTTTGCCTGTGGGCAAAAGTCTAACAAATCTTTCACGAGAGAGATAATTACGTGAGGACGGTGCGGAGATGTGTGTTGTAGCACACGTGAATGCTGACCTGGCTGCTCCCAGCAGCCGGCAGGGCTGCTGTGACACTCAGAATTACATTTCCTTCTGGGAGACTGCAGGAGAAAGGGCTGAGGGATTGGGGTGGAAGCAGGAGGGGCTTGCTCAGTTACAAACCCTCAATTTTTACCTTGTTGAGCATTCAGGGAAACAAGGGATGCTGATGAGGGATTGGAGACCAGTTTGGAGTCTCTGAGCACCTTCCTTCCCACTCCATGCCAGAGTGTGCTATTGCAAAACACCTGATGGGAGGTGATGATGCAATTTGCAGTCAGATAAGGGCGTGCATATTTATGTAGGAGGTGGGAGAAGGAGCCCTTGTGCAGGAAATGTAATGTTATTTGAAGAAACATGCCTCTTGACCACTCTAGTTGGCCTTTTCACTGCATTTCTATTTTTAACATTCTATTTCAATGTTCCATATGGATGGAGTTTTTTCTTGATTTTTTTTATCCCTCCTTTTCTTTCTTTCTTTCTTTCTTTCTTGGAGGGGGCATGACGGGGAGAATGAGGCTTTGGCAATGTTTGTGGTAGTTTTGTGATCAAAGCTGAAAAATGTGCCGTGATGTCAGGGAGCTTCTACCTAAGCTGCTGGGTAATTTAGTCTGGCTATGTGGAGAGATGTGAGGGGAAAAAGGCAGATGCGAAAAATAATAGGGTGCAAAAAATGTCTTTGCCTCGTCTTTAATGGGTACTTTAAAAAAAAAAATAAAATTGATTATGTCTAAGCAATAGGCATGCCTACCTGTAACTCCAGAAACACATTTTGGAATGCCTAAATTGCAACAGAGGCATGTTTTATATGTAAAACTTGTGCATGTGTATATTTTTTTTGTGTGTGTGTGCCTTTTATTTCATTCAAAAGAAAGGCCTGTGAGGACTAGAAAAAGAGGAGGATACTGTCTCTTTATGAATACTAATAAGGAAATCAAGGGGGACAATGGCACTTCAAGTTTCATCTTTCCATTTCCTAGAGGCGCAAACTCTGCAAGTTGTCACCTTGGTGTATTCAGTGCCTCTTGAAGCACTAGACTCCTCCAGAGAGAATGTCAGCCCCAGCCCTGGGCAGTTTTGACAAACAGAGTATATATTGATACATGATAAAGTATGCTAGAAATCACCCCAGCGCTAAAGGCTACTATAGTTTTAATATCATCATTTGAATTAACAAGCATTCTGTGGAGAAATAATGAGCTTTCATTATTCAGAACATCATCCTTACCCCGGGAACTCAGAAACCATTAGCTCTTGAGAACTTAATGAAAAGATGATAAAGAATGTTTTAGATAAAAGTTTGAACGGGTGCACTTGGTAACTAAGGTAAAATATTAATGTTTCTCCCAATGATGAATTGCTGTTGCTAAACTCGTGCTTGCTGAGGAGATGGAGGGGCATGTAGGTGTTCCTGTGGGCAGTGGCTGGGATGGAGGGCTGTCATGCACTGCCAGCATGCTCCATGCTACTGCCTGCATCCTTTGTTGAAAGGGATAGGAGAAGAGAAAAGGTTGGACATTCAAATCTCCCCATCCTCCCCGGCAGCTATTTTCCCACCATGAGACTGAAGCTAAAATCCTTTGCTGTTTCTTTCTTGTTGGGATTCCCCCCACACTATTTTTCTTTTTTTAAAATTTATTTAACGTGATAGGCAATGCAATATAGCCAAGAGGGAGTGGGAAGGGGTGTAAGGAGCAAAATGATCCAGCGCAAAAAATTCTGTCCTGAAGCTGCTGACCTGAGGCTCAGTTTGGACAGATCTGAGGCACTCAGGCTCAGCATGGTTGCCACTTGCTGAAATTCCATATGGGTGGCTTGCTACATGTCTGCAATAAAAACCCCCAGTGCAATAAACGAAGAAAAAAAAATATATAAAAGTTTAAATTTTATTGGGTGTAAAGCTCTTAAAGAACTGCTGTTCACAAAGAGTATAAAGATTGCTGAGTCTCAGTGTATGTACCCCTACTAAAACGTGTTAGTCCTGCTGTTTTCTTTCTTTAACTGTAGCAATTTGCTTTCTTGCTGTTCTATAATCCTTGCACTTACCAGCATGGAGGGCTCACAGCCTGCTTCCACCTGTGTGCATCTGGGAGAGGCTGTCTGTCCTTCCGAGGCAGGTGGAGAAGTGCTTGGAGACCCCCGAGGTTGGTATTGCTGTGGAAGGGTTCGTTCCCGCTAAACAACGCTAGCAGGGGGAGGAGAAGGAAAACAAATGGGAATAAACTATCACATAAACAGTCTTAAGTCACAGTGTTTGCTGCTAACAGATGCATCTAGGTAAATGCTGTTACCTCAAGAGGTGTTATCTTCTGGGGATCCTTATCATAATTTTGTTTTAAATCTGAACAGCTGTTGTTTAACTACCACAGACCACAATTTATCTACAGCTTGAGGCCATAAAGGTACCTTTATTACACTCTCTTTCTTTTTTTTTTCTTCCATTTGATTTAATTTCAGTGTGTCTGACACCAAAATGCTATATACAATTTGCATATTACAATATGCACTATTGCAGATTCCATACACTGCTAAATGGGAAAATCGAAGCAGAATGGTAAATGGGGAAAGCTTGCAATGACAAATAAAAGAGGAAGATGAGCTCCCATGTTTCATTTACATGTAAAATATTCTGACAATAGTTGTTTCCCCAAGAACAAAGAGCTGGTTTTTCTAGGGTGACTGGTTTATGATGGCTGCAAGAAAAAAAAAAAAAAAGGATGTATTTTTTGGCACCAGAACAGAAGCATGCTTATCTGAATTGAGCCCTGGGGCTTGCCATATATTTGGAATAAAACTTAAGTCTTACTTAAGAAACCAACAAATATGGAAGCATGAACCATAGTGTACTAAGACTGAAAATCACCTGTCTCTGGACAGACTACTGAAAGGACTTTAGGGAAAGATAATTTTGTTCTGAGTCACCTGGTCTTTTGTAGTTGATCTCTTAAGTATATTATGGGATACAGGGAGGGAGAAATGTTGCAGGTGTTGCATAGTGTGTGATGTACATGGGAAATGGTGGTTTTATAGGGGAATTCTTCTAACCTTTACATCTCAGATGACCCAGGTGGTAACTTCCAGCCCTAGTTTACTGCTTGCAGTCCTACCCAGTAATCTGTGCATCTAGACCTGAATTTCTCACTGCCCTGATGCAGAAAAGGTGCACAGCTCTCTCTGTACTTCCCTTTTCCTTGAGGAGGCAGGAGGCCTTTGCCTCCAGAGTTGTCAGTCCAGCAGCTTTTACCAGCACAAAAACTATGGTAAGAAGTCTCCCCAAATGTAAAGTTTTATGTAAGAATTTGACTATAAATAACCCTTAACACTTCACTCAAACCTCTAGAGTTCTGCTTAGTTAGTTTTCCTTCAGAATAAATAGTAGTCATAGTGCCTGAATTGTATGTATAGTGGCTCGATGACAGAAAGGACGTCTCACCACCTTTGCTCCCGTTTCTTTCATCCTAGCCATGAATGTGAAAGCTATATGTGCCTCTGAGAGCTGGTTGATGTTGTTGAACTGTTTTCCTAAGTGCAGAATACATTAATCTGTTGGCACTTATAAAAAATAAAAACCCCATAACTCAGCTTCTAATTGACCTTTCGTATTCCAACATCCATCATGTACCATGAGGCTGTTTAGCTTGGCTTTTCAAGGACAGTGTGGAGAAAAAACACCTTGTAGGGGGGAATTGGACTGGAGTGTATGTGACCTCTTAATAACTGTCCCTTGATGGCACTAGTCAATGCTGTTGGTGATCAAACTATGCTGTGATCCTATCCGCCAAAAATTTCTTTCTGTTTCTGAAGTCTGTCCCGGCCAATTTAATCTGTCAGTTGAAGTTTCCCCATCTTGTGTCCTTTAGGCATTATGCAGAGCTCAGTGTCTTGCACATGAACAGTAGTGGGTTTTATTGAAGTATGTGCAGGTATGAACCGGCAGCTAATGTCTCTTGTATAATATTACTCCTGAAAGAACAACTCCACAAAGAATACTGTCTAGAATTACAGGGCAAGAGCAAGTCAACAGTTAATTGGCTGTGCTGTAATTACTTCTAGATGCATAATGTGCAATACTTATAGGACTTGTAGAAGAGGCATACAAATTTCACAGTGGTCTCTTGGTACTTTATCATGTGTGGAGGATTTTGGTAGTCTCTGTAGATCTTGGGATTAATGGTACAGTTATAATTTATTCCTGCTCTGCTGTTTTAAATAGTGTGGGCTTTTTTTTTTTTATTTTCCTCTTAGAAAAAAATAAATTAAGTCTGTCTTTAATTGTCTCAAAGGCTAGACTGAAAAATAGGACAGATGCTGTTCAAAGGCTCTGTCATTCTTTTCTAGGATGGAAGTAATTCCACTTGCTTTTTGTTTGCTTGGAGTGGCTCACACTTCTGGTGGTGTGTGGCAACCGCATGCCATGTGCTGTGGTACCACAGCCCAGTGGGTTGCAGACCTAACAAAGGTCCAGATGAATATGGACAGTGAGACAGATGTAGTTTTTGAATATCTGGAACCTGATTTTCCCCATCTTTAACCTCAGGGTTCATAAGATGTAATTTCACTGAGCATATGGGATGACTATTTTAGTCATATTGGGCAAAGATCTGAAACGGCCAAGAGCTTTGTGTGTGGGAATATGGATGAGATCTTTAGAAACAAGGCCAGGCAACAGTAAATTCTTGACCTGGCTATGTCTCATGGTTTCAACAGTCCCCAGAGCTGTGGCTCTTTGGACGTTATCCAAGCCTCTGAAGTCAACCATAATCTTTCCCACTGCAGCCGTGAAGAGGCTCTGCAATTTGGTGGCACAACAAGCACATTTCAGGGCTGCTGAAATCACACTTGAGAAGCCAGCTTGGAGGGACTTGTGTGCATGTGAGGTTTGTATGTGCTTGGTTCACTCATCTCAAGTGACGTGGATACAGAAGTGAAAGTGAAGCTTTATAATATGGACTTTGGAATCCCCAAAATATAATTTGTATTTTACCTTATTAAATATGGAAATCATGTCAAAGGTAAATGTCAAGGGGCTATAAAATTACCCTTCTTATCTCCTGTACATTTATCAGTTGATAAATGGAAAGAAGCTGCTGCCAAAATAACTGTGAATGAATAATTTATAAATGACTGATGCATCGTGTATGTTGTTTCAGGCAGAAAACAGTAGGACATCAATAATCAAAAGAAGTTGGATTAATTTAGCAGTATTTTGCTGCTAATATTTTTATCTAAATGCTGCAGTCTGGACCTTTGTTAGGAGGTCCTTCTCTTTGTCGCTAAGGACTGATCTACAGATGACTGAAATCAATAGATCAGCTGTTTGTTTCAGCAGGCTGTGAATCAAATTTATAATATGCATATATAGCTTTTCCCCTCTGCTTTTATAGTGCTCTGAATTTGAATTTCTTTAACACTGTTTCTTAGCATGTAATTTGGTTCACGTGTTTCTTTCCTACCCACTTGCCTGTGGCCTGAATGTCCCAGACAAAAAATTTGGAGAACTTGGTGGAACAAGGATGGGGGAAAGGGACCTGCCAAAAAAAATTGCGTATCTTCTCTTATTTTGCAGTTCCTTTATTTTTATTCACATAGGGAAAACTGATTTCTTGAAACTTAGATTTCTATTCAAGGTAGACTTTTTCCCAGCATGTGTTTTTCTCATGTCTTCCCCCAAATAGATAACACTTAGGAGATTTCTAGCGCTGGCCACTGTGAATAAGGTTAAACACTGAAGAGGTGAACTAGATTATTTCTTTCTGTTCTTTTCCATGTGATTTAAATATGGCCCATTTTGCCCATCACATGACAGAGCTGCCAGAGATTGCCTCAAGCTAGTTTATGGCTTAAACTAAAGGTCATCTTGGGGGGGAAAAAAATCCCACAGAGCAGGGGGAGGAGAAAAATGTATTTAAAAAAAATACATGAAAATGGATTTTAAGCATTTGTTCTGAAAAATACAAGAGAACAAGAGAAGCCGCCATTATACCGCAATGAGTCAGGAGAAAAAAAAATAAAACCACCACAACCAATAATAATAAAAAACACTTTTCCTCTGCATAGCACAGCGCCTCACGACAGAAGGGTGTGCAGAGCAACTGCCTTGGAGTCTACCTGACCTAGATATCTGGCTAGCAGTTCACCACTGCAGAAAACACCCTAGTGCAAAACTCCTACCCCACTGGCTGCTAATAAGAGCAATTCTCACATCCGCAGCCCTGCATCCATCCTCCCCATATAATTGGTCTGGCTCTCCCAGTTAGCCGCCTCTCCTCCTGTAGGCCCACACTGGGAAGAGAAATCCCAGACCTCCTGAAGGCTGAGGGGCTCCAGAACTGGGCTGTGTTATCAACAGCTACATGGTTAGCTAACTGCTGTGACTAAATGGAGATTGGGAAGCACTGCAGGCAAGGGATGAAAAGTGATGCCCTCCCATAGCACAATGCTGATATGCAGAATTGGCCAAAACAACAAAACTTCACAGACAGTGCAGCAGAAGGCATTGGCTCTCTTGTTTGGGCATTTTATTACCTGGAGCTAAATGTGCAGAGAAGGGAGATAATGAAGTACTTGACTAATTCAGTGTGATCCAGCTGGCTAAGCCAGAGGGGCTGTAGAGCAGGAAAAGCTACAGAACTCACTGCTAGCCATTTTCCCTTGATACCTGTGAAGCCAAAACAAAGAAGTGCAGAGATCAAAAAGCAGAGCAATATCAATATCGGGAAAGGGGAGGGGGACAACAAAAGGGGAGGAGAAATCTCTAAGATTGGCCCCCCATCTTTGCTCCCTTCTGTGCTTTATTTAGTAATGGGGGGAGGGGAAGGTTTTGTTTTCATTTGCCTCATGCTAACTTCTAATCTATTTGAGAAATTCACCAACCACCCAAATGTTTAGTACCCCGTGTGCCACAATACTCCACGCCAGCCTAATTTTTTAAATTTCATCTACCGTTTGTGCTTGGGGGGAAAGAAAAGACAGGTTTTGTAATGCAGGCACGTGCAATGGTAGTGTGTTCAAAACCCCATATTCCTCCCCTTTTCCGCAGCCTAAAAGGCTAGATAAACTATATATTCTTATCCAGAGGGAAATTAGAAAATGTAAAGCATGTAAATCCCTCTCCCCAGCTCCTAGGCGTTGGTTGGTTTTTGCTGCTGCATGTGGGGATTTTTTCCTCCGACAACCCAGATATTTAAGTACGCAAGACATATTGCTCCCTCTGTCTCTTCCCTTCCCTGTCTTCTCCCCACTGTCTGCCTATGGAGTACAATGCAATTCCAGCTGCCCTAACAAGCTGTTGCCCAAACTAGAGCATAGCACTTGTAAAAAGCTGGTAGCCAATGAAAGGTCGTTACCAAACTTTATAAAATACAGAAAGCCAAACTTCATACTTGGTGTAACATAGGTGCGATGCCATGAAAGGAAATGGAGAAACACCCAGCTCCACCAGGGCTGAATTTAGCCCTTGCTGCTGTCATCATGACTGCCAGGGAGTGAATTACTGCTGACCAGTCTACCTGCTAGCTGCTGTTCGTACTGTCTTTTTAAAAATTTTTTCTTTTTATTTGAAGACAGGCAGACACTATGCATCATTCAGAGATGAGCATCACAAACACGCTTTGCAGGGAAGGTGACCACAGCAGACTGCCAATGCAATACTCTTCCAGTGCCAATTACAGTGATGGTTTAATCGTAAAAGCAGACTCACTAAAATAGGATCAGAGCCAAGGCGTTTGTGATTTGGAAGCTTGTGCTAACTTTTGATAGTTATCATCAGGGGCAGCTGATGTGACATCACCCTGCAACTCTGACTCATATTTTTAATGGACCACATGCCTTTGCGTGATAATTTTGCTGCTAGAGTTAGCTTGGCATTAGCTCAAGAGACAGAAACACCAGCAACCAAATCTGAAGATGTGTTGAGAGTTTGCAGTTGTCATGGAAATCAGGGATAGTGGCTGGCACTTACCTCCCCTTTAAAATGGAAGTCCACATTTGCTCCCTTCAACCTGGAAGCTAACAAAGAGGACTAGAGATGGCTACTCTCTGACAGTGTGGATTTCAAGATACAGGAAGCTCCTTTTAGGGTTATGTATAATTTTTTTCAGAAATACTTTTTGCTAAGAAAATACTTTTCAGCATTGGAAAAATCCACCTTTCTGGCACTGGCCCTTTTTTTTTTTTTTTTTTTTTTTTTATTA
>VYXF01007701.1:519129-587746 GCA_013397295.1 Polioptila caerulea
TTTTAATCATATAGTGGTGTTGTGACCATAATATGTCTGGAGAACACCTTGCAAAGGGCACTCTTGGGTGTTGACAGTGAAGGGGCAAATGTGAAATGCTGACTTATGCTAAGCCTCTGCCCAGCTTTTACAGTTGGGGTTTCCCTGATGTATTGGATTCCTTTTGCATGGGAGCAGCCTGTGCTCTCCATGAGAGAACAGGGGGGTTACAAGATGGTGTGTGTCGTAACTCAGCGATTCCGTGTGATGCAGATTAGCAGGTGCTCATAAATATCTCATGAGTTCAGAGAGTCATTACAACCTGACCTGGCCACCTCCAGTATCAATACATCTATCAATAACAGTGATGAAAATTATTAAGACAAAGCCTCTTAAGGCACTAGTGGATTTAGCAGTGTGGGCAAACAGGAGTATACTTGTCCCTGGAGAAACAATAACCTAGAGCTATGCTGTGTTTAAGAAAAAAAGAAAGACTAAAACTTTGTACTCCTGGTGAGGACCTGGATGTGATGCTGGCTGAAGTATACACATCTGTGCATATCCATGCCTTGCAGTTTCTCTCTGCTGGTGTTGTGTGCTGTGTTGCTGTAGCTGACAAACTATAATGACTTGAAGATGGCATATTTCAGAGTAGTGCCCTACTGACACAGAGCTACCAGGAAACTGTCTTCATATCTTTCCTGCTCTCGGAATGCTTGGCTTTTCAGCCTTCACATTATTATGTCTAGAAACATGGTTGGAAATTACTGCTGTATTTTAAACCATACCTCTGATCATGTGAGTCTTTGGTGAAGTGTTTAGATAGGAAGTGGTTAGGCACCATCATGCAACCTGCCATCAATGTAGTGCCTGGCTTGAAGGTGCCAAGTACAGTGAAGCCCCTATGTAGCTGCTAAACTTCTAAACTTGTGGGAATGTTCAAGAGAAAAAGATGTGTGTGTGTGCTGTAAAGCTCAGTGTGTAACATTAAACAACTTTAAGCCTCAAAGCGTGGCTTAAACCCTCTTTTGCAAACAGCAGAGGCACGTAGATTTTCTTGAGGACATCTCTGCCTATTGAGATGACTTTATACTAAGGTAATGGTATAACCTTGAAACCAGCTTTTACCAGCTTTTATTAAGGCTTTTTTTTTGTTTGTTTTTTTCTTTCTTTCCAAATGTAGTTTTGCAATACAAACTCAAGGCTGGTGAATGGTCTAGAGATTAAATCATATGAGGATATGAGGAGCAGCTGAGGGAGCAGGGTGTTTAACTTGGAGAAAAGGAGGCTGGGGGGGAGTGGTTATTGGTCTCTACAAACACCTGAGAGGAAGTTGTTGCCAGGTGGGGATCAGGATCTCCTCTCAGGCAACCCAGTGACAGGGTTGAGAGGACACAGACACAAGCTGCAGCAGGGGAGGTTCAGGTTGGAGGTCAGGAAGAGCTTTTGCCCTGAAAGGGTGGTTAAACACTGGAATGGGCTGGTCATGGAGATGGTGGTGTTGCCATTCCTAGAAGTGTTAAAGAAATGACTGCATGGGGGCACTTAGTGCTGTGGTTTAGGTGGTATGGTGGTGATCAGTCAAAGGTTGGATTTAATGATCTTGGAGGCCTTTTCCAACCTTAATGATTCTGTGATTTTAATAAGGATTAAAAGTCAGAACACAGTGGCTGGAATTAGTTGACATTGAAGGAACTGAGTTAAAGAAGGGAGGGGCTGTGTTGCCAAACTCCCACCTGAACACAGCTTTCTTTACTGTCCCTTGGAAGTTGGAAGCACAGTGGGTCCCAGCATATACAGCTTACTGGAAGTTCTGTGTCAGAGCTGTGGCTCCCAGCTCCCTCTAAACGTTGTGCATCTGTGTCACTGTTGCAGAAAAATGCACTAGGCTATTGCCAGAATGGAAATCAGTTAAGGATGATGCCATGTTTATTATAAGGAAACAAGCCTGGCTCCTGTTAGCCTTGCTTGCTCTTCTAAGGGAGCCTTCTTTTCCCTCAGACAGTGTGAACCATTGCCATGTTTTCACTTGGCACCCAGGGAGGCAGCAGGGACACCAGAAGGGAACTGCTGGCCACAGTGGCCCATGTGTGCCTGGGTCACCTGAGGACTTACAGGGGTCAGGCAGACATCAGTCGGATAAAATCTGTGTGCCCTGCCTTGTGCCTCTAAATGTTACACTCATGTTTAAATAACTCACAGGTCAGTTGTTTTTCTATTTTGAGCGCATGGCAAACCAGGCAGAGGCAGCTTGTAAAACGAGTGACTAATTTCCAGTGTTTTTTTTTTTTTTCTTTCCACTCCCTCAGCATCCTGTCTCCCTGAAGGTGGTCATGGGGCAAACTTACCCCAGTGAGAGGAGATCAGCAAGCTGGGAAAACAGAAAATCATCCTTTATCCACATGAAGGCTTGGTGGAAGCCGTATTTCTACGTGGGTTGTGTTTTGGGTTTCTGGGATGCAGGGGGATCTTTTCCCCCGTACCCACAAGCTGGTGAAAGCCTTCTGCATCTTTTGGCCAGAGAAGCTTTCTGGAAGGGGCACTGATACCATGCCATGGGTCCCAGTGAGGAGAGGGACAGATTTAGGGAGAGAGGGCAGTCAGCATGGCTGCATCCAGAATCTTTGCTCACTTTGTTGCTTGTGCCATTGCTGCAGCTGCTGCCAGCAAAGTTTTTTTTGCTAGTGGTGGCAGAGTGCCTGAGGGGCAGTGGGACACCCCTTCTTTTGCAGAGGACTCCAGCTGTAGCTGCAGCTCTTGCAGAAGAAGGGAAAAGGAGGGGGAGCAGAGGAAGAGAGCACTAGGGCCAATTCCTAGGAGCCCATGAACTGGTTTAGACCTTTCCTCCCTTCACTGTAACCTCTGTCTTCCAGCCATGGCTGCCTGCTTGCATTAATTACTCCTCACTCCCTAGATACATTCATTTCAAGCTACCTTTAGGGTTTAGAGTGCAGAAACTGACTGACCAAGGTTGAAGGCAATTAACAAACAGGTTATTCTAAATTAACAGCTTCTTTTAACCAGCTGTCCAAATCTGCTTTGTTTTTCTACAGCAAAATTAGCAAGGCTAATTTTAAGGCTTTTCACCTCAGTGAAAAGATGGATTGGGATTTCTTTTGTTATTGTACTGCCTTTTGCTTTTTTCCTTTTTTCCCCCTTCTAAACTTGTTCCAATTCAATACTACGCACTTCCAGCTTGTATTTAAAAGAAGTGTTGAAATATACTGATTGCCTAAATGAATTGTAAATGGCATAGGATGTTGAGAAAGAGCTGTCCTTTTACTTCCTTTGGCTATCTTGCACTACATCAAGATGGGTTTGCTTTTGAATGGCATATTGAGATGCCAGTGCTTTCTTCAGGCATTGATTTTTATTTTTTTTTTGTCTTGCCTTCCCTTTTCACACAGATGCTTTTTGCATGGTTGCTTACTGACTTCACTGTGTCATGAGGCAGTGGATTTGCTGATAGGAGCAGGTTCAACCCATACCTGAGCCTAGCCAGGAGCTATGAGGGCAGTGCAAAGCAAAGCCCAGGCTCATAGGCTTTGATTCCTGCAGGAGCTTGTCAGCTTGGCCTGGGTGCTCTAAAGACTTGGCTGCTTTCTGATCAGCAGAGAGCGCAAAGTGGTCAAGCTGTTCCCAGAGATCTGGAAGCAGAAAGTACTGTTAAGTCTTTTAAAACTGCCAGAAATAATCTTTTTTTCTGTGAATTTTACTATTTGGACCATACTACCTCTAAGGATGTTAAGAGGAGGAACTTTCACCCGTCATTTTGAGGCACTCATTTAAAATGCACTGGCCTTGGTTGTCCATCTCAGCTCAATAATATGCCTTCTGATGCAGCTTCAAGACTTTAAACCCCCTTATTTCAGTTTGAATATTGACCTTAGGGTGATACAAGGTCATCCTTGACTGATTGATCTCAGCTTTGAGGAATATTGCCCAAGTGTTTAGCCCAGGCCTACTCCTTAATTTTTCTTCCACAAGTTTTACTAATGTTCCCTTTTGCAATGCTGAGTAAGTTTTGCATCTTCTTTGGTGCATCTTCTTTCCAGTCTTTCACATTGTTGTGCTTTTCTTAGCTATTGTGTGAACCAGAAACAATTCCCAGGGTGCAGCTGGACATTTACACAGGACAGCAGTTCTGGAAATAATTGCCCCCTCAATGTTAGCATCCTTCCAAGTTAGGCTTGGTAATACTCAAAGTAAGTCTTGACTACTTTTGGTGCAATAGTGAGCAGGCTTGCCTAGCCTATCCTCAGCAATCATTTTTTGTCAACTTCTTGAATTATTTTAATTTCTTTGTAAGAGAATGTCTGGGTTTGTTGGGGTTTTTTTGTTCCTTTTTTTTTTTTTGTTTTTTTTTTCTTTTTGCCAGCTTTTCATCTTCCTTGGTTAGTTCTGCTAACCCTCCAAGCTATTCTGTGGCTGTTTTGTATGAAGTCCCTCCAAACTGCCATTAGTTTTACACAAAACACAGAATGGAGCATGCTTTTTCCATAGTTCTGCACCCGATCAATATAGATAAAAACCATTACTTCCCTGTTACTTGCTGTCTCTGCATATGCAGCCCAAAATTGTGGTGACCTTTTTTGCTGTCAGACTGCATTGTGGACTCATATCTAATTTACTATCTGTTACTGACCCTCAGTCTCTCCTATCCATTGCTGCTTTCTATGTTTGTGTGGTCTGGAGGGTTTTTTTTATTGTTATTGAGAAAAAACATTGCTGTACTGTATTTTTTCCAAGTTGAACTTGACATTGCAAATTTTCTGTTTGCAGGTTTAGTCTCTCCACAACGCAGCCGTTTCTGTGCCCTCACTAGTTTTCTGTCTCTTGTGGATTTTGTAGTCTCCGTAAATTTTATTCAAAGGAATTTTAGCCTTTTAACACGATTCCATTAGAAGAAATGAAAGGTTTCACTGCCCTGCGTATGTCTTGCAAGTTTTTTGTTTGCATCTGTTATGTTTGTGCATCATTAGTGTATTTAGCAAGTGCTGATAAAAGGAAGCTGAGTGAGGGGTGACTATGGGCAGGTGACTTGTTGGCTGTGTGGTGGCTGAGTCCCTTTGAAAGGGTGAGATCACCTGTAGCAGTGTTAAAAGAAGAGGTGACGAGCAGGACGGTGTGCTGGGGAACTGCTGTGGGACAGAAAGCCCAGAGGCCTGGCGTGGAACTACAAAGGGATGCTGAAAGACAAACTGGGACACATATGGAGAGACAGGGAAGTATGGAGCAGCTCACAGTGATGGAGGGGAATGTTTAGGTGAATGGGGAAGTCTTACCTGTCATGTGTTCTTAATTCAGTGTTTGCTGACACAGCTCCTACCTCGAGGTGAAGGCAAAGCAAACATCCATCTTGTTGATGTACTTTCACTGATTCAGTTGCCTTACAGTAGCTTTCCATAGCACAGCCTGTCTATAGTAGGGAAGACAAGGGTACTCTGTGGGATATGAGGTATCCCAATTTTCTTTCCAGAAAATCCAGAAGGAAAAGGAAATTATTTTCGCCATGTCTTCACTCAGAAGAGGATGTATTATTCTTTATGAGTAAAACAGGCATTAAATATTTGGGTTAATTTGAACCCTGCATGCAGGTTCCACTGGGAAGTTTCAGTAGACTCCCTCTGAGTCAGTAACAGGGAGGGGAAAAGAGTCTCCAAATAACTGTGATCTGAAATAATTTAATTTCTTGCAGCTCTAGTAATATGAAATGTGTATTTAAACATGGGCATCAAGATGAAAGAACCTACAACTTGGAAGTTTTAATGTGACAGTTTAACAAATGCTGAGTGATTTCTCTGATTTCCTGGCAGTGCTCAGATTAAAAGTTGTTGACTGAGCTAGAAAAAAAATTGACCTCATACCATTGATCTTGGGGAAGCTGTGGTCACTGTGTGCCAGCTCAGGATCTGGTCATAAGAGTGCAAATGACTCTAGCTTCATGCTTGATGTGTCAGTTTTGCTCTTCATCTGCCTGCTATTAAGGTCAGTGGTACTAAACTGTAGGGTCTGTGGCCAGTGCAGTAGCTTCAGCAGTACCACTGTGCATAATGAATGTTTATATGAAACATGCTCATGCTATCAATTAGTTTGGGTTTGCTTCTCTGGCTTTTCTTCATGTTGTTACCACTACGCAGATTTGATGAGTAGAGCTGTAAAAAAAAAAAAAAACAACACAAAAAACCAAACAAAAAACCCCCACCAAACCAAAAAACATTACCCCAAAAGAACAAAAAAGGCATCATTAAAAAATAATGAGTTAGGAAAAGGAAGACATTGTCCTAGGTCTGGGCTTTTAGTGTTCCTCAGAAATTCCTAGTGAGGTAAAAAAAGGGTTATGATCTTAAATAAGTAAAACCGATTTTTGACAGGCTGATATCTGCTCAGCGATGTTTTCTGAGTTGTCTGAGCTTGCTATCCCACTTCACAAAATATGAAGGGCCCTGTACCAGTGGCATGTGGTGAACATGCTAAGGGTCTTACCATCAGCAGCTGGAGAAACTACTCTTTCAGTTTTTGCTTCTATTCATCTCCATTACAGAAAATAAGGGGCCAGCTTCATCCTGGGTGTCACTCTAAACCTTCTATGCACCTGAAGAGGTCTGTCCCGTCTTCTTGAGCTGTGATTCCTGAATAATTTGGTGGAGATGTTTACACCTGTGTGTCGAGGTGTGTGATGAGAGACACAATGTGCAAGCAGGCAGAACTGAGATAGTGCTGTGAAACTGTGTGTCAGCTGCTGTGTTATTGCCTGATCCAGTGCCTACTTAGCACCTTCCTGCTTTCCCCAGCTAATTTTTGGATCACATTTGCAGAGACTGGATAGTTCTGTGCAAGCTTTGGGGAGGAAAAAAAAAAAAAAAGAGAGAGAAGTGAAACTGGATGGCACTTTTTCTGAAAATAAATTTCAAATGTTTTCTTCCAGTTGGTAAGATTCTTGTGTGTGACTGCAGTTTGTGGTAGCTCAGTTAATAGTGAGGACCCCAAGAGCATAAATACAATTAATGTTTCTAGAAAGCAAGGTTTATATAAGAGGGACTAATTTTGATCTCATTTACTCCTGATGTTAGGCTACTTACATTCCATGGAGTTGGTGATTTACTCTGGAGTAAATAGCTGAATTAATTCCAGCTGTCTGTGATACACTGGGATGCGCAATGGGAGGTAATGCTGGAATGAGAGATTTTGGTTACTGAAACTATACTTTGTACATGACTTATGATGAGCAATTGTGCATCCTGTGACTGGGAAGGGTGCAGGATCCATTTTCATGCAAACTGTGTGACTTGTACCAAATTATTACAGGTAGATTTATGGTACAGACAAGAGACTGAAAGGAAACACTATGTCAGAAATGAATTAGAAGTCAAGAAGGAAAAAGAAATGTAAAACACTTGGGCAGCCTGTATCTTTTTAATATTTTAAATAGAAAAATCATATTTCACTTGCCCAGGGCCTTGGTCTAGGGAAGGTACTTAAACCAATTCTTAAATTTAACATGGGCACGTAGGTACTTGGAGCACAACTTTTTTCTCTAGTGCTTTCCTGGGATGAAGATTTCAGGGGAATGGTGCCAGCAGTGTGCTTTTTTATCACCTACAAACAGCAGTTATTAAGGAATAATTCATATTTCTTTCACCTCTTGTACTATTTATACATGTGCAAAGTGCACCAGATAGAAGCTTTGTTTTGTAGGGTAATTGCATGGCGTGCACTGCTGTCAAGAACAGATGAGCAGAATATCTGGTCAAATTAAAACTTTGTTGGAGGTGCTTGTGTGTGTTGATGTGAATTAGGCAGGCTGAGTTTGGTTTCTTGGTTTGGATAATTGTGAAAAATTGAATTTCAGCTGACATGGCTCACATCTTCCTAGCTTCACATAAGGAGCTAAAGGAGCCAGTGCTGCATAGTTGAAACCACTCATTTTTTTGTGAAAACATTACAAAATGCTAACAAATTCTGAAGGTCTATAATGAAGAAGTGTACCAAGGGAAAATCAGGTCCTCTACAGTAACTTTTACAGTGGTCCTTTTACTAATGGAAATCATATGCCTCTACCAAGACCAGGGAAAGGAATTTCATCTCATATGTTCTAGTTCATTTTATTTATGACCCCTGTTATAGATATTCAGTCCCTTTTTCCTAATGTAGTATGTGCCTCCAGTTGCATACCAATGACATCTACTTGCCATATTTGTGACAAATTGCAATCAGTGGAAATCAAGAATTCATCCCCTGGTTATTACCAGGAACATCCATAAAGTAAACATTGTCAATGTGGAGAGCATATTTATGTTTGCACTATGTGTTCTGGGATTTGAGGATATGAGCGAGTCTTTTCCTCTCCAAAGTCCCTCTTAAGCCATCCCAGATCAGCACCACTGGGTAGGAGGTGTGGGTAGCCTGGAGCTACATTACTGCTGACCTGCTGGCCGGGATGTATTCGCTACTGGTTTGCCAGTTGTTGTCAGAAAAAGTGAATTATGACTTGTGACTGAATGGAAACATTAACCTGAGTCTTTCCCTCCTGCACAGGTGTTGCATTTTATAAAATGTGTAGGAATGCAATGTTTCCTGAGACATCACCTCCTCTTTTGAATTTGGTGAAACTGGGCCTGGGTTAATGTATAGGTGGGAAAATGAGAAAAGATTTAATAGATGGGCAAAGTGAGTTCTTTGTTTTCTCAAAGAAAACATGCAGATCACTTTTTAATTTTTTTCCCAAACTGTGGTGTGCTAAGAAAATCATGATGATAAAAATGCTAAAAAGGCATCACTCCTATTTCTTTACTGTAAATGATTCTCTCGACTTAAGTCAGAGCATAATGCGCTTGAACGACTGTACCTCCCACGCTGTGCTGCTCTCAGTGGAAATAGGCTTGCAAGGAGATGTTCTGCTTTCCCAGTTTCATTTTCTCTTCGAAGTGCAAGCCTTTGTTAAATCTAAGAGCTGTTATAGACTGTTTTTTATGAAGGATATAAGAAGTTAGGGTTTGCAGGGGCCAATTAGTTCTGCTCCATCTCTCTGCCAGTGCAGAGTTGTAGTATACAAAGTAATTTCTAGTGCTTTGTCTAGCTAATTTTTAACGTGGGCATGTAGCATTTTCACAGTTCAACAAAAGTCTTTTCCCCCTGATGTTCAGCCTAAATTGTTCTCTTTCTTGCTTTCATCCCATGACCCCTTGTTATACTGCCATGTACCACGCTCGGCAACTTGATTTGCTTTTTGGTGTTCACAGCATGTAGGTACGTGTGGAAGGTTGTTGTATTTTGGCTGTGTAGTGTTTCTTTTTAGAAAAGGGAAGTCAGAAATATACACCATTGAATCCCCACTATGTGCCATGCAATCAGTTACACTGCTTGGAGGAGCGCTGGTGACAGACTTTGAAGGCTTAACAAGTCACTTTGTTGCAATGAGCTGCTTTTTTCGTGTATTATTCCATGTTCTCCTCAGCCCCGTGCTCACAGTAGGAGCCAGCCTTTTTACCTCTCCTTATTTGAATTCTTTCTCTTCTAGCTACCCAACTCCATAATAAACTGTAACAAGGCAAAGATGTACACATAGTAAATCGCTTCTTTTGGCGGAGAAGGAAAGTTTGTGCTTTCTTTCATAATCCTTTTTTTACATATTCCAAATTAATTTGTTTCCACAGCTTTTCTCCTTTGTATGTGTTTCGGATTTTTCTTTTTCTTTTTAAATGAAGCTATCGTCTGTTACCCTGGAGAACTGCTGTCCCATACCCACTGTGCTGAAGATATCTGCTCAGCCTTGCATAACCTACCTTCTTTTACCGACATCATTGCCTCTGCTTAGCGTTAAAAGGATATGGCCAGAACTAATTTGGCCAAAAAGCAACCTCCAAATTCCTGTGAAACTCAGAAGCTATGGAGCTTGGTATTTTGTTGTTGTTGTGTATTTTTTTTTTTTTTTTTAATTTTATTTTTTTTCGATGTAGCTGGGTAGAAACAATATGTTATTTCAAATAGATATTTTAAACAAATACAAACAGCAAATAGAAATTCTACCTTTAACACTGGCCTACTGCACTATTTGAAGATGACAACAAAGACAAGTAAAGCTGATTGTTTGACAGAAGTTACCTGTAGAAAGGAAACAAGCCATGCTCATAAATCTACCTTCCCTTCCCTCATGTTTGCAAAATGCATTGTCCTAAGCAGCTTTACCATTTAGTAATTCTGCTCATTGGGAAGGAGCCTCCTGTTAGGATTTTACTGCCTTTACTGTGGAATGGAAATGGATCAAGCAACTCTAGTTTAATGTGTAGTTGTCTTGAATGAAGAGGTTGAGTCAGGTACCTCTGTTGTAAACCCAAGTCCAGCAGCAGGTGGTGAAAGAGCCCACGGGCTGACCTTAAAAGAGAGGACCCACTCACAGAGAGTGGGTCCAGTGGAGCGCAACAAAGGTGATGAGGGGATTGGAACATCTCCCTTATGAGCAAAGACTAAGGAAGCTGGTCCTGGTCAGCCTCAAGGAGAGGTGACTGAGAGGACACTATTAGTGTCTATCAGTATTCTATGGGAGAGCGCCAAGAGAATGGGCCTAGGCTCTTCTCAGTAGTGCTGAGCAATAGGACAAGAGGCAGCGGGCAGAAACTGATGCACAGAAAGTTCCCCCTGAATATGAGGAAGAACTTATTTATTGTGCATGTGACAGTGCACTGGAGCAGATTGTCTGGAGAGCTGTGGAGTCTCCCTCACTAGAGAAATTCCAGAAGTATCTGGGTGCAATCCTGTGCCGTGTGCTCTGGGATGACCCTGCTTGAGCAGGGAGATTGGACCAGATGATCCCTCTGAGGTCCCTTCCAGCCTGACCCATTCTATGAAAGAAGAAGAAGTTTCTAGCAGTACTTGAATGATCACCATGGCTTAGAAAGGTACCCCAAAAGCCTGCTTCGGATGTGCGGTTCAAACATAAAATACAATGCTGTCAATTCTGGTCTTCATTTTGTGGTAACAGACTTAGGTGTTACATCTGTTCCTGCTTCTAGGGTTTTAAAATGTTAATGTCATGGTACTGATTGAGTAAATTAAGTAACTGAGTTATTGCTCCTTGCAAAATGCTGGGAATTTTAATGCAGACTTATTGTTCCCTTTTAAGGGTAGAAGTGAGAATTATGAATTGTCTTAAATAAACGATCATCTGTCCCAATGCATGTTGCTCATCATTTATGTAAATGCTTGGGCTTGACTGAGGAAAATAGATCTGGTCACATTGCTTGATTTTTAAAGATAACTAAGCTGCTACTTTTCAGAGATGGGGTGTAAATTGCTTTTAAAGTTTTATCTGAAGCATCAGTGAATGTCATTTTTAGAAGTGACTATCATTTTTCTGGATGAGTTATGTTATAAAATGATGGATGTGCAAGACATCAGGGAACAGGCTTGGAGTTGTTTTGGTTTGTTATCCAGAAGAGGACCAGAAGGGGCACTCCTGGCCATCTATCTAGGCTCTCAGTGCAGTTTTCACAGTCAAAGGAAAGGTATTGAGGTCTTTTAAAATGAAGCAGGCATTTAACAAAGAGTGAGTGAATCTTTTGGTGAGTTTGTAAGGAAGTTAAATCCCAATCTGATGGTTGCATCGTACACTTCTTAGGATGAAAGCCAGATAAATGCCCTCAGCTGATGGAGCACTTAAGAATTTCACCAGATCCTCAAAGCATTTCCCCCTGCTGATTAGCATTATTTCTGCCTTGTCCAGGTTGAGCAGCAGCCAGCTGGCCTTCTTCCAGAAACCAATTTCTGCCAGACATTGTTTGAGGTTGCCAGCAGCTGTGTCTGGGTCAAGAGGGAAGGAGATAGAGAGCTGGGTGTCATCAGTGCACTGATGGCAGTGCAGCATGTACCACTTTGCAGATGCCCTGCAGCGGCTGATTAACCAGGGAGGTGGATGGAAGCGAACACAGCAGGAAAATCCGAGGATGCACAGCTGCCCAGCAAAAGATTTGAAAGAGCATAGAATTTCACATGGAGGTATGGGGGAATGTCTGCGATATCTTTCCATGCATATTTTTTTGTGCTCATTGGCGTGTAAATCTCATTGTGAACAGGTTGTTCTGGGCAGTATTTTTACTGAGCCAGTGTAAGTTCCTGTGACCTGGATTGTGAGCCACGCTGGTGCTAGTGAGGCAGCAGAATGCAAAGGATGGTGACCTGCTATCTCAAACAGCCCCAGTTTTGGCAGCCTTTTTCAAGCATGTTGCAGCCATATGTCACATGTAGTTTCAGACCATGACGTTTACTAACTAAAGATATTTAGGTGTGCAAATGCGTGATTTCACACTTCAGGTTCAGCCTGTGATGAATACACTTTATCACATGGTACTGTGAGTTTGTATTTCTCTTGTAGGGCTTTGGGGTACTTGTATCATAAGGCATTGCTTGTGGGCTGTTTTAGTTATTACCTCGATCTGGTTGTGCCTGAGAGAGGCTAAAGAGTTAATCGCACTCATTGGAAATGTACCTGGGGTGACTCAGGACGTTCAGTAAGTTGCAACTGAGCAGGTGACCTTGAAGTGGAGGACATCTCGAGAGGTGTCCAGAAGAGAGAGTAGAAGTGGGAGCAGCTGTGGTTTGAGCTGGGAATAACACCTTTCCTCAAGGCTTCACTTAAAATGAATATTTTGAGCATAAGGCTGAGTCCTACGAGTGGATTAGTATTGTGCAAAATCTGTGAATTCGGCTCAAGCTGCTCCTTTAATGCCATGTCTTTAGGACATGGATTAATTATGATAACAATGTGACTGGTAAAGGAGAAATTCAGAGAGTTTTTCTCCAGAGTGAGTTTCTAAGAAGAAATAGCATTATGAGTTTAGTAATTCTTCAAGCTGAGCACCCATAACATATAATTTCCATGTATTTAGAACACTTACATGCCAACAAAACTGTTGCTACGGATCACGCGTGCTTTTTTGACCTGTAGGAGAAGCCCACTGACATCGGACAGATGGCTGCGCTTCTCACTGGAGTAAAATGTTGCTTAAGAGACACGCAGAATTTTGAAGAAATGGTATGGAATAAAATACCAAAGAGAGAATTTTCACATAACTGAGCTGTAAACAAACACTTGAAAATAAGATATGTGTGGAACTTTGATATTTTTTTGTTAGTGAGACACAAGCCACCAAAACATCATCAGCAATATCTTGTGGATGGGAGGTTTTTCAAATACTGCTTTGGGAAGATGGTGTCTTTAAACACGTATGTACATGTTTGTATTTTGTGCACTGCAGGACTGTTATGATTTTAGAGATTTAGGTTAATTATAGAAATTCCAACTTTGAGTTGCCACTTGACTGGAGTGTTCCTAGAGGGTTTTGCGCCTTCTCAGTTTTCTATGGAACATTTTGTTTTAGAACAAAATTCAGACAGCAAATCACATCAATTGAGCCATTTTATTTTACACTGGCTGGGGAATTATCAAAATGACTGGATGTTGATTCTAATTATCTGGATTTGGTAATATGCAGGCTACTGATACAGGTTTTCAAAGTAATTTATGAAAAGCGTGGTTGTGGTTTACCACACTGTCAAACAAATGAAAATTTTTCTCAAGATTTTCCTTAAACAGACAAACTCTGGAAATCGTTTCTACACCTGAGACTGTAGAGGAAATTCCTGTATTATATAAAAGGTTGGTCTAAATGTTTGTAATCTTGTAATCTCATTGAAACTTCCAGAGGAAATTTGCTATTTAGATTTGAGGCTGCAAGCATTTCAGTTTAAGTAGCAAAATTTGGGTGAATTTCCAACTCCTGGAATGAGTTTTTACATTTGGTTCAGTATACAGAAATATTCTGCAGACATCTACTCTCTAGAGAAGGTATAGGTGTATGCTTGTGTTCACTTGTGCTTTAAACAGCAACATGAAGAAGAGGTTTATGTAGGTTTTAGGCTGCCAGTTTACATTGAACGCTGCATCACCTATGGCAGCATTTAAAGAATCAGTCCAACTGGTGCTCTGTTAGCTATTGGTCTGGCAGGAAAAAAAAAAAACAACCCCTTTTTTCTTTTCCTTTTTCTGCTTTAGAAAGCAAATCAATTGCTTGTCTTGTGCTGTATGTCTCATCAGGTCCATATCACTGGCCAGATCCAGAGATGCAATGTTCACCCAGTTTTCACTGAGAGGGGCTGGGCACCACGTCCTCAGCATCAGTCCAGATCAGGTCCTCTTGAGATTGGGTGTGTTATAGTAGAAAATAGCTTGTTATTATTTAAAGCAGTAGGCCAACTGAATAACACACTTCAGCAAATGCAGGGTCCTTGCTGGGTAATAGAGCATCTGCAATAAGGTTATGATTTTCTCCTTCATTTGTACTGTCAGATTTTACAGCAGTTTAATTCCTCTTTTACTCCACGAGTTAATTACCAGTGGTTTACTGTAAGTGCTCAGTCTTTGACAGCTAAGTTGTGTGGCTGGATGGGGCCTGATCAGTAAAATTGCAGAGTGTTTCTTTGGACAGGAGTATTTCTGTTGTTTACCAGCAAGATGGCTGATGGGATCATCAGAGTTTGGGGGGCTTGGAGACAGGAATGGAGACACAGCCTTCTGCTCATTTTGTGCAACTGCAGAAGTCACTTATCTGGCAGGATTTTGGGGCCTAATTTTCCACCTATCTTGCAGATTTTCTCAATTTTCTTAGATTATTCTCTTTCTGTTTCTTTTGGCTGTTGGAAATACAAGAGCCTTTGTTTCTTATGTATGATGTGTCTAGTTTGAAGAATAAGCATTGAAGAGTTTGTGTTTTGTGTTTACGGCTACTTAAATTAGTAGGGGAAAAAGCTCACTATTGAGAAAATTTTCCTTTAAAGTCATGGACATCATCTGTTATTGGTAAACTTGCCAGGAAGCTGATGTGACCGGCTTGCTTGTTCAGCCTATAAAAACACAGTTTGAGAGAATTTCAGCTTTTCTTCCTGGGCCTCATGGGCTTTTCCTTATCAAAAAGAGGTTTCTGTGAGAATTCCTGGGTAGACACAGGCTCAAAAGTAGGACTTCTATTAAGCTTTATAATAGGACCTCTTCTTTTCTGTAGAAGGATTCAAGCACCTCCCTCCTAGATGTCTGTCTAGGGAAAATGATTGTATCTATGTATGAAATATAGTACATATAAAAATATTAACTCACAGCATTAATCCAAGGTGATAGTCTTTTCCTGTTGAATACTTCAGCATTAATGATGACAGTCAGTAATTTGCTCTGTTAGATTTCAGTATAATTTACATAGCGACCCATCAGCCATCTATAAAAAGACATAGTTTTCTATTCTAGCTTGGATTTTGTTCTTTTTGAACTGACATTTTTGTTCTTTTTAAACTGACAGGAGCTGTGAGAAGTCTTGTGTTTTCCTACTAGTATTCACCACTGCTTCTGTGGAGGAGAAATCCAGTCTGATCAAAATGAAGAAACAGAATTAATAACCTTGATGGTCATGAAAAGCTAGAGAAAATTCATGCTATCAGCTATGTCGGCAAGTCCTCCCTCTTCTAGTTCCCCCCTGACCCAGGAAGGGAACTACAAGACCAGGGAAGAGCATCAGGACCATGACTTGACCCTGTCTGCCCTGAGAGAAGTCAGAGGAGCTTCTGCTTCACGTTTCTGCTGGGGAGGGCAGGCCTTCTTTCCCTTTGGAAGATCTGGTCTTTGTTTGCCATTAATTTTGAAGATAGTGCCCCGATGTGGGTGCTTGGGGTCATTAGGAGGAAACAAGTTGGTGTGTTGCGGTGAGCTGCAGTTACTAAAACCAGCAATGTTAGTCCTCGGCCTGCAACAGAGGCATTATCTGCTGGCATCTTGTGTATTATTAGATTGTACGATATTGTGACGGTAGTGGCCATAGTCAGGTGTGAGAAACAGAATTGGTACATGATGCAACAGGTAAGACTCTTGCTGACATTGTTAACTCTTCAGGGCAAGAGTTCCTCTGCCAGAGACTGATGGCTCCACCGTAATTTAGGAAATCATAAACTCTACAGCTTGTTACCATTTAGGAAGGTGAATCATTCAGCTTTATAAATCTGACAATTTTGCCCTGAGTGTTTTTTCCAGTGCTTGTGCATAAGGAAGTGTTAAAGGTCCTTGTTCAGAATCACAGAATGGCTAGGGTTGGTGTGGACCTCTGGAGATCATCTAGTTCAAAACCCCTGTTGCAGCAGGCTCAGCTAGAGCAGGTTACACAGGATCATGTCCAGGTAGGTTTTGAGTGTCTTCAGAGGAAGAGACTTTCTGGGAACCTCTCTGGGAAGCTCATGATCACAATCAGAGGAGAGAATCCTTTAGCTATGCTGATGTCATATATAAACAAGACACTGCTGCTAGAACCAATATTGAGAATTTATACTTTTCTTATTGATAGAAAAAAATACTGTTTAAGCAGATCCCACATGTAATTCCTGCAGGTAGTGACTGTGAGTCTGGAAGGCTACTGGCTTGTGAGTCCCAGAAAACAAGGTTTCTTTTTGACAGGAAGAATCATTTTAATAAACTTGTAGCCACTCTGTTCTCGCCTCTAACTAGGCTGTCTGAGGCGCCTATTTGCAGATAGACTGTGGCTATGGAGATGAGATTTGTATCCTTCTGTGACAGTCCTTGCATAAACCCACAGAGATACAGGAAATACGAGTAAACATTGTGCTTTTTCCAAGTTCTGTCTAGCATCCCAAGCTTTGATGTCTCCCTCCTCCTTTCTTGTGGAGGCAGTGGCTTTCCTTTCTTTCAAGTTGCCCACTTTCTAACAGCATTTTTCTTGCAAATCGATATTATTGATAGCTCTCTCCTGAGCCTAGGTGCATTGAAAAGCAAGCTTCTATAGAAAGCTTTGGGTTTGTTTGTCCTTCACGCAGATTCCAATACCTGGCTGCACAGGTGCTTTGGCTGTGGAGTCAAGTGTTTGGGATAGGTGGGGGACAGTCCTATTGTGTCATTGAGAGCCACAATATGCTTAATATGCTTCTCACTGATAAATATTAGGCAAAAAAATCCAATTAGTCAATAGGAAGGAAAAAACGTCCAAAGGGTTGCTGCTGCCATTAGGAAGTCCTGGTGGGTTTTGGATACCTGCTTGTGTAGCCTTTTAGCCTGGTGTCATCCCAGTTTGGGAGGCGGGGTCAGGGGTTGTCCCTCAGCTGTTACTGTATTTCACACTCAGAACCTGAAGCTTGGGTAACCAGTGTCTCGAAGGAGTACAGGAACTCAAGAATAATTATTTTCATAACCTGCTGAAAATAGGAGACAAGGTAGAGAAAGCAGTGCGTGGAAAATTAAGGGTCATCTTAGGGAAAGAAAGCAACATGATCATAGTGCAGGGCTCGCATTGCATATCCACAGTCTGCAATGCATTTCTTTGGCTTTTATAATCCTCTAAAGCAACATCCAAAATGGAAAGAGAGGGCGAGGGTCAACTGCTTTAAACTGACAGGTAGGTTTAGATGAGATATTAGGATTAAATTCTCTTCTATGAGGATGGTAACAGACTGCTCAAAGAAGCTGTGGATGCCCCATCCCTGGCAGTGTTCAAGGCCAGATTAGATGAGGCTTTGAGCAACCTGGTCTGTTGGAAAGTGTCCCTGCTCATGGCAGCGAAGTTGGAACCAGGTGATATTTATGGTGTTATCATGGTTTAACGACAGGTGTCTGCTAAGGAAGGCAGGAGTCTCCTTTGGAATGAAGAATGTTAGCCCCCTCCCTACAAATTATTATAATTTTGGATTTAAGGGGGGGCTCTCAGGGAAAGATATGGGAACAGCAATAACAGTTCTTTATTTAGGAGAACTAAAATAAAACAAGCGTGCAGTATTACAAAATAAACAAACCCACAGACAGAGTCAGAATACAACCTGACACCCTGTGGGTCAGGGTGTTGGTAGCAGTCCCATTAAATGGTGGCTGCAGTCCCTCTGGAGTGGCAGATGTGGCTCTGTTGAAGCAGTGATCCTGTAGAAAGGTGCAGCCCTCTGCTGAAGGTCCAGTGGTGATAGATGGGCCTGGTCTTCCTCAGGGAGTCCAGTGGAAAAGGCTGCTTTGGTGTCCCAAATCTCAGGTTTTTATCCAGGTAGGGATGCTTGGCTCCTCCTCTTGGATGGAGCATTTCCCAATGGGATAATGTAATTTTATCAGTGGACTCAATGGCCCATGAGCAGAAGATCTCTCCCTGGAGGGAGGATGGGTCAGGGAAGAGATAAAGAAACTGCCCTAGCTGACTTCTTATCAGCTGGCCTACTGACAGGAGATTACACCACTCCTCACCCCAGCTTCCAATAGATGGTGATAGAATAACACAGCTCTGGTTACATTTTGCACTGCAACCCATGACAGGTGTCTTCCAACACAAACTATTCTATGATTCTATGAAATGTGTATGAAAATGCTGCAAATACCATCCATGGAGGGGTAAAGGAATGAAGAGCTATGTTGGGAGTAAGATTTAGTGGGAATTGCCCAGCACAAGTATCAGGCTGTCAAATATGTGTCATGTGCAATATTTGTGCATCCTATAATATAAAGTACTTGCCTGGAATGAGCCACAGTGTTGAGTCACTGGTGTGTGATGTTGGAGAGCCTACCCTAAGCATGCCCTGCTGAAAGAGACCTGGGTGTTGGGGAGCATATTCCTTGTCACCTATACATTGCTTAGCTAGTTATTGAGGGGAAGAAGCAGGGTTGTAGGGAAAAGAGGAAAGCCTGTTGCCTTTCCTTCTATTAAGTAGTGTTGCTTGTTTAATGGATGGGTAACAGGAAAGGGTGTAAGGGGACGCCATTGTTAATGTGAACTCCTGCAGCTTTTATTATACTTGCACCCGCTATAGTGAGGGTTGAGCAGCTGTTTCCATTATGAACTCCTATTCCAGGGGTTTATAACTTGGTTGTAAAAATTTGCTCCAGGCTAAACTGTAACTTACTGAATCTTAGCCTGGGAGAATTTTCTTAAACAAAACTTCAAAAGAAGACTCCATCTAGTCATTGTACTGCCAACTTGCACAGAAGCCAAATTTTACTGAAAAGCCCTGAGATGTGTTTGTAAAACTACAAGTTGATTACATTTCCCTCCGTTGGATTTTGTTGTTGTTGTTGTGTTTTTTTTTGTTTTTTTTTTTTAAGAAATGGTTTGAACTGCTTGGAAAAATATGGCTGAAGAATGAAAGCGACCAAGGGATGAATGCCATGGTGACTCAGTTGATGTCCATTCAGTCTGGTAGTTGGTGGGTTATGAAAGTTTTCCTAAGAAAAGAGAGCAATGTGTTATTGCCATAGGATGAAAAAGTGCTGGATTTGGTTTTACTCGTAGGATCTATGAAGGTTTAGTCTCTATGTGTATTGAACTGTGCCTACATAATGCTAACGCTGAATTCACACTTGGGGCATACCGTTTCTGAAAAGGTGTCTTATAATATGTGCTTAGCCATATGTGTGTTTAATACCTTAGGCTTGTGATTTCTTTGAGAAGGATTTCAGAATGCCATCACTGGTCTGCCAAAGTTATGTTCAATGGCCTTTAACTGCTTTTGAATAATGCCTCATTGAGGCATTCTTTTAAAAGGTACAGTCACACTTTATAGAGATGTATTTTATCAATAAAAAAGGACCGTATCTTGGCCCTTCCAATTTGTTTCTGCGGCAGTCTATACGCATTAAAAATTGACAGATTTTACTAAAAAACTTAGTAAATGTTGCAGTAATATTATGAAAAACTAAATCTCAATACATTCAATCCTTTGGCTTGCTAAATTGCAGATATCAAGATAATGCGAAACTCCGTCCTCAAGGGTGCCATCATCATCTGTTGTCAGATTTGCAAAACTCTTTAGTTAGATTAAACTGCAAAACATCTTTCCTCAGCTTCCACTGGTAGGAGAGCAAGTTGTTTAGGCAGATTGTTCAAATTATCTGAAGATCTAACTGAGTATTTCCTTTACTTGCTTCATCCTTAGGTGACCTAATGAAAGCTTGTGGTTTCCTCTGGGGCTCAGCATAGGGAGTATGGCCAATGCTGCATTGGAAGATAGGACTGCACTGAAGTTAGATTTGCTGCTTGATATCAGCAGTATACTAAGCTTTGCTCCTGTAGCACTTCTGGATCTGAAAAACTGAATTTTAAATATGATACATTGCTCTTCAAGCTTTGGATGTAATTCAGAATTAAAACTGCCTAAGTGAAGATTAAAATAGTTACAGAGCTAACAAGAATCCAAGTTTCTGTTTGAGCATCTTTTGTAATAATATCTCTGCACTACTGAAAGCCATCTATTCTATTCTTCTTTATCACAAAGAATGAAATTAGTCCATCCTTTGTTAAGAGTATATGATGTTCCACATATACCATAACAGCTTTCTTGTCCACTGCCTCGTTCAACAAGGAGGCAGTCTATGGTAACGAGTACCTGTAGATATTGGTATTTTACAGTGTCCTGATGTCTCCCTGTGCTGCTCCTGGTGTGGCAGTGAATGTCATCACTGAGCTTTCTCTGTCACTAGCTAAGCTTCTGTAACTTTTGCATCATGTTTCTGACTCTAGCATGAGGGATGTTAATTTGTGGTATTACTGTCACTTAAAAGTATACATAAAGTATACATAAAATAAATAAGGGTATAAAGTATAATTATAGCCTGATTACACACCAGCACAAAGCAGAGGATTGCTTTATCCCAAAGGACAAATGTATAATAAAAGTACATTGAATAATTCTGCTTACATGAAAAATAAAGTTATATCTTAATTCTCCTACTCAGAATCTACTTAGAAGGATGCAATCTCAAAATCTGGAGCCTGTTTGTGAAGATAAGATGACACCTTCCTCTCTGGCACTGGCGAGAGTGTAGTGTGAATATGACTGCTCTCCTGCAGCAGTAGTTGCTGCACAGGGTAAAGACCGTTTCACACAGGTAGAGCCATATAATCTTTCTAGGTCTAAACAAACAATTTATTTTCTTGGAAATGAATAAATTAACAGACCAACACAGGGGTCTGGTATTGAGAGCTCCTGTCGAGGTGCTACTCCATTTATCAGCAGCTGCAGTTTCTCTGTTTAGACCTGTAGTACAGGTATAACAAATTGCAACACCGCGATGAACGTTGAAAAATCACATTTTCTCTAGATGAAAAAAACAGGAAAAACCCCATTTTTTCTTCAGGGATAAGAGTAAGCAGACAGCCTCTGAATTAGGGTGTAGTGTGTATAATAATATGGATAGACCATACATCAAAATCTGTTAAAGAAATTTTCTCTCAAAAAAGTCAGGGCTTTTTAATAGATATAACTATGCAGACTAAATATTAAGGTTCATGTGTGGATGAGTTAAACCCTGATCCATCCTTGTCCCATGAAGTACATGACTAAAATCAGTCAAGAGTGGCTGCAGTCACCTGGTGAATGAGAAGGGGTTTCGAGATGTGGGCAAGAGAATGTCCTATCCCATGGCCTATAGTCTGCATATGTCTGACAGACATTTCTGTTGACAATAAGTCATGACTGAATTAATCACCCCGCCAGACAAGGACAAAAAAAGAGTTTGTCAGTGTTTTCACCGCTGGTCTTGTAGATGAAAAGCCCAGGGATCTTATTTGAAAGAAAGAAAAAGGAATTAATAAAAGCTGTAGCAGATGAGAGCAGACAGCAAGGGCTGATGCAGTTTGCAACAATCTCAGGGATTTTGAATGCTCCTGGAGTAGCAGATCAGGAAAGTTAAACTTTCAGACCTTTAGTTAGGACTTATCGTACCTACTCTGACCAGAGCTACACAATGGCTGCTACACCAGTAGCATCTGACACTGCCTTACTTTCCTTTTGGACACAGGCTCCCAAAGGCTATTGTTCATTCATGATGCCTCTCAATGGTGCTTTCTGTGAGATGTTCCACCATGTTTTGCCTCAAGCTTTAGGCCTCTGCTCCTCTGATTTTCTTCCTGTTTCCCAGTCATCTTCATTCTCTCTTCCAGCACAAATACCACCTCCACATTATCTGTCTTGGAATTCATCTGTTGCTCAAAGCAGCTCCCTGTCTTATCTCTATCATCTTGCTTTTTCTCGGGTCCTTGCCACCGAAGTCTTCCATCCAGAATCCTGCCCCCCACACACTCCCATTTTTACTGCCTCTTGGATGCACTTTCTTCTCTTGTATTAGATTTTTCTACCTCCATTGTGCTGTCTGTTGTGCTCCACTATGGCTTCCCCTGCCCTTCCCACAGTGCCTGCCTTTTAATTGTTTTCGACAAGGAGGCAGTGAGCTTTTATCTGCTCCATCACTAGAAAAGCACTGTTCTTTGTAAGGTCAAAAACCTGATGGGTTTCTTGCTTGCATTATCTAAATTTGTGTTACCCACTCTGGTTAATTCCAGGATCAAATAAGTCTTATAAAAGAGATCAAGCCAATGCACAGGCAAAGTGATAGTGTTTTAACTCTAAATGTAGTATTTCATGTTTAGATGATAATTTTTACTGCTCAGGTAGGGTACTGTAGAAGTGAACTCAACCCAGTTAATGACCATAAATAATAATGACGGCATAATTCTTTTGTCTTGTCCTTTACACACACTAATCTGCTCTGACAGCCAGCTTTGCTCTTTTATTAACTCTCCGTCAGCTGTAATCAGTGACGGTGAAGTCAGGCAGCAAAATTTACATGTGCCAAGTCTCACAGTTTTTTTTCCCCTGAATTATTTCAGTCTTCAGTTTTGTGTATCTTTGGGATGGCGGTGAGGAGAAAGCATGGGTGAGAGAGGGCGCAAATGTGCTTTTTGACATGTTGGCTTATCACACTGAACAGCGTCTCGGGACAGCGCTGTCTTTGGATACTCTTTCCCACCTCCCTTTCTCCCACCTATTTTCAAGAAGAGTAAATAGGCTCAGGAATTGAAAGTATGAGGCAGATCCTTGATTAATTATTTTACTTTTGAAAAGTCAGAATCCAGTGTTTGCTTGGGGAGAGGAGGAAGAGCTTAATGGATAATTTTCCAACCCTTGTGACAAAGCCTGAGCCCAATTTGATGTATGATTTATGCCAGTTGCTAATAGATTACCCGGAAGTTGATGATTAAAGTAGAAGTTTCTTTGGAGAAGGGTGAAATAACTGAGGTCAAGACCTCCTAGTGACCTCGAATGTAACTATTACCCTTCTAGGTTTGTTGCAATTGGAGATCAAAGTGTTGGTACAGGAAACATATTTGGTTCTGAGGTTGTCAGTTGGGGGCTGTTGTTTGACAATGAGGTAGATGTGGTGGTTGGAAGGGAAGTAAGGGTTTCTCCATTGCTTGCAGATAAAGACAGGATAAAATTCTCAAACTGCCTTTCAGAGTGTGGTATTTAGATTATTTTTCATAAGGAATTCTTCATCTCATCTCAAGTAGAGTAAAACATCACTTCATAAACTAGTAGGGAAACAATTCAGGCTGTGGATGCAACTTTGAATGTGGCAACAAACTTATTTTTCTTTCTCATTTGCAAAGCTGAGGAACTTTGCTTTATCTCTAGGGATCCCATTGTTTTAGTTTTCTGTGGGTGTATGTTGCATGGGGGGAGAAGGGCAGGAGCCTCAGTACTTGTTACAGAGCATTTTAGAGTTTGTCTTAAAGGAGTGTACATATTCATCATGTGTTAATACAGCAGTGCTTTGCTGGGATGTGAAGGTGAAAAACTAGAAAAGCTTCTTTCTGGCTGGCCATTCATGATGAGCGACTGATGTCTTCTAGGCTTTTTTTCACCTAGACTTTCGCAAGCCTTGAGGTGAGAATGATAAATACTCCTTGTTACTCCAAATGTGCCTCATTTGTGGCTCAGCTCAGTTTTTTAATGAAGAGACCTGTGTTGCAAACGCCTCTCACTGAACGGGAAGTACATCACTAGCATTCATAGGACCACTGCTTTTCACCTCTCTGAGCAAGCAGAAAAGCTGAATTCCTGTTTCCTACTATGAAAAATCATCAATACTTTCAAGTGTCAAGGCAAGTTTCATACCCTTTTTTGTAGCTTTGCTTTTCCTAAGGCCTCCTGTTTTCCTGGTGGTGCTGCTGTTGCCCCAGCTTTGTGTGTTTGCATGGGGGCAAGGGGCTGCAAGTCAGGAAGTGCGGTGTTGGAAGTGCAGGGTCTCACTCCTGCTTGTCTTATTTTTGTTGGCCCTGTGGAGGTGGAGGAAAAGCTGTGATGCCAGACCCCCAAAGTAGAACTGAGCAGTAGTCTTGTTTTTAATGGAATTACTTCCCAGAGCAAAACTTACCCTTTCAGTTGTGACACAAATGTGCTGCCTGGGTTTTACCGAGGTGCTGCTGAACAGTGTTGCTGTGTTTGGGTGCTGCAGAGGTGAACTCTGTACCACTCTCAGTAGATGTGGGTGTCTGACTTGGAGGCTGCTGCCTGCAGACATGGGGTCTCCTGCATGTGTGGAGCCCCAAGTGCTTTGTCTCCAAGCCAAGCCTAGATCCTTTGGAGACATTTTTTAGGTCAGGACTTGAGTTGATGCAGGGCTTTACCACCACCTTGGCTGAAGACCATGCTGTAAAGATGCTGTCCTAAAAGCGAAAACATGGGTGGTATTTCAGGAACACGTTGAAAGATCTGCCTTACAATGTGTTGTTTTATTTTTTTTCTTCCCCACTTGGTGTGTTTTACTGAGCTGATCAAGCTGTAAGACAGCTTTAAATACACAAGGGCTAAAGCTTACTTGGCAAGAATGGGTGCTTGCAGTAGTGCTGGAGTTACCAGAAGGGTTTCATTGTACTATGTAGGAAGGAGTATTGCTGAGCAATACTGTAAATATGCCATGACAGCAGGAACTACAAAAATAGAAATGAAAACTCATGGTAATTGCTCAGGTAGCCTTGCCATAGTGTCCTGGTGGTGTGTTGGTTCCCTTAGTTTTGATTGAAATTACAATAAGGGAGTTACTGAAAAATGACTCTTTGAACAGCAAAATACCTCCTGAAGGGATCGTCAAAACGAGTTTAAAAAACCCCTGCAAGATTAAAAGGGTCCTATTTCTTTTGTATATCACTTAGATGATTTTCCTCATTTTCCAGTCACCTGAGTATCCTAAGTTTCTACTGTACATTTCTGCAAAATGTTCCTCGTTGTGATATGTGTTATTGAAATGTCTCATCCAGAACCCAGGCAAGGTTTTCCTGATTCTCTTTTGTTTAACAAGTTAATGATAAATAAAATAAAATACACAAATGATTGACTGCCCAGTTAAATGTGTTCAGCTTCATTTGAAGTGTACATGACAATATGTGTTTAGATGTGCTGATAGAAGCAGTTTCTGCCTTATTGCCAATAGTAGGCAAAGTCTGCATTTTTTTTTTTTTTACGATGTTGATAAAAGCTAGAGTTGACATCTTTAGGTGTGGTGCAAGCTGTCTACATTCTGGATCCTTCTTCAGGAGAATTTCCAAATCACTGCTGATGCTTGCCTTCAGACTGCTTTTCAAAACTTACGTTCAAAACTGCCTTTCATCATCCACTGAGGTCTAACAGAAAAGGAGTCTTATGGCCCTGTATAAAAAGGCAAGCAAAACCAAAACATATTTCCAGCAGTAAACCCATATATCTTAACACAGCCCATTCTTGTGTAATGTAACACTGATAATACCAACATCATCTCTGACTTATTTATTCTCAGTTAGAAAAGCTGCTCAATTTCCTGTGCCATCTAATAATTTCTTTCAGACTTTATGTGGCTAAAATTGTCAAACTGTGCTGTCCACTGTGGGAACAGCTGTATATTTCAGTACTGCTGCGACAGAGTTTAACAGCAATTAGTTGTACTTTTTCTTTTTGTATTCATAGTTCCCATTTACAAAATGTTCTTCAGGACTAGTTTAATTCAAGACTTTTTTCCATTTGAGGAAAGCTGGGAATTTGACCGAGCTTTTGGAGTCAAGACATAAAATAAAATCAAGTATCAGGAGTGCAATAAAATCATACACCCCGCAGAGCTGTTTTTGTACTCTTGTGAGATGGCTTTATTTCAGTCCAGATAGTTACTGAATGATAATGTTGTGGAGAGGGGAAAGACAAAAAAAAAATCTCTAGACAATAAACCAGATACATTTGTGTTGGGCAGTTTGAGGAAACTATAGCTCACTGCTCCTATTTGTAAGCAGACTCGATTTGAAGACCCCTGTGGACCACTTTCTAATCAGCAAATTTTTCTTAGTTGCAAAATATAACCTGAAGTTAGGATAACAGGCTTTCTCCCTCTTCCTTTCACTGTATTCAAGAGACTTTAAAAGAAGTCCAGGGGTTAGCTGACCCTCCTCCTTTCCTGCACTATGCCTGGGCATGATGGGGCTAGTACTGGGGGAGGAGGGTGTAATTCCACTGCATCCCACTCCAGCAAGCAAGCTTGTGGAGGAAAAGTCGCTGTTATCTCCTCTCTCGGTACTAAGGGTATGGCAGAATTTGCAGTTACACCTGATGGTATCTCAGGGAAGGTGGAGGAATTTGTTCTTTTGCCAGAGCATGTTTTGCAGTTCATTGCACTATTATAAATCACTTTACTCAGCTGTAACTCCTGAATGAGTACTGGGGGTGGAGGGGAGTAGAAAGGGGAGGGTGTGGAGGTTGAGTAGGGTTAACAAAATTTGAAACAGATTTACTGAAAGCTCTTCAAGAGTAAATAAAAAAGACTGCCCAGCTGCTGCTGTTCTGCAACACAGCAAACTATAAGCTAGAAGTCCTAGTAATTAGTTTCATTTGTAGGTGAAAAAAGGTCTTTGGGAATGTCTGGTATTAATTATCATTAAGGGTTAGTCATCATTTCCATTTGAGAAACCTATATTTTTTATTTTTAGCTTTACGTGTTGTCAGCTTACATGCAATTAAAGGACCCTCAAAGTAACTGAACCACACGTGCCATTGGTACAACTTTACCAGGCTGTCCCTGTCCCAGGCCCACAGTGTCCCTGGCTCTGTGGCACTGCAGTGACAGGCTGTTGGTTTGCACTGATAATGAAAGTGATGAGTAGTGCGAGGGCCTCGCTCACACCCTGCAGCTGGCCTGGCTGCAGTGGCAGGACTACCTCAGGTGGCTCAGAAAGAGCCTGTAAATCTCAGGTGAGACATGTAGATGGGGGCTTTCCAAAGCAGAGAGAAATGCTAGCTATCTGCATAGTTTCAGTGGTAAGACTCATGCTCCTTTGTGCTCTGTCATTCCTCCTTTTAAACGATTGAAATTAGTGTTCTACCAAAAATTGCCTCAATCTCTTTTAATTTAAAAAACTCAAACTCCAGGTTTGTTTTTCAGCTTTGCTTTGTGTGGTAGGGTTGGTTTGTGTTTGTTTTTATTTTAAATGCTCTCTTACATTCTGAATTACAGCTGCTGCATGTCACAGCGCTATATATCTGCTACAAATGATCTTTGTTTATCTTGTATGTGAATTTTAAAGTTTTATTGATTTGCACTGTGTTCGTAGGGAAAGGCTGATTTTATGCCTAGTAATTGCTTTATGGTGGGCAATAAGGACTGGAAGAGGAAGGATTTGAGCTGGCTTAGTAAATATGTGAGTGGAATGCTACTTCTGTTGAAGTTTTGCCACCAACTTAAACGTAGCCAGGCTCTTAACTGCTTCTGAGTAAACCACTATAAGATTTTGGTAATTTGATCACCTTATCTCTAAATGGAGCAACTATTAATACTCTTCTGGCAGATTTTCTTAATCCAGGGTAGGAAGTGTTATCTGGCATATGTGATGTAATGCCTGGCTCCTGTGCTGTTCAGTGGAGCTTGTCAACAGAAAATATTTGGGTTGGCTGTTTCTAAGACCTGAAGTAATATTATATCACCTTGGCTAGTTATAACATTAGGCTTTTCATTTATTTCTTTATAGATTCAGGAAGAAATATGATAGCTTTGTCAATAACATGAAATAGCAATGCTTCCAGAGGATCTCTATCCTGGAAGGATTCCCTAACTTTGGTGTATATGGTGTGCAAATTACAATGCCTATGAATATGGGTAGGCAGAAAAAAACCAAACTATTTTGAGATATTTTCCCTCTCATATTAATTAATAATGGCAGAACTAAAAATAGTCCCATGAGTGTGCTGCTTTCTATCATATAGTTAATGTTCTTTCATAAGTTTTTAAAAAAATAAAATACATGTAGGCTTTTTGTGGTTTTTTGATTTGTATGCCTCTCCCACTGACACCAAGAAGTTATCCTGGAGATGGAAACCTTCCATACATAAGATTTTTGTCCTGAAGGAAAAGCAGCACAAAAGGAATTGAAGACTAAAGCAATGGTTACTAGTATTGAATAGCTTTTACATTGTAATTTTAACTCAGATTTACTTACTAGAATGGATTATTTTGAATTATTTCTGTATTAATTTTTCAAAAATCTCCACTCATATGTTACTTTTCTCCTCTCTACTTATTTGATTTATGTACCAAAATGTGTGTCAACTGAATACTCTAAAGTGTAGTCAGCATAATACTGTTCTGAGACATCATCCATATTTCTATTGAGATAAAAATCCTAATGTAAAAAAATCTGTTGGCTGGTATTAATATTAAATCATCCCCTGGGAAAAGCCCTCAGTGCTAATTAATGAATCATGAAACTTGCAGGTTTAAAGATAATATTTGTCACCTATATCTATTCATAAGAAGAACATTTTCATCATCAGATTCCATCAGAAACTACTAATTAAAGCTGCCTCTTCCTGCTCTGTGTTTCAAGACAGCATAGGGGAGGAAATTGCTGCTAAATCTGCGATTTTATTCAGATTTTTCAGTGCAGTCCAATTTGCATAAAGTCTAATAAAGCATTATTAAAATCTATTAACACTTGTCTATGGCAATTAAATTCAGTTTGCAATTTTGAATGATTGCATGTCATGCAGACTGAGATAAGGGATCATGGAGGGCTATCAGAGAATGAATTGTAATCCTGGAAAGGATGTGTGAAAGAAATGTTGTTCACAAGGCACAAACTTTAGGGAAGAATAAATATAATCTGCCTTCTAAAAGGCAGTGAATAACTCTTGGCTCTACAGAGTTGAGATTCAATCATGGCTGCCCTTAGATGTTTATTTTACAATATATATCTATGATATACAAGTCTGATTGAACATTGTGGTATTTTATTATAAAACCTGGAGGGCACTGTCCTCTAGAGAGAACTGAAGATTTTAACTAATATTGATTATTTAGTGTGGACTGTAAAAATCATAAGTTGAAGTGGGGTTAGGGAAAGCAAGCCAAGGCAGGATTTAAAATTTTTTTTATAGATTCTTAAAGGTTTCAGGGGAACTGGTGAAAATTCAAATAACATTTATTCAGAGGACTTTTAAAATTGCTAAGATGTATACTGGATTTCTTCGTTTATTAAAGTTATGACAGGAATGCTCTCAATACAAACTTGTGGAAAGGGTGGGCATTGATACCTGGTTTGCCATCGTGACTTGAAACTCTATCTGTATTTCAACAGTGCAGCTTTTCCTGCTCACCTGTGGATGAGTTAGGGCATCTCAGAGCACTGGAACAAGCGTCCTTGTAGGCCCACTTCCCATCACCCTCGTTCTGACTGCTGCCCTGTGCTGGGAAATGAGGGAAGGGCAAATGTGGCTGCTGGTGGTCCCCGTGCAGCCCAACCCTGAGGGCTGCCTCTGACTGTGTTTGCTCTAGGAGCTGTTTCTTGTGGCTCTGGACTTCCCTCCCACAAGCTGCATGGTCTTTAGGGTGACGAGTCAGGACTGGGATCGTGAGAGTCATCCCTGTGTCAGTGTGATGAGAGCTGGAAATACTGTATTATTTGGAAGAGAAGATTCTTAGCTCTCCCCTGCAGCTGGGACATATCAGGCTGAACTTTGGTCTCTGTGTGCTTGAAGACTTTCACTCCTATACCCCATGTTCCGGGGGAGCGGAGGGAAACCCCAACAATGGAGAGTGTGGTGCTTACGTGTTTGCTTTGCGATGACCTTCCAGGATTACATCACCCTGGAAGTCAGCTCTTTGGCTCTCCCCGAAGAAACTGTCTGTCTCCATCTCAAATTGTCTGTTAAAACCACATAAAGGCTGGATTTAGTTACTAGAGATAACCTTGGCAACAACTTCCTACCAACACTGGTTATGCTTCACTGAAACCAAAAGCTGTGAAAGCAATACAGAGAGACTCCTGGGGCAGGAGATGGTGCTGGGCTACTAAATAATCCTTTTGCAAGGATAAGATAACCCCATGCCTTATCCAGAACCAAATGCAAAGATCGTGGCTTTGAGTTTGTCTCTCTTCCTTGCCGGTGTCTTGTACACTGCTTCACATGCACAGTGTGAAATAATCAGTCAGTTTCCTTGCCACTAGCCACAGTATTTTTCTTATAATCTTGAGAGTTTTAAGACACCCTAATTTAATGGATCTATTTTCTTAAATGAGAAGACTTTTACACAGTGTAGCCTAGGTGGCCATGCAAATGTCTTGGTTGACAGGATGACAGGGTTTATATAATTTTCAGAAAAATTGCTTGGTAGGGCATTTTTAGCAGAAATTTCTTTAATTTATTCATTAACATTTTCTTCTCTGTTGCCTGCTAAGTTGGAATTATGAAAACAATACCAGCAACATTCTGCAGTGTTCTTCAAAGCATTTTTAAAATAGCTTTCCAATAGTATGTGGCAAAAAATTAACTGCACAATATTTTTTCTATTGTGCAATAGAATACAGACAAGTATAATAGAATATAAATGTTTTCTAGGCATTTTTTTAAAACGACCTCCTAGTGCATGGAGGTTGCACCTCTTGGAAATGATGCCATTACTCCCAGCTTTTCCTAGGGGATTGGTTATCTCCCACCATCCAGTGTAGGGAACATGACCATTTTATCTACTCCTGTATTTTTTTTGCATGACCCAAACTGCCTCTGGAGTTGACAGTAACTGAGGGCATGCAAAAAACCAGTAGGAGTGGGTCCTCTGCTGCTGCTGCCCCAAAGGGAGATGGAACGTGATGTTCTCTGTTTCTCGAGCTTTGCTGCAGTTTGAAGAATGTTTATGAGGGGGGATTCAATTTGGCAAAGTGAGTTTTCTTCTTTGTCTGTAAAACTGTTAGCATGAGAAGCATGCAAAACATTCTGAGACCTGGAGTGTCCTGACCGGTCGAACAGCATTAACAGCCCTCTTGCACTCCATGAATTGCTTTCCTCCTTGTTCTTGGGAAGGAGCATACCCTTTACTGTTTTGGAGCAAGGAAGCTGGTGGCACCAAAAACAACCTAGGAAAACTTGCTATGAGCATTGTTCTGCTGCAGCCCAGGCACAGAAATAAAAACAAAGTCTTCAGCACAATATCAGATTTTTCTATACGAACTAGGATTTTTGATAGCTGTTAAAGGGAAAACATCCAGATAAAGTATCTAAAATCTTAAACACCTCTATCTATACAAAGTGACCAGTGGAGACCTCCATCAAAACATTCTTTCTTTATTCTTCCCTCTAAAATTATTAATAACTTCTTGTTTTGATTTTCCTCATCTGGCTATTTCTTGCCATCTGTAGCAAGACTGTAAAACCATTTCCTAGACTGGCAGTGTTTTAGAAAATGCTTAACAATTTTTTTCTTTTTTAATTGTAATGTCTCTTGTTCCTTTCTACTGCTTGCATACAGCTCTCTACATATGTTTTTATGTCTTTCTTTTCTGTTTGCCTGCCCAGTTCTTCTGTGACAACTAGCTGCCTTTGCAAAATGCTTTTGGGTTTGCTTCATACCACATAAAGTCTAGGCAAATGAATGTTTTCTCTAATGTATTTACGTAGACTATTAAGAAGAAAACAAACCTAGGACAAGAACAAAATTAATCACTGGTTTATTGTTGCTTGCCTACAGAACTGCTTTATATCAAACATGTTTTTTAATAAGTAAATAAATAAATGACAAGCGGGAGTACCGAGCTCAGCCCAGCATGAGTATTGACAGTGGTTACTGCTGACAGCTTTTTACTGTTTCCAAACAACATGTTTCATTCCCTTAACTCCATTGTCATAGGGAATAGGGCAATACCAAGCTATTCAGCAGAGATGCTTGCAATAAGGAGCATTCATGGCTTTACTTTTGTCTTGACTTGAAGAGGTTTTGACGAAATTGTGCCGGGAGACTTCAGCCTGGCACCCCCGAGTCAGAGGCCATGTCCACAGCAGAAATTGGAGACCCACGATTTCCCTGCAATGAGACTGAGCTGCGCTATTTTGGGAGAGTGCTTGTTCCCAGCCCTCTGATTTGATTTAATTCAAAACCACCAAGCCAACATGGAGGAAAAAATCCAGTAGTCCCAGTAGCTGCAGAGACGTGTCTCTTATTTTTGTCCAGAGCTTCCATTAATGCTAAGCTGGAGTTACTCACCAGAAGGGGAATATGCTGTTTTATCTTGCCCCAGGGCTTACATAGCTGTGGCAGCAACCCCCTGAATGTAATAGAATTCATGTGTTGGCATAGCTGCTTAGGCTCTGCTTGGACATGGGAACAGGACAAGAAAATAGGATCCAGAAGACAAATTCACCCTTGCTGCTCACCCGTGCTGGGTGTGAATCAGGCTTTAGGTGTGTCTGAGTGCGGTGTGAGGGGCTTGCGCTCGCAGCTGTGGGAGAGCTGAGTGCATGGGGTTTTCCTGAGTCATGTGGGGTCAGTTCTGGTGTGGGTAGGGTGGGCATGCTCACCACTCCCACAAATATAGCAGCTTGACCAGCCTTCCCCTTCTGTATGCCTACCCAGAAGAGTCAGCTAAGTTAAGGGACAGGAACTTCAAATTCTGGGGTTTTTTTGGCTTGTTTGTTTTTTTTCTTCTATCAGACTATCTGAAACTTTTCACTGGAATTTAAAAGCTGTTTTTAATTACAGGACTTCACCTGAACTTAGAGATAATAATGTGAGAAGGGAATTTCAGGCTGCCTTCAGTCAATGTAATTTTTACCTGGGAGGTCAGGAACATTGGCTACGACTTGTACATTGCACTTTATTACTAGAGTAGAAAGAAAGTGAAAATTTTGTTTTCAAAGTTTGTGATGTATCACACTGATTAATGAAACCACATGCAGACATATAGGTGTTTTTTTCTACTTATTTAACAACTTATAAATAAAAGCAGAGAAAAAAAAAATTGAAGTGCTGCTTTTACTTGTATAATATTGGATAGATTTCTGACTTAAAATGCCCAGTGAAGTGTATCTGATGCAAAATGCTTTTATTTTTCTTTATCTTAAGCCAGATGGATCATTTCCCTCCACCTATTCTCTGAGGTGACCTGCTCCCAAGAAGTAAACTATTTTTATTACTGTTCTCTTAATTTTAATGATAGCACAGCACTTAATCTGAACAAGACCATAATCATAGAATGGTTTGGGTTGGAAGGGATCTTAAAGATCATCTAGTTCCAACATCCCTCCCATGGGCAGGGACACCTTTCACCAGACCAGGTTACTGAGGGTCCCATCCAACCTGGCTTTGAACACTGCCAGGATGGGGCATCCACAGCTTCCCTGGGCAACCTGTGCCTCACCGCCCTCACAGTAAAGAATTTCTTGCTAATATCTAATCTAAATCTGCCTTCTGTCAGTTTAAAGCCATTCCCCCCTTGTTCTATCTCTACATGGCTTTGCTAAAAGTCCCTCCCCATCTTTCTCGCTGACCTCCTTTAGAAACTGGAAGACTGCACTAAGGTCTCCCTCAAGTCTTCCCTTTTCCAGACTCCTCTTTCCAGTTGTTACTTAGAGCACAGTGAGTTGGAAGGGAACCATCAAGACCACCGAGTCCAGCTCCAGGCCCTGCACAGGAGACTCCAAGATTCACACCGTGTGCCTGAGAGCACTGTCCAAACACTTCTTGAACTCTGTCAGGCTGGGGCTGTGACCACTTCACTGGGGAGCCTGTTCCAGTGTCCAACCACCCTCTGAGTGGAAAAGCCTTTTCCTGATATCCAGCCTAAACCTTCCCTGACTCATTTTCACGTCATGTCCTTGAGTCCTGTTACTGGACACAAGAATGAAGAGATCAGTGTCTGCCCCTAGCTTCTTCACCTGATGCCTGTTGAAGGAAGTGCTGCACCACAGGATCTACAGGATCTGTGTCCTACATTTTTGGTTGCTGAGTATCACCCAAAGAATGATTCCGTAAAATTTTCCAATAATACTGAATAATTTAAATTGAAATTCATGTGTGCCTCTTTGCAAATAATTTAAAAATGTTTTTCAGGAGTAAGTGTATACTAAAGAGTTTAACCTAGCTGATATATCTGGGATATACTATGGATGTAGTTCCAAAAGCCCTGTTCTTTGGTGTATGTATGATATTTGAGACATGCCTTAACTTGAGCTAAAAATGTGAATGGCTTATTTTACGACTGGTGGAATGGCCATCTTTGTCTTGAAATACCTTGTTTTTGGCCTTGAAATGCTAAAATTATATGGCAAGGTGCAACAGTTGCACATGGAAATACCAGCACCCCCAACAGTATGTGTGCGGGTATTATGGCAAAGGGCTTTGAGGACTAGCTGAGAGCTAGCTATGCACTAGGATGCCTTGGCTTATCAAGAAATGAAGGTGTATGAATAGATTTTGCTAAAATTTAAACAATTTTTTGGGAAATTTTCTTTGAAACTGTTTTGTGATGACATATAGATAGTAAGCAAAATTTTTTTTTTGCCTTTCAGTGTTTTGTTGAAAAAAGTAAGACAATATAAAATACTTCAGAAATTGAGTAAAAAGAAGATGTGTAGGCAAAATGCTTTTAAAATTGACTTTTAAACCACTCAAAAAAGCTTTCAGTTTGTTGTCTGCATAGAACAAAGTTTACAGCTGAAGTGAGGGAAGGATGAAATGGGGGATATTTCACTTGTTTTTATGGAAGCATTAATAAGATAATTAAAAATAAAAACATGGACAAGAGCTAGGACAGCCTCGGGAGTTAAAAATCTGATTTGTGCTAGGACTTAGATTCACATGCCCAAGCAGCAGCCACCAAACAGAACATAGCTCCTACTGATATGAGCGATTACCTGAAACCACAAATTTTTCTGAAAAGGAAAAAGAGAAGAAAAGAACTTTCTTTTTCTTTTTTTTTATGTAAATCTTTTCTTCTGCTTGGAACTAATACCTTTTATTGCTACTGCTGTTTAAATATTAGCTTTTGTAGTTCACTTGCCAGGAGCAGCATTCACTGTATTTCATTAAAAATAGCTGAAGTTCACCTCTGTAGTTTGTATATCAAAAGAGTGCTCTTCTGGCAGCTGTGAGAATGTCACTGTGCATGGTATGCAAAGGTGTAGAAATTGGCTGTATTTACCATGCTGTGCATAGTGTCTGCACACAGCTGCATGTGCATACATGTGTGTGCATTTGTGTTTATCAATGTAGCATTTTCACGGTGACCTTCCAGTGAGGTTAATTCTTATGCATAGATCCTCTGAAGCTGAGTAACAGGAATATATTTGAAGGACAACAGCTTCCACGCCTGTTGGTCTTCTGCTGATTGTAACACTCTTGATTCCTTTAGGAGCATCTGGCAGCTCTGAGACCAGGCAGAGGGCTTGAACAGACTCTGCAGTATTTGTGGGATCATGCTGTGTGTGTGGATTGACTTCCCAGCTCACTGTGCATCTGTGAGGGGGAAGAGGATAAAAAAAAATCAAAATCTATTTATAGTGTTAATGTAGAAGTCTGAATTTCGAGGAATCACAGTAGTTTGTTTTGGGTTTTTTTTAAACTTTGTAGTTGATTTCAAGGAAAGCTATTCCTTTTTCTTTCCTCAAGAAATATTTGCAAGAAAGTATCCTGTTACACTTCCTTCACCACTAATTTTTTTTGGTAATTTTCTCTCCCTGACACATATGCCTCTTCCAGCTCTGTTTTCTTCTGAAACTGAAGCCCCTGTTAACTCCTACAAAATCAGGGCTTCCTTGTGGTCCATGAGGGTTATACGGCATGAATCCTCAATGGTTAAGCTGGCATGTTGAGGTCACCAGAGGTGATATGGATGGGAAATGTGGTGCTTCTCTCTCTTTTTGGAATAATAAGAGCTGTGAGGCAACTGCATGTTCCAAGGGCTATTTGAACACTTGGCTCAAGGCAGAGTAGGATTCTGGGACGACAAGGGTACCTTGTGGAAGGCCACAGCTTGTGATGTCTCTTGCTGCTATGCCATGATGCTTCAACATGATGCTTGCAGCAGTGGCAGAGCCTTGTTTCTCTTGGTCTTACAACTCATGTTGGATCCTTTAGAGTCCAAGGGTGATCTGGGAAGATTTCTGTACTTTGGGACTATAAGTATGTTTCCTTACATACTTTTTTTACATACTTTCCTTACATACAAATGACCAGGTGCTCATTTTCCTGACAACTTTCATGAGCTTGTTGTGGTCAAGGTCTCTGACCTTCTGCCAGCAGTGATCAAAGTCAGGCAGATGCTCAAAAATTGCTGGGAGATACATGGATGGACACACACATGCACGTACTCAGCATGATTGTATTAGCCTTGCCTTCTCAAGAAACAGATGAAAGCTATATAATTTAATGGTTGGATGCGAGTTCTGTGAGTGGTAATGAAAACAATGCAGCCTCTGCCGCACCACACAAAGAGCTGGCTTCTGAGGGCCTCTTTGAAGTGTTGGGGACAAGCACAGCATTGCAGGGGTGAGACGTCTGCAGCGTGAATAAACACGTGTTTAGGCATTGCTTAAGCGATGCTGACATTTGTCTGTACCTACTTGCCATGCAAACATCTGGCTGGAATAAGCTCTGTGGGAGAGAGGCTACCTATGGGCCTTGAGCTGGTGGAGACAGAGGCTGAGACACATCAGTGGCCATAATGACAAGCTGTGGCCCCACATGTGTGTTTTACGTGGTTCCTTAGGGCTTCCCTTTCCATTTCTCAGCCGTTGCACAGATTTCCCCAGTACCCGTTTCCAGAGCCTGCAGTAGCTGACGCAAGAGCTCTGAAAAGTTGCAAGGACTGGAGACTGAAAATGCAGTTTTCAGCTGTCAGACAGAGTAGCTTCTGCAGCAGGTTAGGCAATGCAAGCGGGCAGGTTTCACTTTGCCTGGGTGTTCTACAAATCCTATTCTGGCAATGAGAAAACTGTATCCCATGATAAAAATCACACTGTGGTGTACTTCAAAATGAAGCCAGCAGGAAAAAGTGGGAGAAGTTAAAAATTCTTCAGGAAGAAGAAAGGAGATTTCTGATTCTGTTTCAAATAATCTGACTTAAGCTGTAGGTACCACCAGAGGGGCACATACATTGACTATCTGGCTTCTCTACCAGAACTCACAGTGAAACTGAAGTTAAGAAGGGTCAGGTATAAAAGCAAATTTTACTTTAGAGAAGATCGAGTGTTCGAGCTAGTAATATTTTATATTTCTAGCAAATGTGCACGGGTTTTTCAATGTAATATTATAGAGGAAATGATCTTGTTTGGGCATTGAGACATAAAGAATGCTGCATGCATGTATCTTGAGCTGTGGGAATGCTTTTTGATCTCTAATTACAGACCATTGTCTGAATAATGTAAGAAGTCTGTATTATATAGATATATAAAGCCTCATTGGTACATGCAAGAGGAAAGAGTTTAAACTGTGGGGTATTTGTCCTCTGGCTTTCGCTTCCTTAGTCGTGTAAGTCCCAGATTTCTCTAAATGAGTAACTGTAATAATGTCTATATAGCAGTGTTTTTGTTACTGCTTAGAGGTGTTTCACAGAAGTCATGTACCCATCCACTTTGATGCCCTACTCAAAGATATGTGCTTTGCTCTGCCTATGTTTCTGTTCTGCCCATGTGGGTTTCCGCCTTGTGTGTGTGACTGTCTTCTGGCTGCCTGAAGTCCCATCCTGCTGTGAGTCTTGACTGTAGCTGGACATCTCCCTACAGCAGGGGACTGGGAATGCATCTCCATCCCATCAGACGTGCACGATAACTTTCTATGTGGCTCCATCCCTGGGTTTGTTTCTATGGCTTTAGCATCATTCTTATAGCTGTGAAATTCATGCTCAGTGCAATGGGAGGGATTTTGACAATTACACCTGGACCTTTCAGGAAATAACACTTTTATTTGACATTAGCATCATTTTGGCATTTGCAGCTGCTCATGCAACAGTAAGCTAAGAGACTGCAGTAGGGTTCTTGAAGCCTCAGATCTAGTTAAAGTAATAGTTAATGGCTATTGCAGATTTACTTTGCTTTTGAGCCAAGAAGGGATCAGTGCTGGGAGCCAAATCTGAAAGCTCACCACAACCACATGAGATGGAAAAGCAATCTCTGAAACATATTGATAGCTGCAGATGACAGAAATGATATTTATTGCCATGGACAGTAAAATTTATGTATATTAAAAAAATGCAAACTTTGGAGAACGATGGGAAGCACTGACAGGAAACGCCTTAGAACAAATTCCTGCAAGAAAAAGTGGCTGGAGGAAGCAGCTTCAATGAGAATGGTTTATTTGTTCTGATATGTGGGCCAAATGATAGAGTACAAAAAAAGTCAGATTCTGCAATATAATTTCTCTTCCCCCAGCAGAAGTTTCCTCAACTTTGATAAACAACATAAGTGTTCTTCCCTGCACAGATTTGTAATTAGAGATATTGGTATATTTTCAGAGAAGAGAACTATTTAACAGAGAGCTTTACTCCAGTTAAAGCATTATGGAATGTCCAAAAATGCCTGGGTAAATATAGCCCATTTCTTTTGATCCATTAAAACTTGTACATCGTCCCCCATGTTCCCTCCCAACATGAATTTCAGTGTTTAGGAAGCCTAGCCAAGTACTAAGTGCAATACTAGTATTATACAGTAGAACATTTAAATTGATAGCTTGTCTTTGGCTTTTCCAGCCCTGTTGCTTTCTGATGGTGCTGTCTAAATACTAGGAGGCAGAACTGAATTTTTAGTAAGAAAAACGAGGTAGACTACTTTGACAGGTGAAACAGGTAAACTGCTAGGCATACTACAGCTTAGAAATTTTGGAAAACAGGAACAGAAGTGGTAAGAACTCCTTCATAACTCTGGAGTTATGCAATTCTACTTTAAAAAAATGACATAATATGCTCATTCTGTATGTAGGTGCATGCAATTTATCTTTGGTCTGTCAGGGAGAGGCGAGATTTGCTTCTGGGTTTTTTTTCCCTTGGTATAACAGGTAGAGAAGCTGCAAAGAAGAGAGTTTCAACCAGCTAAACTTGTGTCGAGATAGAAATTCTCTTGAAAACTGTTTTACATAGAAAACTTGCTTTTGAAACTGTACATCAACAAAATTACTTCCTACTTTTGTCTTATCAAATAAGGAGGAAAATTAAAGAAAGTGTAGTATTTTCAACAGAAGTAAAAAATTCTAAAATATTTTAAAGGTGAACATGAGTTTATTACCTGACAGACTGTAGTGGAACATCTTGAGGAAGGCTGGGATGACTGAGTGGCTCAGGGAGCAGAGCACAGTGTTTTGGGACCCCAGCTAGGCATTGAGGACAGGATGAGGGTGGCCAAGCTTTGCCAACATCCAGAGTGACCATGAGATAAAGAAATGATTTAATATATGCATATGTCATATCTAAAATACATTCATATATATATATATAATGTAGCTGAATTTCTTGAAATACTAAGGTAAAGAGAAAAGGGGCTGTAAAGGCCAGAGTCATAGAATCATTAAGATTGGAAAATACCAAGAGCTTGTAATAGAAAAAGTTGATGAAAGAGTAGTTAGGGGAGGAGAAAAGTAAAAAGAAAAACGCTGGCATTTGTCTTATTTTGCAAACTTCACTGTGGTAGGTATATGTTCTAATCATCAAACTGTCAGCTGCTTGTGCAAACTTGCAGGCTGTGACCCCAGCCCAGCTGAAGGGAACAGCAGAGCTGCTGTTGACTGGGGCAGGGCCAGACTCCGCTCCAAAGCCGTGTTTTTTCCCGTCACTAGTCACAGCAAATCCCAGGGGCTCCAACTGCTTCAGGCTTGGATGTGGCTTTCTCCCGGCTTTGGAGGGGCAGGGTGGTGCTTGATGTCTGGCTGTGCCTGCGGGGCATGCAGGAGAAGGGAAGAGGTGGCACGGCTCTGTACCTGTCAGATTTGGAGGCACAGAAAGCGCTGTATGTCACGGCCGTTTAGGCTGCTGTGCACTTAGCACTGGAAGTTTTATAGAAAGGCAAAATATACAATTCAATTACAACTGCTGCAATGCAATCCAAGTTGATCTAGTTTCTCCCACATGAGCTGACCACAATTTTAAGCTTGGCATAGCCTGAAAGCTTGAAGAATGTATTTCCAGTAATTGCCAGGCCACTTCATTGTTTCTGTGTATACATAAACACTGGGCTGTGATCATAGTGGTCATGCTTGAGCTGCTATCTGAAATTCACTTGTGCTATAGGGATTGACTAATCTGGTTCATACTGACAGCAGTTTCCATTTACTGTATGAGCTCTCTTTGACTGTTAGCGCCGCGCGACTCCAGCTAGACTCGGAAAACAAAAACTGTTAAGAACTACTAGGCACACGAGTCACGCAGCAGAAACCCATGTGTCATCACAGGGTCCGTGACTTGTCAGCTCGGGAAATCAGGCTGGCTTGCAGAAGATCCATTTATAAGATGCCAAGACTACCAAACACCTAGTGAGGAACAACAGGCAGTCATTTAGTCTTAAGATATATGACAGAGGACTATCAAAGGGTTGGTCTTCTGCAGCCCCAAGACATGCTCTTACTTGGCCTACATAAGCTTCTCCCTTGCTTTCTGTTTCTCTGAGTACTGTGTGTAAGAATATTAATCCCTAAAATCTGCATGCTTTTGTTCCCAGCCAAAGTCCCCTGTGAAGTTGGTAGGTTAGGGATTTTTTCCTGTTTCAGTTTCAACCCATGCAGCTGTTACAGCTTCTTTAGTGCTGGGAAAAATAAAGCTCCCAGTTAAAATTGGGTGCACTTCTTTGTTCCTTCCTAGCAAATCTATTTCTTTTAAGTTTTTGTCAGGATATTGATTGCTGGTAATTTAATGTGTCTCAACCGTGAAAAGCTGTTATGACAGTTTCACATGCTATTGCAGTCTTTTATTTCCCCATTCACAGACAAAAATGGAAGATTTTCCTCACTGGACTATAATATATAATTCATCTAACATTACTCCACTCAGTAGCCGGCTGCTGCAAATTTCAGCTGTTGGACCATTATTTTAAAAGAGCCTAGTCTGTAATTATTTGACCTGTTCTTTGTTAAACTTCCCTAAAACAATTAGCCCAATTAAATCAATCTTTAGGTAACAAAGCCAAAATTTATGGAAGGATGTGATTAATTACTTTGAAATTCTGCCGGTATAATTTAGCTTACACTTAGGGGAGAAGTGGAAAAATGTTTGGCATCTTCAGCATCCCTGCCAGTAACATCACAGGAGCCGAGGTCTCTGTATAACACAGATAGAAATAGTGACTTTATTTCTACATTTTTGCACACCCCTGGTGCCAGTCCAGTCCCTGACAGCTGTCACTTTGCTAAGAAAAGCAAAACTTAACATCTCTTAAGCCCTCTTCCTGCTACTGCTTCTCCATTTTGGGTTGAGCTGTCCCTGCTGGGGAAAGTGGTTTTTCCAAGGTCTCCACACTGCTGTGTAGAGCGAAATGGAGACCACTGGAGGTCCATGGGCAGCACCCACTGCTTTTCTGTGGCTCCCATCACAAAATAACAGGCTTTTTCTGCTGCCAGCTGGTGTGACTCAAGAAGTAGAAATACCTAGTGTAGCCATTAAAACTTAAGTGCTCTACACTTCAGTACGTGAAGGACACTACACTAAGTACATGAAGGAAGTTATACAAGGAAAATAAGATCATATTTGTATTTGCTTTTCCTTGAGGAGTCTGTGCTGCATTATGTACCCTGTTGAAATAGTGTGCCTGACCTCAAAAATGTTAAAATTAAGAGTTAACACCTTTTGCTCAGTGCTGGCAGGGGGAGTTTTCCACATTTTTGTTAGCAGCATCCCCAGCTTGCCTCCCACCCTCCCCAGCATTGACTTGCCTCTCCTGGTGCCCGACCAGCAGTGGCTCAAGGCTTTGCCCCTGTCAGTGCTTGACTGCTCTCCTGGTTTGAATGAGAGGAATGAATTGGGGTGACACGTTACTGGTTGATCAGTATGAAATGTTCCCAAATTATTTGTTGCTCTGGTTTATTAGTGGCAAACTTAATTTGCCCCTTCTGTAGATCAGGGGAGCTGGGTGCAGTGATGTAGCAGTAGATAACTCTTTTCTGTCTCCAAAACAGATGTTTGTGAGATAGTCTCTGATGCAAAAGTCTCTTCACACCGTTAGATTCTCCACATTGCTTTTCTTTAGTTGGATTTCAGCTCAAATACTATAGGGAAAAGTAATAGATTAAGATGTGTCACCCAAAGCAAAGAGTGATTTATTCTCTAGTTAGTTGATATTGATGTGAAATTATCAAGTCCATTGTTAGTGAAAGCTGGCACAATTTTAGTCCAGCTAAATTCAAATATATGGTTCCACAGAAACATGACAAAGTACTGCGGTGATAGTTACAGACATACAGAATAAAGGAGAATTTATGGGTGTGGGACTTTTTTTCAATGGCAAACAAGGGCCAATTTGAAAGAAAGAGGAGGAGGGAAGAGTTCAAAAAATAAAGAAGTGATCCAACATTCCATATGCAGAGAAAACAATTTCCATGCCTCTTATCAAAAATGTGTTAAATCAGCTAACATTGATATAACTTCAAGCAATTAGGAGCATGCTAATAATGATATGAGTCTTCAGCTGTAAATAATTACGCTGCCTCAAGGCTATGCTTTAATTTTTGGCTTGCTGTATCTATAAACAATAATCAAACTGCAAAGCTAGTTGTGTTGTTTTTGTTCACAATTTGTGAAATGATTTCTGTACCCTACAGTGATGCTGATGGCTATTTTGACCTTCAGGAACTCCGGCCTGTGAGGCTAAGAGCTAATGTGTACTTCCATCGATCTGAGTTACAGGCACACAGCAGGTTCCTGTGCCTGTTCTTCACAAGTACAAAAGCTGCTATCGTCAATCAGTGTGTGTTGTGAAAAGGGGGCTTGCTGCTGAGACTCAATAAATAGGGACATTAGGAGGAAATGTTATAATTGCTGCTACCCACATCTTGTTAATGAGTAATGTACAGTTAGACTCCATGCAATTGCAGCTAAACTGTTTATACAATTTATTCTTATGTTGCAACTAACATTTAACATAATGAAGTATCATAATTGCTGCCATTAAAGTCAAGATTAAGATTTGTTTAATTAGAATTAAGAAAATGTAGAATAGACTTTGAAAATGTAGGGTTTACTGGGTAGAATGTGCAGCATGTAGGGAATTTCAGAGAATGGGTGTTAAAGAGCTTTGTTTGTACAAAACCCATACTGATGGGTCACGATTCTCCTGTCACCCTGCTTTTGGAGCAGCTCTGTTGAAAAATAAGCAGCACGATGATGCAGGTGTAAAAATGGAAACACAGGCTGGCCTTGACTTCTGACTCTGATCTTAAATCCTCTGATCAACTGTAAAACAATATTTGTTTAGAAGGCAATGTGTATTCCTACTATTAGAAGGCTTCCTATTTCTATGTCAAATCACACCATCCAAATATAGACCCTCTGTTTTCTTCCTGATGGGAATCTGAAATAACTTTGCATTAATGGGGAATTAGGAAGGGAATGACTCCTTAGACGTGATACAGAATGGTCGTGTATATGTAGTGTTTTAGGAATAAAGTAAGTAATTGCTCTTAACTCTCTTAAAACACTTTACAAATAGAAAGTCAGATTCAAAGAAGTACTAGCATTTGGGAAAAAGCGGAGGCTAGAGCCATAAAGTAGCAACTGTGTGAGATATTTGAAAACTATAATTGTCTTTTTTGAATGTAACAACATTCATACATGGCAGAATCTTAAGGCTTATAAATTAAAAAAAATCCCTTGTCTGATTTTTTATGGAACAGAATAGACAATACACTGGAAAAGTCATGTTTTTTTTGCCACAGCTCAATTAGCTGGGAAGGACCATTGGGTGGGATAGCTCTCCCAGGGTTCTTATGTCCACAGGAAACACCAATACCACCATCAATAACCCCACTTCCATGTAGAGAAAAGTTTTCCCATATGCAAATAGTGTTATGGTTTTGGTTTGACTAAGAATTGAATATTGATAGAAGAACCTGTGTTCTGAAAAAAAAAAAGAAAATTGCAAAATTTGTTTTGCTTTCACATTGTGATTTGGAATTTTTCTTCTAAAGGCAAAGGGGCATGATGTGACTAGATTTAGTGTGAACTACTTACCTTGGTGTTGTAAGGGTTAATTGCTTTGTTTTGGATGCTGTGAATTCTCTTGTGAACAGAGTGATTTACAGATCATAACTTGCCAATATAGGATGCTCAGGAAAAACATAGATATTTTTATTCTTTTCATTATTTCTAGAACATTTAAAGAAAATATGTCTTACATTCGTGTTGCATTTTCAGCTTACTGAGTAGATTTGTTACTGTAAAGGTTTTGATAATGGCATATTAAGAAACTCACTGATCATAAATGCTGTAGTCAAATGTGATAATTTATGCAGAGAATAATTATAAATGACAAATAGAAACAAAGGCCAATTAGGACGATTACTGTTGTAGTGTCAAATCAAATGAAGTTTTTATCATTCTTGCGGTCTCTAAAATAAATCACAACATAAACCTGTTGGTTAGCATTTTGAAAAAAATGATCTGAATAACTCTGAATATTGTTATGGTGCTGAAGGTTACCGACAAAGTCAGTGCTGGTTATCTGGGATTCAGAAGCCGATTGATTCCCTGTAGAAGGATCTCTATAAATATGGAATAAAATTGACACTGATTTCCCTTTTTTTTTGGGGGGGGGAACCCTTGTACTTTAAGATAAGAGCTATATTCAAGATTTGATTAAACTTGCAAGATACAGTGAGCTGTGCATTTCTTATGTGTAGGTTTTTTGGCTTTCTTTCAAAATACACAAAATAAACCAGGAGCTCTGTGGCAGCATTGTTAAAGGCTGTTTTTTTAAAGGACAATGAAACATTGCTAGCTGAAACATGGTAATCTTGTTCTTACACAGGAGGCATGCACAAGTAACATGGATTCTCCCAGAGCCATCACTTGTTACCGGAATGATTTTGTTTCGAAACCTAAGGCCCATTTATGGTTCCCTTGTCTGAATTTTTGGAGATGTACCGAAATATTTCCATGGTTCTTTAAAGACCCTTTTCACCTCACAATTTATTTTCAATTATCCTTCCTATCTGGAATGCCCAATTCTGAACTGGCTTGGAGAATCCCCTGCCTTTTCTTTGTTGTCTGTTAATTAACGGGACCTTCCCTTTTTAGCCCAAATCATGGCTCAAGGTACCAGAGGTCCTGTTCTCTCCTAACCTCAAAACTGTTGTGCCAGTGGGAAGCCTGAAGGTTAGGGTTACCTGGAAGGGGACTGGAAAAAGCTGTCTTGAGTTATCTAATGAGGCCTTGGTAATCACAGCCCATGACTAATCCAGAGAAAAATGTCTTCTCTGAGTGCCTATAAGAATGGAGCTCTGAGATGCCGTGCCAAACCCCTCTTGAAAGCTATAAAGGCTGGTCAGGTGCACTGTAATGTAGATCTTCTCATCAGTGTCCTAGGTCCCTGCAATAGCAGGAGGTTTTCAAAGGTAACTTACCCTGGTGGTTACAGGCAGGGACAAAATTTACTCCTCTGGTTATTGCTAAATGGATCTAAGAGAATTTCTTGCCTGACTTGGGGAGTTAAGTTTAGTCCTGTGTGAGAAGAACATACCAGGCAGATTTTTAATTGCACTAGGATTGCCAGTCTACCATGTCTCCACCTATGAATTCTCTTTTCTTCTTCTTAAAAATCCAGCTGGACATGAAATAGAGTAGGGGAGTAAAAACTGCCTTTGCCCTCTCATTTGCTTACAGCTGGCAACCAATAATTTTACTCTAGAGTGCTCCAGTTCCCTTATTTAAAAAAAAAAAAAACAACATAAAAATATATTGTTCTGGAGCTTCAGGCAGATACTGTAGAGGTGAAGTAGACACACATTAAGTGGTATTTTGCATAAATCAGAATGTATTCAGCATCTTCCTTTCTGCCCTTTGGAGAAGACCCTTTCCTGAGTAGCACAGATTCACTGTGTTTTACTTAGCTGAGGCTTCACTGGGAATTACTTTATTTCCTAGTCCTGCTGGGTGTGTTCTTGTGGGGTTAAAAATATGATGAGACTAAGCCTGATGCAAATTGTGTCTCCATTGATGCTATTGTGCCAGAGTAGGTAGCACAAAGGGTTTCTAGCTGAGTGCTACCCCACTGAGCTGTGTTGTTGCAGCTTTCTTTGTCCGTGGCGCCTGGGATGCCGGTGTCCTCAGCTGACTCCAGCTGAAATAGGCAAAACAGCTCTTGGCAAATCTTCGTGTCCCACTGCAGGGCTGTGCCCACAGCCAGAAGGAGAAGCTCAAAAATGATCTAACCCACCCTGCCCCCTCCTCAGCCAGACCTCTGTTGGCACCCCATGAAATTAGGGTGTGTGACCCCTGTCACACCCTGTGAAATTATTCCCGTCTTTTATATCTCATGAAAAAGGCAGCTTTCCTTTTGCTGAACTTGGCCATCTGGTACAAGAAAATAATAGCACAAAATATATTTGTCCTCTTGCAGCAGGAAGGGAGAACTAAGCTGTTATAGAATGTCTCTTTAGCCAGGAGTTCAATGATAATGACTGCAGAGAAGCAATTTTAGTACTTCCTGATGATTACAGGTTTATAGTTTCATAATTATTTAATGCTCGCTAGATATATCTATTTAAGCATGCTTCTTCTGATGCAAGATCTCTTGCTAAGCTAATTTGGAGTGACTCCCTGCCAAATCAATATCAATCTTCTGGCAAATATTATTAAATATTTGTTTGATACCTATTTACAAGTAGGAAAATAATTTTGCTGCCAAGGGATTGTAAATGTGTGAAAAAACACTCTGACAGCTTACTTCACTCACTGCCTACAAGCCAGCGTCTGCATGCCAAAGTTGGAAGACTAAGATGAAGAACATAATTAAGGAAACATATGAAGGCTAGCACAGGGTTTGAGATTAATTAGCTGCGCGTCAATAATCTCATCAATATCCGATTAACAAATGACACATTGCCCAATGAAACATATTGATTCATTCACACTGCACACTGTTAATAAATTGAAGCTGCTTTGCTAAATGAGAAAGCTGACAAAATAATAGCTTCCTAATACTTCTCCAGTATTGTGATAAAAATGTAAAATTAGCCCAAAGTATAGTTAATTTAGCAGCACTGTCACTACACTTGTGAAACTTGTTAGCACAATAGTGGGGAAGTTTTTTTATCACCTAGTTGTTAGAATGGATGCATTAATATGTGCATGTATGCAAAAGTAAAGATGGAAATGTTATCTGTTTGGAATGGAATTCTTAGATAATGTGATTTTTTTTTTTTTGGCAGAGGTGACATTAACCTGTATAATCTTGGGACCTGAGTTTTAATGGGCACTTTTTGTTAAATACAAAGTATTAGTTTCTAAGCCTAGTGTTCACTGATATTTTTTCTTCACGCATTTAAGCAGAAGCGGTATCAGTGTTTTGTGTTGTGAAGACCAGATTTAAAAAAATATTTTTGATGAGGAAAATTCCAAAATCTTGAAGAAAGCAGATGTAAAAGTAAAGGAGTTCTCTTTTCCTTCCTATGCATTGGGACATCCAGTGTGCTTCTACAAAAGGAAATCTATATAAAAATGGGGAAAACGTCTGCAGCTAAAATGTACTATTTACTTGTCTTATTAAACTGTCAAAAATATTTGAAACTACAAAAAAAATTCAGGAACATAAAACATTGATTGCATGTTTTTGCTCTGGGACTAATACTTCCTCACTGGTTTCTCAAGATATTTGAAAGAATACTGTAACGGCACTACAGCAGTAGCAGCTTGTATTGGATGTGTTATGCTTCAACAAAGCATTTGTTAGAGGGATGGAAGAACCACCACAGTTATCAGGGTCTGGACATGGTTTTGTTCTGCACAGCAACAGGAAAAATTCCTTCTCTTGGTTTTGTGGAAGGTGATATTCTTGTCCATGAGCTACTTGGTAAGACCAGTGGGGCTTCATTTTTTCTGGTGTATGTGCTCTTGGTTTTGTTCTGTTTTGTGGAGTTTTTGTTTTGTTTTGTTTGTTTGTTTAGGTTTTTTTGCTTTTTTTTTCTTTAATTGCAGATTTCTTCCAGCCAGGTGAGGAAAGCCAGGTGACCTTCTCCCCCCCCTCATTTGGCTACCCACAATTTCTCAAGCTCCTTTGGTGTGAGCCTGAGTTGCTGCAACAAAACAGCTGTGTCCCAGCTAATTCTAGCTGTGCTGGTGTTTGCAGGATCTCACCAGCACTCCCTGCTGTCACCTGTCAAGCCCCAGGGTGCTTACAGCTGCCAGCCACCTTGGTGGTGGGTGCCCCTTCCCACTGGCAGTGGGAAGCAGTGGGTACCTGGAAGCAGTGGCTGGTCAGTGTCAAGGGCACTCAAGGGGCCCAGGGGGAGCAGGGCACAAAGCAAAAGATTGATTTAAACTTTCAAGTTATCTGGACCACTTTCTAGGAAATTTGGAAGGTTTGAATCCAGAGGCCAAACAATATGCTTTATTTTTAATAATTGCAATGCTCCTGTTAGGGCTTTTTTTTGAGTCATTATTATGCATTCGAAAAACCTTAACTGTTAGACCTCACAAAAATTTATTACTGTGATTAGAAATTAGTGATCAAAAAGGCTCATTTCAGTACTTGCCTGTTGAAGATTGTCCCTCCACAATGTGAAGTGCTATTTTCAACAGGACTTTCAACAAACTGGCTAATGTTTGGTCCATCTGTAGCTTAACTAATTGTCATTAACTTTTTAGGGCTCCATGATATGCTGAATAGCTTGGAACAACTAATGGTTTTATTAGCAGTCTTAATATTTAGAGTTCCCTGTGGAGTCGTGTATGGTTCTTGATGAAACCACTATTTACAGGATTAAAATCTCTTGGAAAATTCCAATCCTTCTGACTGCGCTGGAATTAACATCCTTGCAGTCCAGCTTGGGATAAAAAAGGACTTTAAGTGAGGTGCAATACTTAATTCATTAAAAGAAACCAGAATTATGTCTAAAATGTCAACAATCAGAGATGCAATTTACCAACTCCTACTCAAAATCAATTAAGGGTAGCCTGCTACTGCAAACTGTTATTATTTGATTTGATTCTGTGTTGTCTTAGGAACAGTCCTTGTAAAGAGTAATTATTTGAACATAGAGGTACATGGATACTCCTACCAAATCAGTGGCATTGGTCCTAGTATTTATAATCGTAAGTCATGAAGGATTCCCTTGTAGCCAGTCTTGTCAGAGTGTTAGGTGGTACTTTAAGGGCTTTATCTAAAAATCCATACATGAGTAGAAGTTGACTAACAGGAAAAAAAAAAAGAAAAAAGAATATCTTATTGGGTCTCTGGCTATGTTTACAGCCAGTGGCAGTCACTGTAAGAATTTAATTCAATTTCATGTTAGGAAATTTTTGTCACCAGTTGGTCTGATAACCAGCTAAATTCATATCATGTTTCACATACACCCACTGTTTTAAAACTTAACCTGAAAATACCCTATTTTCACAGGTATGCTCAATTTTCTGAAGCACTCACATATTAAAAATTAGCGAGCTGAGGTTTGTCTTGATACCTTCAGGCTGAAGGAGCATTTGGAGAAGTCTCTGGTGTTATGCAACTCCTTGGCATGTGATGTGTTAAACTATGTGATTCTCTTACCTCACTTAAAAGAAGTCAGTGGTGACCGACTGCAGCTTCCACTGAAGCAATAAAAAGTTTCAGATCCTTCTGCTGTGATCTGAATGCTGTGATCTGTGGAAGCTTTGCATGCTTTATCCTCATATAAATCACGTTAATATCTCTCTCCATCATGAAGATGAGGAGAATCCAGGATCAGTAACTTCTCTGAGGGGCACATGTCCACCAGATATCAGGAATGGACTCCAGAGCAGTTCAGTCAATAGCGTAGCTCCTGACAATAGTGGCAATATTTCAAAAGCAGTTAATAAGGGTGAGGATACACATCTGCCTCCAGGGAATGATCCTCAGAAACCAGCAAGAGGAAAACCTAATTGGAAGTGTCAAAAGAGGAGGGAAAAAAATTAAAAAATAAAAAAATCCATTGCTGTTAGACCTATGGCTTGCTAAGACCTGAAGGAAAACTAAGTGAAGCTTATGAACCTTAGTTGGTGACTGGGGCTTTCTGCCATTTACCTGACAGTCTCTCAATGAAGCTTTGTCTTGTCACCAAAATGGGGATCTAGTGGATATTTTCTTGTGCACTTCCTATTTATTTTTTTTTTTTACCTGCTCTAGTTACAGTGCATTTGAATATCTTTATAATCTTTCTTGAACATAGCCATGGCTCTAGAAATCATCTTAAATGTCATGATTTAGATAACTATCTTGGAGAAGTGTGCCCTCCTTCCACCTGAACTTGTACAGACCATCCAACTCCTTCTACACATTTCATCTTCACTTTGAAAAGGACTAAGGTGATCATTCAAGAAAATGAAATTAGCCTCACAACTGGCATTGCTCCTTGGTTTCTCATAATGGAAAAGTGCTAATAGCAACTGGCATCTCCAAAATTTTTCCTCAATGTGTTTTTCCAATCTTAGAGACTCCCTGAGCAAGTGGTAATGTGTGTGTGTTCAAAGGCTTTGCTGGGCTTCTCTTCCAGGAAGGATTCTGCTTGTTTCTAAGCCTGTGTAAACTTGTGTTACACACAATATCTTGTGACATGAGTACGGAACTGTGCCACGTGTGGGAAGTACTCCTCTTTATTTCAGATCTTCTCCCTGATTATTTCATTGGGTGACCAGTAGTTCTTGCATTGCAACAAACAGTGAGCAATGCTGTTTTTCCCAAATCTCCTGCTGTTTTATAGATTTGGCAGATGCCCTCTCAGATCTGTTTTGCAGTCAAAAAATTACAGGCTATCTAATTGTTTCTTAGACAGAAACTATTCAATATCTTTGATCTTCTTGCTTTCCTTCTTATGTATGCTTTCTAGTTTTATTGTACCTGCATCTGTGCTCATGCTTGCTATTCTAGCTGTGCATCAAAGGTTGATTTGACATGCAGAATGAGATAGTGGCTGTTGTCTCTGTAGTAATTGGCAATAAGTTATCAGACTACCTAACCACAACCTGTGCTGTACAGTCTGTGGCACAGTGTTTCACCTGTGCTGCATCCAGACTTTAGTTCTGCTGTAATTCATGTAGACAAAGAGTCATTTGCATTTCTGCAAATGACTTTATTCTGCTACCTTTATATAGTTTAGTGTTTCCTATCATCTTACTCTTTCACCTGGCTCTGTTATTTTTTCTTGGCATTAGAAGGTCCTGGTGTATTCTGTTTTTTGCTTTGAAACCTTAGCTCATTAGTTCAGACCATAAGTTTGGCAGTAATTGGTAATGTGGACAAAGGACTAATAAATAAGTCCTAAGCTGCTGTTTCCATTGGAAAAGATTTTTAGAAAAGTGAGATAAAAAATGATTATTTTGTCCTTTTTTTTGCTGTTGTAGGGGACATCAGGATGCTGGATGTGTGACACTTCTGCTTCCTCCTTTTGAGCGCCTCTTTCAGGCATTTCCGGAATTCTGGGCACAGACCACACCCTGGCTCCTTGGTGTTGATAGGCACAGCTTCACCCGTTCTGCCTGCACAGGTAATGGCTTCCTTTGGGTCTGTTAGAGCCCCAGCTTTTAGGCTTCATGCCTTGTTCTCACTGATCCCAGCTGTCCGGAGCTCACCCTCCCAGCCTGCCTCTCATCTTAAACACCTGTTAGTTCCAAGTTGATGAGGAGGAGAAGATCCCTTGTATGCCACGTTCCAACCCAAATGACCAATGGGAGGGGGATGTGTGATGATGCTGTGTCCCGACAGAGTTTTCTCTAGGGATAGGTTTTTATTATATCTCTCAAACTCCCTGTGCTGTATGACTGGTTGTGGGGATACCCTTTGCCTTCCATCAGGGAGCAGCACAAATGTGGTGGTGTGTTGCCCTGGGGTTCACAGCTGAGAAAGAAAGGCTGAATATTCTGTGAGGGTACCAGCAAATCCTGTGCCTTGTTTAGTAAGGGGGTGGGGTTCCTTTTCTTTTTACTTTTTGGCAAATGGAGACCAGGCTGAAGTAATTATAGGGTGATAGAATGGCTGGGATTTGAAGGGACCTTAAAGGTCATCTAGTTTCAGTCCTCTGTGATGGGCAGGGACACCTTCCACTAGGCCATGTGGTTGAAAGCCTCATCCAACTTGGCCTTGAACACTTGCAGGTGTAGGGCATCCACAGGTGCTCTGGGCAACTTGCTCCAGTGTCTCATCACACTCACAGTAAAGAATTTCTTCCTAATACCTAACCTAAATATAGTTTTTCATGGCCTGAAAAATGACTGATGTTAAAAGCCATTGTTTTGTTCACTGATGCTGGGCAGTAAGGAATGGGGATGGAGGAGCCAGTTCTGTGTACAGAGCTCCAGGTGCTGAGGGGTCTTTGCTGTACATCAGATACTGGCTCGGCTCTCCATCTTCAATATGGGGTCTGCAAACTTTCCATGTGCCCTGGTACTCTGCTTCTTTTATCTCACTTACAAATGTTTTGGGAGATGAATGTCTCTTCCAAAGTGTTGTGCACAAAAATTCCTGACATAGACACTAATACATGTGGTGTCTCTGGACAAACTTGTTAGATACATACATAGTGTCACTAAAATTGACCTAAAGCTAGTAGGGTAAGCAGCAGAAATTCAGGGTTTCCTTCATATAAACTCTGGCTATTATGCTGTACAGCCTTTCATTGCTTGATGGTAACTTACTGAAATGGTAATTCTTAGAATTAGACATTCAAAACAAAAGGCTTTTTTAAAATAACCAAATCCAGCAATCACAAAGAATGTAGCTTTTGAAAAAAGTCTTCTTTCCTTGAATCACATTTTCCTGCTAGTCCTCAGCCCTTTATTGATGACAGATACAAAAGGCTGTTGCTTGTGTTAGTTGTAAACTTCCCTTTGTCAGAGCCCTTTCCACCATCTGTCATTGCATAACTGTATGTTCCCAGGTTTGTAGCTCTAATGTGTTTTTGCTGTTTTGTGTACAGTACGTTACAAGTTATAAAAGCTTGAGTAAATAATTCATGTAAAAACCTTTGTAAATATTGTCAAACTGTGGAATAAATGATTTACTAAGAGGTCTCTTGGCTCAGCCTAGCAGCTTTATTACTGCAAATTGTTTTGTAAACAACCTCCTCCCCCCACCCTGTATTTTTTCCATCAAGTGTCTTTGTGTTAATTCTATTGCTAAGCACTACTAAGATGCATTTCAATCACCATAAATAATGCAAAGTCAGTGCTTTAACCACCTGGAGACTCCATTCAGAAGTCAACCAAAGATGTAGTTTGTGTGAGACCCTTAAGGGTATATATTTTCAATGAGTGTAGAACAGTGTACTTCCCACTGTTTTCATAGCGGATTGTATTTGCTGGAGATGGCTCCATTTCAGCTGGAAGGTGGTTTCCTGGTAGACCTCAGGTTTCCAGAGAGCTGGAACCTGTGCTTCATTTCATGTCCTGTGAATATTCTGCAAACTGTGTTTTGCAAAACAGATCAGGACCTAGGGTTGTGAGAGGTAGTCCTGAAAAACGTTGGGTTTTTCCCCCAGCTTTTTAATAAAGTGTTTTCTGAATGGTCAGAGAGAATGTAATCAAAAACATTTGTTGTAAGTGAATAATATGACTTTACTTTGATGTATTCATGAGCCCCTTGTTAGCCTTCTGAAAACACAACTGAAAATGAAATGTTTCTTCAATAATACTGGAATAGGAAAATGTGTTACATCTGAGTCCTTATGGGTAGGCATAATTGTGTGGCTACATGTGCTTGTTCTGTGTTTGTCCTGTGAAATACAAGCACACTTGACAGATGTCAAACCCTTGGTGAGCAACTGCAGGGATCATGATACTGGGAGCTGTGGACAATTCATGTCAGAATTTGAGCTTAGGCTTGAGCCACTACACGTCTGAATATCCATATTGGCTACGTGCTATTTTTCCTGCTGACTCTTGGATGGAGTGTGCAGTCATATTTTTCTGACAGGAAGAGACAGGCATTGCTGGAGAGAGCACATCACAGTGGACTTGTGTCACTGCAGGTAGGACAAACACAGGCTCTGGTAGGTGTCCTGGCTCTGAAGACTCAAACAGAGGAGAGCACAGCTGCTGGATGAGATGGACGTGGCCAACTCATCTTCTGCTCAAGGGAGACATGAGCTGCAATGGTCCTGCCCAGGCATGTGGTGCAACAGTTGCAGAGGAAGATTTGCAAGCATGAGGATGATGGGCAGCTGGAGGATGTGGGGATAGTTTTAAAGTGATCCCAGGAGCTGGTGGCATTTCCAGGGAAGCGGAACAAAGACATTTTGATGGCTGCCTTGGTGACCTTCTTCCCTTGTCATGTCAACTCATCTCGTCACCACTTTACTTGGCTCTCAAGTTCCATGAAAATGGACTATTCACTACAAAGCCTGGAGATCACCTCTTTGTGTCTCTTGGCCATTTTTCTGTGTGATAGTGCAATCCAGCATAAAACCCCCAAATAATTGTTTAAACACGCTCAACAACATATGTCTTCAAACTCTCCTCTCGTGGAAATGATGTTTTCAGAGTTAACTGCTTTGAAGTGAGTTTGTGCCAGACTGGTCTGAACAGCTTTTGATGGTCACTTACAAACCTTTTTGACTCTGAGAACGGTGGAAATCATTCATTAGCTTCTTATTATTATGTCTAGTATCAAAGCTATCCAGAAATTATGAAGGACTGTTTTGTGATTGTAGAGAATTTTTTTAACCTGTTTTAGGCAAGGAATTACTCATCTTCTAATGACTTATCTGGGTTCAGGATCCAAGAAACAGAGCAACTACGCTTTCACTGGCTTGAGAACTAAGGTTGGACTTCAGGAAAAAAATCTTTTGGAGAACTTGGCAATTTTGTATATTTCTGTATGTCTGATGTAATGAGGAAACAACCCCTTCCCTCTGGCTTTTTAACCCTTATACAAAGAGAGCTGTGGTGTCCCAGTGACGAATGTAACTGAGTGCATAAGAAGGAAGCAGCTGATAGTGGCAACCTTCAGTGATGCTGAGTTGATGAAAGAAGAAGTAATGGTGTACCCTCTACAAGTTATTGCTGGTAGTTTCCATAAAAGTTAAGTTAATGAAGTCTGAGGCTCAATTAAACAACATCTTGTCTGTCTTGTGTGCCCAGGACAATACATTGTTTGCTGTGAATAGACCACCCGAGGGCTGGTCATGTGTTTTGGTAAAAATCATAGCTTTGTCAAACAAAGCAAAAGGCGTAATTATAGCCTTTTTATATTAAAACCCCACCCTATTTTAATTATTATTGTGAATTTCCAATTAGAAGTGTGTTAAACTGTTGCCATCAGAAACTTTAAAAGCATGAAAACAGCAAAAGGCCAGAGAAAAGACAACAAAAATATCCTAAAAGTCTCCCAGTCAGATATGGCCACAGAAGACAAAAACATGCTCTCAAAGGTGTAAATAATTGTGGTATGAAATATATGATGCTTAACCATGTGCATTATTTTTGCTATGAGATTTAAATTCCTTGGATGTCTGAAGTTTTTAATACCTGTGAAATATAAAATGGGTGCAGATTGAGAAGGAAGTCTCTTTGAAAGATCACTTTGTAGCCTCAATAAGCCCAAATATAAAATCCCTTGAGATTTCTTTCAGCAGCGTACATGCACAGGTATCAGTTGTTGCTTTCATACACAAAATGATTGTAATCAAAGGTTTTGTTTGAAATGCTCTCTTTAAAACTTTACCTTTCATTGGTTAGTTAGTTACTTTAAAGCCTGGTCTTCTTGTGGTGACGCTTTTCCAATTAAACTTCTATGTGAGTTACAGGTTAGCTTTTGGAGACTCTGTTCTGCAGTGCTCTGTGATACTCTCACTTTCAGTGGAACCTGCTCTTAATGTGGAGCTGCTCTGAATGCTGTCACCTTGACACTGCTGGGCCCTGTGGTCGCCTTCTGCTGCTAAACATCTCTGGGGACAGGAGAAGGAAATGTTTTAAGTTATACCTTGTTTTCCTGGGTCTTCCCAGTACTCTCTTGGCTGATGGTCTTGCCCAAATGACCTTTGTTTCTCTCTGTTGCATTGCGGGGGCTCTCTGTAAGTCCCTAACAGAAAGGGACTTGCAGGCACCTGCATAACTCTGATGACAACAGGAACTACAACTCTTTTTATCCCAGTGACCTAGGCACCCTGAGATTTGATTGGGATGCTTTTTCTATCTCCTTGCTGGGAAATAGAAACTAGTCCTGTACAAACTAGGAGAAACTGACCTTTCTGTGCTTCTGTTGTGGTTGTTTAAAGACAGATCTATTGGCTGATGCAGCACATCCATAACTGGTGTTCCCATGAGCAGGAAAATACAGAGAAAATTACATTACTTTGAATGAAAAGATGATTTCTGTACCTACTAATTATGCAGACTGAAGCATTTTATCATTTGGATGCAATTCTCACTTCTCAGGGATTATATATGCAACTAAGTCTTGTAATACTGTCTTGCTTTGGACTTTCCTTGTATTTCTTCTCAAACTGCCTTGTTTTTATATTATTGTAGCATCCAAAGTCTCAGGTGGGGTCCAGCAACCAAGCGTGAGAAGGGCAGTATGCAAAGCAAGAAGTACTCTCTAATTCCAAGCTTATACAATCCAAGTGCTAGAAAAGAGGTGATAGATAAATAAGAACAAGAAAACACAGGGGAAAAAAAATCCAAACAGTAGGTATGGTACATCAGTAGCCCACTCTGAGGACTAGATCTTTAGCATTCACTACAGCAATGCAAGTTTTGGTCATATACTATTGTATTTATTGCTTTTAAAAATTATTATTGTTGCTTTTCTGGATTGTACCTAACATGCTTGGTCATTGCAATTTTCATCTCTAAGATGATGGACTATCTCTTTTTTTGTCTGATCCGTGAAAAAGGACATGAAAACTTAGGGAAATACAGGAGTAATCTGTGTCTCTTTTTTAATTTTCCAAATATTTTTCTGGATTGAATAGGACCCTTAAGTTTTGAGCAGATGACTTTATCAGCAAAGAATTGTAAGTTAGCTGATTGCAGCAGAGTATCTTGCACAGTTAAAATCCTCAGGGCAAGGCCTGTTTCCACAAACACCTTTATCTCTTCCCCTGCATTAGGGAGAAGGGTTGCCGTGACACAAAGCAGTGACAGACACCTTCAGCTGCAAACTTACAAAAAGTCAGTTAAATATAAAGACAATCTAGAGCGTCTACAGGGTGTGCAGTGTGCAGCTGGTGCTGACAGTGGACTGTGGCAGAAAGCCAAAGTTGTTTTCCTGGCACATATTCCCCCATCTGGGCAGTCAGAAGGGAAGAGCTAGTGGGGACTGAACATCCTTTGCTGTGCTTATAGGATGCTACAGGATGGCATGTTACAATGGGGTTGTGTTTCAACAACTAGGTTGTAGAACACCATAAAAGATAACAAGGGCTGTATATAATAGCTGGTGTTCTGCAACCCCAGTGACTCACTGTGTCTCTCCTAAGGAGAGAAAGTCACTGGAGCCACCTTCTGTGGCTGCCTGAAAGGTACATCTTTGCAGGTCCTACCTGGTGCTTCTCACTTAGCACTCGATAAAAATCTCCCCTTCTGCTCCTCTCTCCGCTAACCGTGTGCCAAGAAACATCCTTCTGTCACTGCTGGTTCCATGTGCCAGGTGGATGGACATTGTAGGGGGTTTTCATCATGCTGCTTATCAGCTACTTCTACTTCACAACACAAGTATCTTCTCACTGTCAAACCCTCTGGCAGAAATTACCTCTAATTAGTTCATTCTGTGTAGGTAATCCAGATATGCTCTTCGATTGCAGTGCCATCACATTTATTTCCCAAGTAGCAGTAATTATTATTGAAGAAAAAAATAAATATTTTAGACCCCATACAGAGACACAGTTTCCCACCCTATATGGCATAGGATGGTGGCTTAAGATGGTTTTCTTTACCAGGTTGTTTGTCTGACTGAGTTCTGGAGAAGAGCACCATGTCCCACGGACGAGCTGGAGAGGTTTCTATTGCTGACGGATTTGCTCTGGCACCTGATGTGCATGCCAGCAGCCATCTCATCAGGGGGACATGGACGTCACTGTCACCATAGAGACAGCAAGGAGGATTCGGTTTCAAAAGGTGAAGAGAAGCTGGGAAGTAGGAAGGTAAGCTGGGTCTGTGTCTCAACTTATGAAGAATTTTAAAGTGATGTTGTATTTAAAAGGATGCCACAGTAGAGGAGCACTCTACTGAATATTTATACCCTTGTGTGGAAATGTGCATCTTAGTATTGCTTCCTGTGCATATATTTACATATACTCTTTTGAATGGACTTGGGTGCAAAAGAGCCCAACACACGTTTTTAAGACCCTGCTAGTGTTCAGTTTGTTCTCCTCCAATTAATTCTTCTTTTGCAGATGATGTAAAAAAAAAGACTTGAATTATGTTTAAGTTTTATTTTAAGAAATCATAAAATATCCTTATAAATAAGCTGCCCCAAGATTTTCTGTTTTGCACAGGACCTGAGTGAGCTGTAGTGTGTTCTAAATTAATTTCTTGTGGCCTTCAGTTGTGCTCTAGCAATGGTATGGATGTAAAGCAGTGGTGAATGTTGACAGGCAAGGTAGGGATCAGCCATGAGTCACTGTTTAACCACATGGGACTTTTCAAGCCTGAGTCTATACTGGCCTAGGACAGCTTGCAGATCTCTCTCTGCCCACTCTTATACTGGCAGATAAAATCCCCCCTCCCGAGGGCTTACCCCATCCCTTGAAGATGTAACCTCAGTGATGGATGGATTTGTTTAAAGCTTCAGTTTGCATGCTTATAATCCCCAGCAGGGTGCTGACCCCAAAAGAATGTTTCTTGTACCTTGGAAGCAAAAGGTAATTAACTGGTATAGCTCTGAGGGGAGTGGTGGCAAGGAGGAGTGGATCCAGCGTAGTGACAGATGAACTCTTGAGAAATGCCATATAAGTATTACTACAAAGAGGATGGTAGAAGGCTTATAGGGACTGATAAAAGACATTGTCTGCAGTGCCATGCAGTTCTGGATGCCACTGGAGAGGGTGGTGCTGAGTGCCTATTTCTGATCTTGGGCCAGAGCCCTTGAGCTCCTCTTGTCTTTGCTCAGCCTGCCACAGCTCCAGCAGGAAATAGCCAGAGAACAGCAGGTTTTTTAACCATGACACACTTGTCTTGACAGCTGGAGGAAGTCTGGCGTGGGAGCCAAATCTCCTGGCTTTGTGTCAGCTCTGGAGTATCTTTCCTGTTTTGGGAATTCCCCGCTGGGGAGGTACCACTGCTGTTTGGAGCAGAGCTCAGATCTTAGCCCCTGGGGCTGTCCACTCTGGGAGACGTTTTTGGCAAGGATAAGTATTTTTTGCTATTTCTGAGTCTCTTTGACTTTATAAATAGCTAAGTGACAAGTAAAATTTTGGTATTCACCCTATGGCTGAATTTTCCGCAGGGATGTTTGCATGTGTGCGTAATGCCATTTATATTTATTATTCCTGCTGCTGTCGTCACTCACACGTTTTCTGCAAACAGAACAAAAGGCTCCCTTTGCAGTCAGCTCATGGTCCAACTGCTGCACAAAGACAGTGGAGGGCACAGAGAGCGCCTGGGGGGCACAAGGAATCCTTGAGATAACATTGCTTGGGCTTCTGTTGTCAGACCTCTACAAACCATGATAATACGTGTAGGCTTCATGCTAATGAGAGGCAGCCAGGGTGCATGTGAAGAACTGAACATTTACATGCAGCTGGGATTTGCGTTTTTGGGGGTACCGTTGTTGAGACATGTAGGGAGCAGGCTGACTTCCTTAACAAACTGCATTTTTAACTGATTTTATCTGATGGCTGCTGCAGGATCTTGTCTACACAGATTTTAGTCATTCACCCTGACTTCTGTTTTAGGAACCTTCTGACCAAATTGATCTTTGGTATCGATATGAAAATCTGTGCTGGTGAACTTTCAGGTTTGACTCATGTTCTGGGATCAGCCTATGTCTCAGTTATGGTTCACTCTCATCATTAATCATTTGATCATGCTTTCTTGAGAGAACAGAAACTGTGATAGATTCAGAGTTCATCCAGTTCACTTCTTAGTCTCCCATGATGGTGGTCTCCAGCTGTTTCAGCAAAAAGGAAAAGAAATCCTGCATTAGGTAGGAAGGAGATAAGCTCTATAAGCTGTAATAGAAACTTTGCTTTCTTCAACAGACAAACCATACTCTGAGAACTTGATTACCAATTAAGATTACTGCAAAGCCAGATGTTAAGAGAGGAGTTAGATACCAGTGTTATCTAGTAGATCTGATTTGAAGGGTTTCACTGATGAAGAAGCCACTTCTGAGTGACAGCAAAAGCAGGAGGACTGGACATTAAAAAAAGGGCTTGACCTCCAGCCTAGAGTCCTGAACTTGGCACGTTTAATAAGTTACTCCTCGACTAGAGGGGCAAATTAGCCGCTCCTCAGGTTGCTCATCCCCTGCAATCTGCTCTTGTTACAGCATGTCTGTTTTAACTGCTGGGGGAGAATTGGGAACAATACCTATTCTAACAAGCACCACCTTTCTCCCCCTCTCTTGTTAGTGATGTGGATAATATAAATCCTCTGCTATATATAATACCTCTCCTATAATGCTTCTCACTTGACAGCATATATGAAGTGGTCAAGACCTGCATCTGGAAATTATGCAGTAACAATATATTTTTTCTTCCTGCCTACAGCAGGAACATTTATATACAGCAGGAATATTTATATATACCAGATTTATGCCATGGTCTTATAAGGTGGTACAAGAAGTAAAGCCACAGGAGCTATCTTGCTCATGGTGTTATTTTGTGATATTGTCATGTCTTCATAAGATTTTCTGAGACTTTATTTGGCTCAGGCTGTTACGATTGTATGTAATTGTGTTTTTGCTTTGAGAAAAAGGGAGTACCTCTCTGCTGTCATGCTATTGGGTTTGTTGCCATGTAGCTAATTTATCAATTTGTGTTGAAAAGGTAGGAAAAAGAAAATGTGAAACTGATGCTGGGCATGATTTCAGAATATAGAGATGTTTACTCACTGTCAGCATCTGTGATGATCATAATGATCAGTGCCCAAAATTAGATATTACTTTTTCTCTACACACTTCCATACAATGGGTTAGATGCTGGGATTTTTCAATTGCCTCTGAGTTCAATTCTTCAAGTGTCACTTAAGATACTTACAAGCCTGTTTATTTTCACCTATGCTCATTCTGTAGGAGGATGAAAGAAGCAAAAGAACCGTTCTGAGTGCTTGGTGCTATTGTGGGGATATACAATCCCTTTCCACGAATCAGTGGACCTTGGGGAGGGTTTCTAAGTGTGTCTAAATCCTGCTGTACTGTTGGTCTTTCTCTCAGATTGGGCCCCAGCCAGCAAGGATAAATTTTCAGGCAATCCAGCCAGGATTTTTCCATGTGATAAAGGGAATGATGAAGATCTCTAAGCTCTGAACAGATGACTCAGTGCCTCTGGTGCTGAGTTAGACCTGTCACTGTGCCTATTGCAGAGGCACGCAGTCCACACCCAATTTCATCCTCTGCCCACACACAAATGTGTCATCTATCTGTGCATGGCTGAAATGCTCCTATCAGACATGTTTACCTGGAAAAAATGTGGAAATTGTCCTAAAAGGTTATTAGATGCTTCCAGTTTCTTTCCTCTCTGGTCATTCTGTCCCATCTTTGGATCTGTTGCACCTTTTAGGGGGTCCACTTGTGCAAGTAGGTCTGTATGGGAGAACTGTATTTGCAGGGCCATTTGTGAGTCATATCAGTCTAAGAAAATGTAACTGGAGGGACCCAGTAAGATAAAACTATGTATGGAATAGAAATGCATGACTTTGGTTATTTTGGTATAAATATTGTCTCTTAATGCCAAGTATTCCATGCAAAGATTAGTTCGGATTAGTGGAATTGATAAAGGCATATGCTCTTTGTCTTCATGAATAGCAGAGGATTATAATGTGTCTATCTGGCATCCATATGCAAGTCATGGAAGATTCAGTTCGATTCTATGAAATTTAGTGCCATGAAATCCATTCACCTTGACCACACAGTGTGAGAGAGGCTGTGATATCATTCAACTACTAGGAAGAAGTGACTTTCTAGGCTAAAGGAATGTGAACCTGTTTATCATATGGTTTTATATTAAAATTACAGATGTATAAGAGCTGCAGGCCTTGATCCGATTCCATAGCCTTGATCAGAACTTTAGTATATGCTTGTTTGTATATGCTAAGGTTAGTTCTCTGGCTTTTGTGAAAGATGGCCTCAAGCCATCTTTCAGAGCACAGGACATCCTTAGGCAAAGTATAATGAGGGTTTGTCCCAAAGCAAAAGTGGATGCTGAGGCCTGGTTCATGAGAAGGTGGTTTCCAAGCTACCCTCACCAGTGGGGAAAGAGGAGATATTATCTTCCCTCTGGGAAGAGTTTTTCCAGGTGCTACTGACAGAACCATTGCTTTCTAATTGCTTTTAAACAGCCTAGAGGTGGAGGAAAGGGAGATTCCTTCTGTGGAACTGGGAAAAGAAGGGAATAGAAAGAAAGGGAAAATAAGTTTTCCTAATCTCCTTTACCCCTTAGAGGACTACGGAATCAATGTCTTCTGAGGAAGGGATACACAGAGGCTTTGTAGGAGACCAGTGTTTAGAGCATCTATCATTAATTTTATCTTGGTTCACTTTCCTTCTTCTGCCAGTCCTGAGAATTCCCAAAGTAAACTGAAACCAGAAGATTTCAGAGTCCTACTTCTGAACCCAGTCATGGCTGAGTCACATCCTGGCTTACCTGACATTGCACAAACGACCCAGAGAAAACGGCATGATGTGACTCCTCTGTGGTAACTTAAATGAGAAGGATGGTTGTTGGCATGCATTTCTCAACATGTGGCACAGCAAAACACTTCTCTGCAAAACTGTCAGCAGAGGCCATTGCAGAACAAAGGAGGTACAGACATTAATCTAGGATAATGATGGACAAGAGATGGCAGGAGGATCTGAGAAGATGTGAGTCTCTTAACCTGTGACACTTTTTACTGGAAAGCTAGGAGCACAGGTTTGACTAGTTCTCAAACAAGCCTAAATTTTTTGGCTAGTATTTAAGAAACAACTTACAGTATTAATGGCAGCAATACAAAGGAAAGAGAAAGATCTTTATCAGTAATTTTCACTTTGGCTTTAGTTAACTTTTATTTATAAAAATATTCAAATATAACCATGTAAGCATACATCACACGGTGTTGTTAGTATCTGAGTTGAAATATTGTTACATAGGAACGGAAACAAATAGGAACAAAGCGCTTAATGCCAAGACATCTGCAAGTAACAAGAGGTGTTTGGGTTGGTTTTGGGGCCATCTTTGTTGGTGAGCAGACAGTGGGATTGAGGACAGCCTCAGCAGTTTGCCAATGATGCCAAATTGTGTGGTCCAGGTGACACAATGGAAGGAGGGGATGCCATCCAGAGGGACCTTGACTTGAGAAGCTTGAGAGACGGCACTGTGTGAACCCCATGAATATCAAGGCTGAGTACAAGGTCCTGCACCTGGGTGGGGACAATCCCAAGCACAAATAGGCTTGGGTGGAGAATGGATTGAGAGCAGCTCTGAGGAGAAGGACTTGGGGGTGTTGTCGTCAAGAAGCTCAACGTGACCTGATGATATATTTGGAGTCCTGAAGACCAACAGTGTCCTGGGCTGCATCAAAAGATATGTGATGAGGTCAAGGGAGGTGATTCTGCCCCTCTGCTCTGTTCTCATGACACCCAACCTGGTTACTGTATCCAGTTCTGGACCCCTCACTATAAGAAGGGACCTGTTGGAATGAGTGCCCATAAGGGCTGCGAAGATGATCAGAGGGCTGGAGAACCTCTCCTATGAAGTCAGGCTGAGAGAGTTGTTCAGCTTGGAAAAAGAGAAGGCTCTAGATAAACCTTAGAGCAGCATTCCAGTTTCTGAAGCAGGCCCACAAGAGAGCTGGAAGGTATTTTTCACAAAGGGTTGTAGTGATACGATAAGAGGTAATGGCTTTAAACCGAAAGAGGGTGGGTTTAAGTTAGATATTGGAAAGATATTCTTTACTGGCATTGAGGTGAGGCACTGGAACAGACTGCCTAGAGAAGCTCTGGATGCCCCAGCCCTGGGACTGTTCAAGGCCAGGTTAGATGGGGCTTTGAGCAACCTGGTCTGGTGGAAGGTGTCCTTGCCCATGGTAGGAGGAATGGGACTGGATGATTGTCAAGGTCTCTTCTGACCCAAACCAGTCTATGATTCTTTGAAATGCAGACAGAGGTTGAACTCCACACAGAGTTGTGGAGTTTTGAATGTGGGACTATCACTACCAGCAGCCTCCAGTGTTCAGGTTTTGAAGCACACCCGCTCCTTGAGTGTAACAATAGCTGGGAGAAACTGCATTAAAAAAAAATCAAAATTTTTCCACATAAGTCAGAGACTTATCCTCTACGAGTATAGGATGATGTAGCTCTGCTAAAAAATTGTGGGTAACAGTCTATGGAGGCTGAAGTCCTGGCACAAAATCCCTGTTAGCATCCACTGTTTTTCCTCCTATCACCTAAAACTGTTTCAGGTAAGAACAGGCAAATTTACTGCTGATACAAAGCTCTATCAGATTTGGTTTCATATGGCTTCCTTCTTCTATATCCATGATCATGCAATATTTCACACCCACACATGATTTCTCAATTTCCTTCACTGCCCCTTTCAAGTATCCTTACGTTATATGAAGCAGCTGCTTGTGTTTAGTAACTTTCTGCACCTGTGGTGCTTTTGGTCTAGGACACTGAAGTAGAATTTCCTCACTTGACCATGTTGAGACGCAGACTGTGCCCTTGGGCTTGGTGCTGTGAAGTATTCAGTAGCACCATTTGCAGATGGTGTGAAAGAAGCTGCTTGCTCTCAAGGCATCTCGTCCACGTCAAGGATGAACATTCATGGTCCAACCTGAAGCAAATTCTTTGACACTCTGATATGAAACCAGCTTGTTCCTGTTGCCTGTGTGCCAAAGGAAGCTATTTCCTAGTAGACGAATAGGGTATGAAGTGTCAACTTCACATGGAGACTCATGTAATTGCCTCGCATGTTTCAGGAGAAGGGAGATTGTGCGTTCCTGGTCAGCTTGTGTCCAGATGACAACTTACAGGTTGAGATTCTTTTTGAAAGATTCCAGACAGGCCTGTTCTTCACTGTAGCTGAAGCAATGGTTTAACCTTCCTGAAACTCTTCAGGTTACTTTCCTTCCCACCCCAGATTTAATTTCTAAAAATGTATTTTCTCCATTGCAGGAAGCCAATGACCCCAGTAGCTTTGCTCAGGTGCAACCATGGCTGAGAATCTGGAAAAACTCAGATCCTGTGCCAAACCAGTTGTGCTGGGGCAGAGCTTTACTTGTCTTTCCTGTAACATTTCCTGCACTGTCAAAGTAAGTTCCCCTCCAGGGTATGGCTTTGCTGCCAGGATGTATTCCCAGTGGCTATTTCAGTCTAGTTTCTGATTCAGGCATGACAGACTCTGGGGGTTTTAAACAGGTCCCCCAATCTGGATAGCTCTCCCAACTTATGTGTCCATGCTATCCGTCAATCTTAACAGTTAAGCTTGGAGGCATGTCCAAGATTACACAGTGAACCTGAATCAAAGCCAAGAACTGAATCTAAGTTTTTTTGGTTCAAGTAGAATATCTTGATTCCTGAAACTGGCCCCCTTCCTGTGATTTTTCTGCTTGGGGGAGGGAGGGCAGGAAAAACCAAAAAGTTTGTGCTTTTGACACATTAAGTATTTGTATATGCTTTGTTGTGGATCTATGGGATAATGAACTCAGATCCATCTTTTTGTTAAGGTGAACCCATATTTGAACTCATTATTAAAGACTACAAAGGGGTTATAACTCTTGTAAGAGGACAAAACAATTATTTTGAAAAATAGCATGTCTATTGTTTTTGCTGATGGATTGAACAGGAAGACTCCTGGTTCTGATCTGTCCTGTTGTTTTTCTGTACTATTGTTGTCGTAAATGTGTGATGGAGAAAAGGAGTCAATACAGTGAAACGTCATTGTTTGCTTCATAAAATCACTACCTTCAATACTTTGCTTGCATGCAAAAGGAATTACTTTCCTTCCATGATAAAGTATGGACTTCAGAATCTCTAGCCAAATGCCATAGATGTCTACTTTATTAGCATGAAATAATGTTTTTAGGGTAGAATAAAATGCTGAGAAGCTTATAGTATGCTACTGAGTGCCAGTGTTAATATGATATTTATTGTTCCATCAGATAAATTGTCATGGTTTAGTACAAGAGAAAGAAAGAAGCCCTCAAGGTTAGAGGCAAGCTTTAATGTCCATTTTTCCTTATGTGCTGGTTTTGGTTTGAGGGAAATTAATTTTCTTCACTGGGGCTGTTTTGCGTTTGTGCTGAACACAGAGTTGATAATATAGAAATGTTTTCCTTATTGCACAGAGCCAAGGCTCTTTCTGCTTCTCGTCACACCATCGAGGAGAGTGGGGATGCATGGGAAGCTGGGAGGACACACAGCCAGGTCAACTTACCCCAAGTGACCAAAGGGATATTCCAGACCATATGGCAGCATGGTCAGCATGTAAAGTTGGGGAGAAGAAGGAGGAAGGGGGGATATTTGGCGTGATAGAGTTTGTCTTTCCAAGTAGTCATTACATGTGATAGGGCTCTGCCCTCCTGGAGATGGCAAAACACCTGCCTGCCCATGGGAAGCAGTGAATTAATTCCTGGTTTTGCTTTGCTGGTGGGAGCTACTTTTCCTTTCCCTATTAAGTTGTCTTTATATCAACCCATGGGTTTCCCAGCTTTTATCCTTCCAGTTCTCTCCCTGATCCTACTGGTGGCAGAGTGAGTGAGCGGCTGTGCAGGATTTGGTTGCTGGATGGGATTAAACTACAACACCTTATTATTCATGTAAAGTGACACTGAGAATCCCTTCATCTGATGCAGTTAGGTGGCCGAAGGAATTGCATGTGGCCAGGCAGTTAGAGGATGGGCTCCATATTAAATTCAGCCTATAGTCCTGCAGTCATGGTATTGCAGAGGACCTTTGGGATCTCACAGAGAGATTGGATTTTGCTTGAGGAGTTACTTGCCCACACACAGCTCACTGCAGCATAAATTCTTGTGATCATCTTTGTTTTGTTTTCTTTGGTCTTTATTAACTGAAACACCCAATGACTAGTTGCAGGGATGCATGTGAGAGATCCAGCAGCTTCACTCATTCAACAGATGAAGAGATTTCCTAGTCCAGCTGACCACTGCCCTGGAAGCATCTATAAAATCTCTCAAAAGACAAGATTTTACATTCTTAATTCAGATATTAAAAAGGTGGGGGGAAGAAGGGGAGAAAGAGGAAACAAAGGAAAAAAGAAAAGGGATTTTTTTTTTAGGCATTCTTTTTGAATCTTAAGGAAGAACAGTTGCTTTTTCACCTTAACGATTACCGTCACCAAAGCGTACGGTGTAAGAAGTAACTATCCAAAGGCTTAAACTTAACCTATGGGAATATTGATAACTTCAAACTGAAATGTCATCCATTTATGTATGATTCATGAGTCAAAAATGGAGAATTAATCCACCCTTTCTGAGACAAAAGACCCACATACAGTTGCAATACAGTTTCCACTTGCAACATGGAAAGTCTTAACTAGGAAGACCACATCGGTGAGCCAGGACATGAAAGGGGCATTTTGAGCACTATGTTCTGCATTTTACTGCTGGTGGCTTTCTATGCTTTCTGTCAAGAACAGAGGAAAAACATGGGTTTGGTTCAGATGGAACAAAATGGAAGATCTGCTGAAAGTTTCTTCCAAGTCTTGGTGTGAGGAGGCGAGGTGACACTGTGCAGAATCACCTGTTCACTTATAGACCAGGACTGTGTTAGCCCTTTCAATAATCTCTCGAAGTCTGAGGGAGAGATTGAATCTACAAGAGTTTAACGGGACCTTATGCAAATTCTCATTTAGTTTTGGTGTTAGTTGTTTAGGAGGTGAATCGATTTAAAGGGAAGGAAGTAAACCAGTGACGTTAGTTTTAATGTTTTCAGCTATCAAGGGAAAAATCCACAAGAAAATATCATCTGGAATAAACATGCTGTATAAATAATTCTTGTCAATTACTGTCCAACTTGTGATGTAACTCTGTGAGTATTAGTACTTCACAAAGGTCACTTCTCCTGTTTCTACCAGCTTCTATGAGTTTCCTGAGTGTCCTGGTTAAGGGCAAATTTGGGAAGAAACCTCTGGATGGGGTCCCTCTAGAAAGTAAAACCGAACTGCCCCTCCCCCAACTCGTTCGGGAAAGAAAAATGTCCTTGGAGGAAAGTGGAAAAAATTTGTTTATTTAACAGGCAAAGCACTCCTCAGCACAACAAATGAACA